>OY986438.1:49604819-50204819 GCA_963920525.1 Dichetophora obliterata | reverse complement strand
GTCAAATATGGTCCCCACATTACAATGTGCATGTTGAGCGTATAGAAATAATCCAAAAACGATTTGTTCGGCTTACTCTGAGAGACTTAAGTGCAACTGACACATTTAACTTTCCTCCATATGAGGATCGTTTAAAATTATTAAAGATTCAGTCTTTCAATTATAGAAGGAAATCTGCTGATATCGTTTACTTACACCATTTCATAACTGGTGCATTCGATTCTTCAGAACTTCTTTCCATTTAAGCACTAACCGTAGAAGCAGTAGAAACGCTAAAAACTTGATTTATTTAAGAACAAATTATATGTAAACCGCTTGAGTATTTTTGTTAACAACTGTAGCTTTTTTAATGTTAACTAGTCGAAAGTTCAACTCAAAAGTAGACTAAAAAGTATTATGTAGTTAGATTTACGTACATTAATGTAATTAATGTACAATGCATGCATGGTTAGTTGTAACGTTTTGGAATGTCCTTGAGATCAACTACTTTATTGATGGGTAAATTTTTTCAACGTTGACTTGTTTTGAGTCATTTGTATCAATGGCCTTGAATTTTTTTTTCAATTGCTATCTGGGTTGTGACTTTAAATGAGCAAATGTTGTGAAAGTGCGAAAAAGCTGTAGTAGCTGAATTCTATTGCAAATTATAGTATGTTCCAAAAATATGTTTTTTCAGAAAATGTAAACTTTAAAACTGGAAAAATTTTGTGTTTAGTTACATTAGTTAACTATCTAAGCACATGTAATATTTGGGTTTGATATTGCAAGCCAAAGCACAGGAAAGTAGAAAAAATGCTCTCCTATAAAATTCGATTTTTGGCATATACGATAATTTCACGCAAATGGTCTATATAATTAGGGTAGTCACAAGGTGTGCTATCATGTCATAATGTCATATTGTTCTAATATTTTACACTAGTTTAAACATTTTATAGTTTCCTTTCATATAAAAAAGTACCAATATATTACAACTCTGAAAGCTATGTTTATTGAAGTGTCGTAATCAAACAGCTGTTTCTTATTTGCATTTTTTTATCCTGTAAATTTTAGCGCTACTTTCTCAATGTCCGGTTAGTTCCTTAGCTCTTAACCAGGAGTTAGCTAGCCATATGATAGCTAAAAAAATAATTTTGATTTCACCAAGTGGTGGTTAAGCAGCTGTCAATTTTTTTGTAATTTTGTAATCTTGTCAACTGTTCCTTCGATTAGTAGCTAACCGAAACCACATCTTGTCGTTAACTTAATTAGAACTTAACTGACAGTTAAGCCTTAACCGAACATTGAGAAAGACCTTTTTTGCTAACTGCTGGTTAAAGTTCTGATTAGTGCTTAACCGGACATTGAGAAAGCGGCCCTTAGTTGTAAAATTTTAGGACAATATAACAATATGACATGATAGCACACCCTGTGAATACCCTAAATGAGTATGCAAACATTTATCTTATGATGACTACAAAAATAAGGTTCTTAAATTGAAACATCAAGCCATACAATTTATTCCTAAGATTACCTTATTAAATTGTTATTACTGACCTTTTTTGGCGAAGACTTAATTTGCCCCATTATGAAATCTCCATATAAAAAATTAACGTTAACGATACACTTTGTGTTATTTTTGTTAATTTAATTAAATAATCTTGTCAAAACTTTTTTTTTACTATGAGAATAAAAGAATAATAATAATAATAACACTGTCATTTTAATAGAATATCTTTGCACTATTCAAAAAAGTTTATGTGTCTATCTAAAGTCGTTAAATAATATGTTTGCACAGTATTGAACATTATGGTAAATAAGAGGTCGATTTCGAAAACTTTTGTAGAAAAATCTTTCTTGAAATACATAAAAATTTATGAAAGTGTTATTGTTGCTTTTATGTCCTTGCTCGAACATTGTGTTTCCACACATTCAGGCTTTCCACAAGTTTATTGCTCTTGCAATAATTTATGAACTGTAGAAGTTTTATTTGAGAAGTTTTCATAAAAATCGTAATTTCACTTTAGCCCATAACATCACTGTTGTAGAAAAAGAAGTTAAAGGAATATATTTCTCACGAGAAATTAAACTAATTTCTTTAAAATTACCCTGTAAATTGTAATCCTTTTCAATAATTTTATCATAAAAAAAATTATAGCAGTGAGGGGACTGCCGACCGAAGCGAAAACATATGTGTAAAATATATGTAAAGTATTACATGGAAGATTTTGTCCTGCCACGGACCACCTTACCGCTATATAAGAATTTTCATGCTAATATGCCTTTGATTATCTCTTTCAAAATATTTTTTATTCAGATAGCATTTTTATTTTATAATTACACGCAACTATATTATTACATTTAAATTGAATATTGTTGATATAAAATAAAATACAGGGAGACTATTGTGAATTAAAAATAATCCTCAAAAAGGATATTTAATTTTTTCTTTCAATGTATATGTAGAGCTGTAGCTAAAATAAAACAAATTTACTTTTTTATATATGATATTTTGTTTGATGGGTCTTGAACTCTCTTTCAATGCCTGCATTTGAGATCTTGCTACAAGGAAAACAGAAAACATAGCAAGCAAAGTGCTGTTTATTTTCTCCCCCGATTCGGTTTATCCGTACATCCGGTTCATCATTAATGCACATTATTTTCATCTTTTATCACTTCATTATATTTTAAATTATGGGTTTTAATATAAAAAACAAAGTAAAACATAAACAAAAATATAAATTAAACTTATTGAAATAATTAATATACAGTGAAAATACATAACAATACACACATACATAAAATTTGTATTTACATACATTTCATTGAATTTCATTTACATTATTTCCATTATATTATTCCATTTATATTATTCATTTACATAATGTTTGCGCCATTAATCATTGCATTATATTATAAAAAAAGATACTATAGGCTTAAGGTAGCTGAAATAAGAAACAAAAAATTTTGGACGATGCAGTCCCACTCATGATAAAATTATTATTAGGTAGCCTTGACAACTACTTATTTTCTCAATTTCAAACAAAAGAAAAGAAAATAAAGTGCGTGAGTCACACACATTGGCCGCATTCAGCGCAGACAACTGCTGTGAGCTGTAATGATAGCGCTACCTTAGTTCACGATGTTTTTCTCTGAATGTGTTGCTACTCTATACATCAGAAGTTAGATTCAATTTAATTTTTATGTAAATTTAATTCAATTGCAAAGGTTTCTCACTTAAATTTGCTGCGTTCTTTTTGCGTTTATTAATTTAACAGCGTCAGTAACAGCATCCGACAGTTAAGCAAACAGTTGTGTTCATGTAGCATAGAATTTGTTCGCTCGATT
Organism: Dichetophora obliterata; assembly: GCA_963920525.1. Lineage (NCBI taxonomy): Eukaryota > Metazoa > Arthropoda > Insecta > Diptera > Sciomyzidae > Dichetophora > Dichetophora obliterata. The sequence continues at coordinate 50,201,495 of OY986438.1, read as the reverse complement.
AAAAGGCGTTCACTACTTTATCAGTTTTAGTTAGCGCTACCAAATTTGTACCATTCAGCGAAATTTTACACAAAAGTTGCCAACTGTTGTCTGCGCTGAATGCGGCTATTGGCAGCTTTCAGCGGAGTCAATAGTTTGCAACTGTTTTTTTTTTAAATTTTACTGAGAAACCTTTGCAATTAAATGATCTCCATTCACAGCAGATGACTCCTCTGAATGCGGCCAATGTGTGTGACACACGTTCTCTATTTTGTTTTTTTTTTGCTTGACATTCGATGGTCGAAACACGAAATGTCACTCCTACGTATTATTTATTATACCATGTCCCATGTCTCAGTCAGAGAATATGCTGGCGACATTTATAAAACTACAAATATTTTTATGTTGGTCATGAAATTCAAATACTCGCTCTTGGATATTGGCTACCTGGCGCTCAGCAAATGCAGCAAGTATGGCAAAATTAAACAAAGTAGTGTAAGGGCGGAGAGCCGATGACCGAAACTGTCAAAACGAAATTGACATTTCATACAAAATCTGAAACCAATGACAATGCAATATGAAAGCAAGAATTGGCAAATATATCAAAATGGATGAGTTTGACAGTTATGGTCACTTAGAAAAAGAACACATTCAGCCCTAACACTACCTTGTCTAGTTCTACTATGGCAGCAAGCAACCATCAATAAGTTTATCTGCTGACAAATCGTTCCTTCATAAAGAAATCATGAAGGATATTTACTGTTTTTCTGTCAATGAATATGTAGATCCCAATGTATAGGGATGAACCGAATTGGCGGCGGAAAATAAACAGCACTTTGCTTGCTATGTTTTTTGTTTGCCTGGTAGCAAGGTCTCAAATGGAGGCATTAAAACAGACTTCACGGCCAGTCACACAAAAAGCAAATATCAAAAATTTTAAATTTATTTTATTTTAGCCTACAGCTAGCTCTACATATACATTGAAAAAAACAGTAACATTCAATAGCTGCATTCCCGTGGTCGTTGATCTAAAGCGCGGCTCTATTTTATTCACAAAACAAATACAAAAATTTAAACCAGCTCAATTTCTAGCTCTATTTCTGATCTTAAAATGCTGCCAAGTTTCAAGCATATTTTATCAAAACGAACATAGTTGGCAAATCTAAATAACTATTCATTTTCCTATTTTGACGTTTCACCGCCCAATGGGCGTTTTGGTATTGTTGTTTTCTTTTGTTATTGTTCTTAAAACAGCTGTTTCAAGCCTCTATGACAAATTGATATAAAGTTGAACTAACGTTGTTTTACTGAGATTTGATCTGATCTAGTGCCACGGGAATGCAGCTAATGTTTCGCAGCGGAGCAAAGGGAGGGGAAAGAACGATGCGTCAGCAGAGGAACTTATTGATGGTTGCTTGCTTATGTTTTCTAAGTTTCCTATCTTGTTATCTTTGCTGTCTGTATTGATGACGAGAGTTACTCGGAAAAAGACGATGACGCAAACCAAAGACTTACCCTCTACCAAAATCATTCAACGCGCCTAAAGAAGTTTTCACTTCAAAAATTAAAAATTTAATGGAAAAAAACGGCAATACTCCATTAATAAACAGCACTGTTGCTAAGCGTGCAAATTTTTGTTTGCTTAGTCTTGATGCAAAAGTTTCACTTTCACACCTTTCACAATGAATAGTGAAACATGACCAAAAGTAAGCTCATGGCCAGCCAGAGGGAATCACCCGCACATCGCCTGAGGTCACGTTAAAGAATGTGCGATTTTTTGTCCGAAAGCTTTTAGCTGGAACGGCGCTCCACCTGATGTGATGTTGTTCAAGGATGCCAAATTGTGCAATCGATTATGAATGCCATACATTTTGGCGGCTATTTTACAACAGTTTTAATGCGTAAAATGCTTTAAAACATTTTGGTAAGCGTTGTAAATATGTTTGAATACGAATAAATAATGACTGCTTTTAGCTGCGGTGTGCCATTAGCAACATAATTAACGTTAATTGTTGCGGATATCGTTCGATAAGAGGAGTAAATATCACGAATTTTTATTAAACTCAATCAATTTTAATTGGCAGTTTTTATTGCTAGCTGAAGTTACCAAAATTTCCAGACTTATTACTATTTATATGAAAACATTTTCAAACTTTATTTAAAGTGCACATCATTGTTATTATTGTAAAAAATATTTAAATTCCTCTTTAAATGCTATTATAGTTTGACCAAAGTTTTTTGATTTTGCCAGAAGTTTGGTGGCATTGCAATAATTTTTGGCTTTTGGCTATAATAATGCAAGAATAATTGTAGCTTACCACGACTGGTTTGCCGATTTTACTCTTTACTCCGCCCACTAAATTCACACCCACAAACAACAACGAATGGTGCCTGACAGTGTCCTGCTGCTCTACTTAAAAATCTCTTAGCTAAGAACTTATTCTTCGTAACTTGCAAGTGGAAGAAAAATAAATTTCGAAAATACAAACTGTAACTTATTGTCATTAAAAGTTATGATTTGATCATTAAATTTGAATTATGATTTCATTATTGCTTTCTTGGTATCCTATTTTTGTAGGGAAAGTACTACTGATTGTGCTGTTGCAGCGCTCCTGTAAGTTATGTTCTAATTAACATTTTTAGTTCTGTTTAAGAATTGTTACTTTATGGAAAAGGCTATCATGAACAACTTTTTTGAGTTTCACAAAATATATAACATTAAGTAATATTGCTCGTTAAGTTTGTGGTCAAGGGTGGAGTTCAGGAACTTTGAAATTTGAAAGCTCTGTATAGTTTTACTGCAAGAAACTTTTTAATAAACCAGCGTCAGGACTAGGAATTGGTTTTAAATAATTGGGTTTTTGGTGTTAAAAAATACCTGCATAAAAGTCTGTTGGGTCTATAAATCACTTTTGAAAACTTTTCTAGAAACTTATTGACCTGGACGACTTAATAATATATTCCCAGTGGTAAATAGACAAATGGCATAACCAACTTATTCTTAAATAAAAAATTTACATTTCTCTACTCTATTTGTTTGGACATGGCCGCTAAGCAACTCATGGTATCTACCTTATACATTTTACGGCCACGCGAGTAGGTATGCTGCACAAGTCGCATAAGATAATGGAAAACAAAATAATTAAGCGAAACTCGCCTCTATGCAGAAAATACAACGAACACGAAAGAGAACACGCCTAAAAGAAATAATTCAGTGGTAAATGAACTTATGACGTAACCAATTATATCTAAAAGACAATGGGCCAATGTAACTGCAGTACCTCCAAAGCCGGCTTACAGTTCTTGATTACATTTGTTCAGACATAGCCAGTACGTCACTGATGATATCTACCTTACACAAGAAAAGAAGTTGAGAGTAGGTATGCTGCTTATGAGGCACGAGATAGGAGAAAACAAAAAAAAACTTGGACAAAAATGTTCTCTGCTCCAAAAAAAAAACACAACATAAACAAAAGACAGCACTCCAAAAAACAATCGAAAGCAAAAGACGCCACACGCAATGCAGAATTGTAAGCGGGACGTGACAAAATCTGATTTGTGTTTATGATATTAAGGGTCGATTATTTTTTCCATGTTAACACAACAGTTTGGTGTCATTTGTCTGTCTAGCCACATCGTCTTATCTTACAGAAAGCTTTGTAGTGATGAGTATTTGTGAAATTAAATTTTTAACCTGGTTTGCATTAACCCATATCCAACCGGTGTTCGATTAATCGAACGTATAATTTTTCCATATTAAATAATTTTTTTTAACTATGAAGGTAAATGATATCAGGAAGATCGTTAATATCATATATTACTTTGATCATTGGCTATTTGAAAATAGTATTCACGTAGTTTCAAGGGGTGGGGGTGTGGTTGAAAAATACCTTGCCAATAGTAGATAATATTAAATACATATGTTTAGTTAAAAAAAAAAATAAAGTAATGATGAGGTCTTTTAGCCAAAAGACAAAGTTGTATTTTCAAGGAAGTTGGGATGTGGTATTTGGATGTGTGGTTGAAAAATACCTTGTCAATAGTAAATAATATTAATGACTAGAGCTCGGATAGTTATACACGGAAAACTGTTAAAATATGCATACATTATGCCAGAAAAGTGCTTAAATATTATTTATTATTTAATAACTATTAACTTAACATCTACATTAATACTTAAGTCTGTTCTGTACATTCTGTTGTACAAATATGCACAAGTAGCAAATTTAGTTGAAGCTAGCATGATAACACACTAGCATGATACACACGTCTAGTGTATAATAATAAACTTTAAGCTTTACCTAGATTAAACTTATAAAAAAAAAAGCAGATGCGTCGCGAATTTAATGGATTTTTTAATAAAAAAATTTTAAATTGAAAAATTGTAAATACCTAAAAAAAATGTTAACTAAAAAACATAATATTCCCACCAGTAAATTTTTATTGCCTTACATTATTATTTTGCATTAATTTTGAATTATATTTGTAAATGTTAATGAAATTAATGTATTTAATATTTAAAATATCAAACGCATGTTTTTTATATAGATGTTATGTCATCGATATTTCTAGCAAATATTACATCAATAGTTGTCCTAATCGTGGTGTGCAAATATTTGGATCACTTATCATTCCCAAATTATATTTATCAAGACAATATTACTTAATTCTTACATTTATGAAATTTTTTTTTTAATTTTTAAAAGTATAGTCTTTCTGACGTTATTTTCACTTCTCCAGCCGTTTTAGTAGGTGTCGAGCCACAGTGTGTAGTCTAGATTCATTCTTTTTATACTCATTTATCTCGAAACTACTTTTTTCGGCATGGTGTTGTAAGAAAACTAAAACTATTCAGCCGAATCATCTGAAATTTAAATATGATATTCATAACGTCAGTGGCTATCGCTGGAACTAGAATCAAAGTTTTATTTAAAAAAGAGACACAGTTTCGATAGTATCGTAAGTATAGACGTAGAATTCCTTTTTGTACAGTAATAGAGAAACATTCTGGTTTTTGTATTTATATTTTTCAAAACTATTTTAAAGCATTTCATTTTCTAAATAAAAATTATTCAAAAACAAATTTGTTGTTGTTGTCCTTCTTCAAGCTTACCTGAGTAAATATATGTTTTGTTTCATAAAAAGTTTTCGTTTGATATTTTTGGTGATGAATTTGTTGTTCTTGTTCATTTGTTTTGTTAGTTAAAACTAAATATAATTCAAAGTTATGTTTAATTAATGGAAAAAATTCAAATATAAATTTGAATTATTTATTTTTCCTGTACTAAAGAGCACATACGTACAGTATAATTCACTTAGCTACATATTCGCTTAAGAGGGTATGTATGTTAACAGCACAAAATCAATGTTTTGCTGCATTTTTTAGCATTATTGTAAGAAAATGTGATTTTTAGCTACCTCCCGCTTAAGGGCACATTTGCTTTAACTTCATTAGATTTTTGGTTATTCATATTAATTGTTCATGCTAAATGCGTCGCTTAGCAGCCTTTGCTAAAAATGCAACACTTAGATTTTTAAACAGTTTATTATCGTCCCTAATTTGTATGTTGTTTTTTTCTGATAAAATATACTTTATATTTTTGCTGAAACTAAATCTTTTTAAGTGCACAACTGCTTGATAGGCGCATTTATTTATTACTTTTATTAGCCTCACTTAGGTGCTTATGCGAATGTAAATATCTGCCTCTTAGATAAGGCCGTTAAAAAAATTGTTTAAGCGCTTTTTTCGCTTAAGGGCACAATATTTGGTGGAATTTAATTGAAGGACGCTAAGCAAATTATACTGTATATGTATATTTTAAAAGTAATTTAAAATTAAAATTTTAGTTAACAAAATAAATTTTTAATATGAAAAAAATATAATGCATAACATAAATAATTCGAATTTATTATGGTATTTAAAAAATAAATGGAGTTTTTAAAGAACAACGCATGCTTAGCAACGCATGCGCAAACCTGCATAGTACATACATACTGCTTCTGTAGCTAGCTACACGCTCTAAAACAATTTCAGCTAACTGAACCAACAACAATTACCAAGCAAATCTAAAACAACGACGCACAGAGAAGAGCAAGATCACAGCGGTTGAGCAAGCAGTTTGTCGATTATTCGCCCGCATGAGGGCTTACGAAAGTCCCGTTTAAACCCGAGTAGTAAACAAACTGCTTCCGGCGAAAGCAATTGCTCATAAAATTGCCGAGTGAAAAACGGCCCTTTGCAGCACATGCAGAACCAAAACAACAAAATCAGCAGCTATTAGCAAAGTTGCCAGTTATGTTGGAAAAATCCCATTCTTGGTAATTTTTAATTGCCCTTAAGAATTTTTGTTTTTTGGAATTCCTATTCAATTTTTTAATTCAGCGTGGTATTTTTTAATTGGCGTGGGAATTCAGCGGAGTATTTTTTTTTCAATTTCCGTGGGAGTTTGGTAATTTCTTCTTAAATTTTTTCTTTTTATTAAGCAACTTTCTTTATAGTATTTCTAAATGTTTTTTTAAATTGTTTGTGCATATGGGACTTATTGTGGTATTTTTAAATGCGAATGAGATTTTTGTGGCAATTTTAAATGCATATGGAAATTGTGGGGTATTTTTAAAATGCGTGGTATTTTTGTGGTAATTTTTAATGATCGTGAGAGATTTTTTTTTGATATTTTTTTATTGCGGTAGAAACTTTTTTGATGAGAGCGTACGGCCGGAAATGTCAAAACGAAGCAAAAATTATTTTTTATTTTCTTTTGTTTCCATTCCCCACACAGCTAAATTTGACAGACATGGCAGTATGGAAAGAGAGCACAGTCAGCGCTGCATACCATGTTTGTAGCCACATACTGGCTCTCTAGCTACATGCATTTGTATTCTCTATTGTATTACAACCCAACAAGCCATGAATGTCACTGTTCCAGCTAAACGGTACTTAAAACGGTAGCGTCTGATTTGCTGGTATGAAAACGAAATGTTTTTGTACCTTTAAACCGTTATCTATATAATTGTTAAGACCTTTTTTATTTTTATCAAGAATCGAATTGAAATTTATGTCATATTCGCTTGATATGTCAATTGTTCTCGTCTTTTTCCCTCCCTTTTTCACCCGTTCGCCAAAAAACGCTGAAATATGCATTGCATCTTGTATTGAAATCAAGGTAGTGCAGTTGAGTTGCCGTTTATTGTTGCAACTTAATAAAAACCATTTCAAGAAAAGGTTACAATTGTTTAACAACAAATAAAATTAATATACAACTTAAAATTTTCTATATGACCTTGTTATTTATTGTGTTGATTTGCTATGATTTAAATACAAATTCTAATTGTTTGATAGCTTAAATCATTCTTAATTTAAAATACAAATTCTAGTTGTTTGATAGTTTAAAACGTTTATTGCGCTTTAAGTCACGTTAGAACAATTAATTGCTCTAACAAGCTAATCAAGCAGCTAACTAATTAATCAGCTGGTGATGTTTCATATTGAAAATGTTGTTGTTATTGTTTATTTGGAAAAAATTCGTTAGAGCAATTAATTGTTCAAACCTGACCTAAAGCTCAATAAACGATTTGAAAGTTTTAAACAACTGGAATTTTTTATTTAAAATCAAGAATGATTTAAACTATCAAACATTAAGAATTTGTATTTAAATCATAGAAAATCAATATTAATATGCAACTTAATAAATGGTACGCTTTTATGAAATACACAATGCATAGTTTACTGACATTGAAACGGTCCGCTTCAGTGCTTTTAAAAGTGCACACCGTTTTCAACCCAGCCGAGTGGCTATATGGAAAACGAAAAAAATGAAAGAAACAAATGTGTAATAATATATGTATGTTTTACATACATATTAATAAAAACAACAACAACAACAACAACAAAAGCAGCACAACAACGAACGACGTGATTACGAACCAAACACGCCAACACAACAACAACAACAACCTTAAAAACAGCATAAGCAGCTAAGCAGCTTGTGCATTTCTCATACGAATATATGAATTTTTCATCTTCTTAGATTTTGCTATTTTATTAGATATTCGTTTTATTCCCACTAAAACTGATATTTTGGCATTTTTTTTTCTTTGTACCAGAGACCTGCAGCGATGAACTGCAACTGCTTTTACACCCAGTACATACTTGGTTTTTGTATGACTTCAATATCATTAATACCATGCAACATATTCTACGCCATCGAGCTCACTTACAACATCAAGAATGTTGCATTAGCCAATTGTACCAAAGTCAAACACTGTGTGATGTTGTGCTTCGACTTCAGTGGAAAGTATAGATGTTTGCATAAAATAATTAAGTGTATAAACCACAGCGCACGAACGGCAATCGTTATAATTATGCATTATTTTGAGCTACTGCCTCGTGTACCATTGCAGGTTGATTTCAACTTCGGCTAAGCAGTGATACAAAAGTAAGCTTACGAACGATGAAATCAGCGCGTACACTGCATTTTTACTCAAGTGTTTGTAGATTACTTCAGTATGAATAGAGTAAATAGTTTTAGGAAGTTTTAGGGGTAACTTATTTCGAAGATGATGTCAAACTTTAAAATTTAAGATGGCGGATAGAGTTGCCACCTAAATTTTTTTATTTTTGCGAATTCTTGTAATTTTGAAATTCTGACAACGGATTTGATTTTGAATAAAATGTCACAGTCTTAAAATTTAAGATGGAGGTTAGGGTTGCCACCTAAATTTTTACCACAGTATTGCCACCTAATAATATGTATTTTTAAGAGTTTTAAACATCATTTATCAGTGTTAAGGGGTCACTGATTTCGAATCTAAAGTCAGAATTTTAAAATTCAAGATGGTGGATAGGGCTGCCACCTTAATTTTTTGTAGTTTTATGAATTCGGGGCTGGCAAAAAAAATCGTATACCAAAAATGGGTCGCTGAATCCGAATCCATTGTCAGAATTTCAAAATTATAAAATTTTGAAATAATAGGGTTGCCACCTAATAATATGTCTTTTCAAGAGTTTTAAACGTCATTTATCAGTGTTAAGGGGTCGCTGATTTCGAATCTAAAGTTAGAATTTTAAAATTCAAGATGGTGGATAGGGTTGCCACCTTAATTTTTTGTAGTTTTATGAATTCGGGGCTGGCAAAAAAAAATCGTACACCAAAAATGGGTTGCTGAATCCGAATCCATTGTCAGAATTTCAAAATTATAAAATTTTTAAATAATAGGGCTGCCACCTAATAATATGTCTTTTCAAGAGTTTTAAACGTCATTTATCAGTTTTAAACTCTTGAAAAGACATATTATTAGGTGGCGACCCTATTATTTCAAAATTTTGAACAATTGAACAAAAGTTGTAGCTTTATTAAAGATCTGCATGCATACAAAATCTTATCAAAATCAGTGATTAAAGGTGTTTTATAGTAAAATGGCGTCTGATATAATTTCTTAAAAAACTAAATTTAATAAATATCTTTAAAAATTTACTAAGCAAATTTTATTGCTCACTCAATTAAACTTTATAATTTATTTTAAAAAAGAAATCAGCTCAATTGAACCATTAGCTTATGAGCTACAAGCTCTCAAAAGTCACGCAAAGTAACTGCAATATTACTGCAATGTTACTGCAAATACTTTGTGTTCGGAGAACAAAATAAGCGCTGGTTTTTTTATGCAGGAGATACGCTTTATGTCTTTGTTTTGTTGCTTGTAAATGACCATACTTACCATTGCATACCAGAAGTTGAAAAGACCCTGCGCTGGTTATCAAACCAACAACTCGAACATGCATTATTGTGGTGTTACGACACGCTCATACACAGTTGGCTTCAATGTTGCAAGTATGTTCGACACAACAATCGCAGCGCTTGCGTATTGCGGTCAGACTGTCACTGTATTTGTTGAGGGTAGATTGCAAGTAGCGAAAATGCCATCGCTTGCAGATCACTGCTTTGTACGATGAATATTAAAGGCTGTAGGTATACCCCAAAGTGCCAAATATCACTTTGAAAAAAGGTGTGAAATGACCCCCATACAAATTGCGCTGTAAGACGTAATGCTACGTCAAAACATCGTATATTTTACACTTAATAACTGGTAAAAAACAAGCTGTTTTATTTTTTCATATCTGTTTTCGAGTGCACTAGAGTGGACCATGAAAGAAAAAAACTTGTTTTTAATATTTTCATTTGCAATTCCATTTAAAATAAGGAAACAGTTAAGAATTTTTTGTTTTTTCCCAAAAAAATTTTAGTTAAATAAGGATATCACCCCAAATTACTTATATAACTCAGGAGGAAAAAATTTTAATTTTTGTTTTCCCAAAAAAATTTTTAGTTTAATAATGGTTTTACCTCAAATTACGTAAATAACTCAGGGAAAAAATTTTTAGTTTTAACATTTTCCCAGCAATATTTGTATTATTTTCGACTAATCTTGGTGCGCTGAATTCATCATCATTATGTAATTTATCATCAATTAAAACAGTTTGAGCCCTTTGGGAGGTCTTTTTTAAATAAGGTCCTCTCTATAGTGCACCCATAGTGCTCAATAATATTTTTGGTTTTTATTTTTCAGATAAATAGAAAAGTCAAAGTCTACAACACCGCCCATGCCCCTTTTCCTTCAGAGCGTCTCATTGAGCGCTATTTATATATTTTTTTTATGATGAAAAAATGTTACAATATACATAATATTTTTTTTTTTATGGTGAATAAATGTTACAATATACCTTAAAAGTTTAAATATCGTTGTTCAATATTTTAACTTTTTAAAAAATCCTAAAAATACCCTTAATTTTTGAGCGCTAGACCACCGGTCGTGCCTTAAGTGCCTATGATCATTCATGTCTGAATTCGCAATTAAAATCGACACCTAAAACAATTGGCATCTTGTGATAACTTTGAACCCATTCAGTGGAACCTTGCTACTTTTGTTGTTTGGATAGCTAATGCACGATGGTGTTTACTATGTTTCTACGTAGCTGTTCCACAACTTTCGGGCTGAATGGTATGTATCATAATGCGCTCAAACATCCTAGGTCGCCATCTTAGGTATCGAAAAAATTGTATGCTACTTTGGTTGCGCTGCTTATGCTCTTTTCATTTTGACAGCTAAGAAACATGGCTGCAAAATATTAATTGTTGCTTAAGTTGTGCTGTGAAGTGAAAATAGATGAGTATTAATTATTAGAAAATTATTCTTCAATAAAGCTGTTTAAAGCTGTTAATTTATGATTTCTAGTGTGAAACGAATGCATAAAAGTATAAACAAATTTTAGATGTTGAAACGAATGGAGAACAGCTGTTTGCCGTTTGACGTTTTGCAAAAAAAAAACCCATTCAGTAGAAAGTATTACTTTATGCTACTTCGCTACCTGAGCACTTTTTGGCTGGAATGCGGCCATTGAGTCGAATTGAACTTCGGCCATTCTATTCGCCATTTTTTCTTAGTATAAATGTGTGCGTTCAGAAGGTACAAAATTTACTAAACATGCTGAGTCTTAAATCGGTATTAGTTTCCACTACTTTGTGTGCCTGCTGAATGGTTTGTTACATTTTATGTCAGCGCAGTGACAGAAATAAAATAAAATAAAATAACAAATAATCAATAAAACCTCGTTCAACAGTTGAGCAACTGTTTCATATTCTGAACGCATCGAATCTAACTCAGTTAAATCTAAAAAGTTTTGTGGAGTTTCGTGGATTTGACGAAATTCAACTCAACTCGCGTTTTCATGGTAAGTTAATCCCGAGTCAACCTCGACTTAACTCGCCATAGAAACGTAGTATTTGATCGATAATTGTGGTCTGCTGCATTATAGCATCACGCATTCACAATAGAATATATAGGATAGCTAATCCACAATCTCTTTAATAAATTTCTGTCATCTACTGCAACATAGCTTCAGTTAATACTTAATATTGAATGAATCACATCATTACTAATAAGAAAGGTTTTGGTGTAGTGGTTAGTATGTAGAACTCTCAATCGAGAGGGTGCGAGTTTGATTCTCACTGCTTACTTGCAAATAAATATTTTTAATTTTATATACTCTTGTTGCAATAGAAGCAAGTAAAAAACAACAACAGTTCTAAGAAAAAGGTTTATGGAAAAAAGTGTCGTTTTTCAGATTTCACTCAAGCAAATCACAAAACGAAAACACAATGTAAAAAAGCTTCGCGTAAAAAGCTTTGCTTCAAAAACAATGATGCTTAGAATCAAAATATCGTAGGGCAAAGTGCCCACCTACTGGCACCCTAAGCTCTTGCGGCCATAACTTTAGTTTGAAACATAATTTCGCGGAGCTCTTAGTTTCGGTTGAAAGCTGAGGTCAATAGCTAATAAGAATTTTTAACGGAACTGAAAAATTTCGAAAAATATGATTTTGGCAGTCCATCTAGCAAGAGTCTCGAAAATTGACTCTCAAGAAAAGGTGCCCAGCTACTGACACCCATTTACACTTCGCTGTTAAAAATCGAAAATGCAGCATAAACACTAGTTTTTTAATTTTTATTTGTTGTTTATTCTTTAAGTGGTACATCACACTGATCATTTGAACAGAAAAAAATATTTGTGAGATTTTATTAGAAACAACTTAAGTAAAAATGGGTTAGAATAATGTTTTTCTGCCTTTAGCTTCCGCCTCATACAGAAACGCAGTTTTTACAAATGAAATAGCTAATTTGCATGTTGGCACATTTTAGGTGGACAGCCCCCGTAAGCACGAATCGCATTCGATCGAGCTGTTTTTTTTTTAATTTCGCAGCATTACGCCCATGTAAATTATGCAAAAGTCCTCGTCTTCCTCTGACGATTGCGATGATTTCTTTTTCCTGCCTCGTTTTGATGGTGTTTTAGCAGCGGCTGTTGTTGCTGTTGTTGCGTTCGCTCTGCTTTTTTATTCAGAGTGTCGATGCGCCTTTGACGTTTTTTCTTCATCTCTGAAATAAACTCTGGCTAGGTTAGCACAGTGCTTTTCATTGTTTTTCGGCCACGATTGTGGCCGAATAATGTCAGTGGGCACTGACATTATTTTGACATAAGGCCAAATATTTATTTCCATTTCACTATGATGGTCGATTTCTCATCGAAAGCGTGAGGAATAAAAGACAAACTAAGAATTTCATTCACATTTCCCCTTCATATTGATGAAAAACCCTTGAAAATTCACCTAACAAAGATGATACATATTGCGTCAGCCTCTATTTTTTGCATAGTTTTTACTTTTCGACGATCGTGCGACTGCAGCAACACGTGCATTCAACTCAATGATTTATGAAAAGTGTGCGCTTAATGAGATGACACTTCACCACCAACCACATGGTAGCTGTCATCAACACCAACATCAGAACTGAGGGGTGCCAGTAGCTGGACAGTGCCAGTAGGTGGGCACTCTCCCCAACATATTGATTAAGTTTGACCAGAGATAAGAGAATCAACAACATTAAAATTAAAATGAAAAAGACATGATTTCACTTCTTTAAGAAATACTACTTTATTACGAATGGAATTTAAGCGTTCAAAGAACTCATTTCTTTCAGTAGAGACCACATTAGCACCATGATAGGGTCCTGTCAGGGCACTGCCTCATTGGCAGGCACGATCAAAGATCAAACATACCCCAACTCAACTTTTACAGAAGCTGTAGAGACGAGGAGGAGGAGGAATCTACAGAATACTTTCTTTGCACTTGCCCAGCGCTGGCTCAAAAACGTTTTCTTCACTTAAACAACTGGTTTTTCGAAGACCTCGAAGAACTCTAGGAAATATCGGTATACCGAATCCTAAGCTGAACAGCTAAATCTGGTTTAAATAGAGAATGGGAATCAACCCTGTGCTACAACAATAGGCCTCATTGGCCTAAATGTGTCTCAATTGAGGCAGCCACTTTGACCTAACCTAACCTAAGAATGGAACGGGCACTATGTGGTAATATATTGAAAATTCTTGGCGCCGTACATAAATAGAAGTTAAAAAAGTGCTGTAAGTTGTGAGAAGGCAGCTTTACTAAGTTCTGGTTATTGGTGCTTAGGTTATGACTAGCATAGATTCTATTCAGTAAATAACCTGACCTATTAAAGAAAACCTTTGATACTATTTAAAAGTAGAGGTGTTTTATAGGTAAAATATTTAGGTTTTTGAACAGTGGAAAACTTTGCAAAGTGGTTCCTATTACACAGTGTTCGAATGACATGTTTTTGTGTGATTAGTAATTGATTGATTTTGTAAGCATGAGTATCACCTCAGCAGATTAAGGCATATTGTAACTTTGAATGAAAAATACCATAATAAACACATGCAGGAATGGCAGATAGGTGTGGAGGTTTGACAGGTGGACAAAAGGCCACAAGAAGCGGACTGACGTTTTAATTAGGTGCAAAGATGGCAACACTGATCAATCACTGAACAGTCGGACAAAGAAAGCGGACGAAAATAAATATAAAACGGGGAGACACGAAAAAGGACAGTTGCCGACTAACCGCGAACTCAATTGGACGCAAAATTGACACAACCTATTTAAATAAAAGCATGTTTTCAAATAACATTAAATAAAAGCATAAAGTTATTGTTAAAACTATAAACTAAGCTACACAAAACTGTGTTAAATGAATTTAAAAGTTGTTAAATAAACTATTCTAGATTATTTTATTAAAATAAACCCTAAAGTGTATTTTAATCCCACACACATGTAAGCAATTTCAATAAACAGAACAATTTTAATAGATATATATGTCTTAAGGCACCCGTAAGAAACTTTTCCAGGGCAACAGTGTGATCCATCCAGCTAATTTTATAGTCAATGATTAGTCCAAGAAATTTAAATGATTTTACGCAATTTATTAACAAACATTTGGAGGAGCAATCTGAAGAATCATTATAAGTATTTGTAGAGTAGGAAAATCTGCATATATCAACACATAATAAGTATTTTTTACAACCTCGGAGTAATGTAATAATGATAAGTAAAGTAATAAAATAAAAAATAATGAAGAGTAAAGTAATTTGAATTCATTACATGCTATACTGAAGCTCATTATTTTAGTTTTATCGCTCAGAGTTAGTTTATGCGAAGGGAACCAGTGTCGAGGGATGCCTAAGTCATGATCAATTTCACAGGAAAGGCTAAGGACAGAATTACTTAAAAAAGTACAAGCCATGTCATCTGCAAAAGCAATGATTTTACTCTTTAACGGCTGACTAAAAATTGAATTAATAAAAATTAGGAAGAAAATTGGATTTAGAACAGAACCCTGTAGAGTGCCAATATTTAAGCTAGCAAAATTACTGAAGTGACAATCTAATTTTACTCTTTGCAATCTATTTCATGAGTCGGATCGGGAAAGATCGGGTTTTTTCGGTTCATAAATACTTATGGTTGTTGTCATCTTGCTGATACTTATCCTACTTGCCGAAATACTCATAATCGACACAATTAGCCGAATCACTCGGCTCATCTGCCACAGATATGAAAGAGATCGCAGTAGAGCGCAGCAGTAAATAGTGAGCGAGTTTTTTGTATTTGTTTTGTGCTATTTTTTCCTAAACATATCTAAATGCTGAATAACAGATGTGTTATTCTTGTGTTGCTTTTTGTTTTTATCTTACACAGTGAAAGCTGCGCATGAGGTAAAGTTGTTGAGGCTTAAAAATAATACGCAGTTTCGATCAATCAGCATTTTCTACAATCAGCAATTATTATTGAATTTGTAAAGTATTTTATTTTTATTTTTCTGTAACCTAAACTTCTATTGCACGTGTTTACGCACAAGAGGCTAACATACACGTGCGCCGCACAGTGATTGAGCCCCATGCAAAAGTTGTCAATAAATAGAAGGACTCATCGTAAACCAATTACATTTTGTGTATTATTTGGAATTTGCTTTATTAGAACACACACAAAAATATTTTTAAATCTGCCCTAAATCATGCCTATCTCCCATACAAAACAAATATTTAAAACGCCATATTTTTTCTTAAACCAATACAAGAACCATTCTGTCAGAAATCTTCAATATATGTCTGACATAAAAAAGTATTTTTTGCCACTTAATTTTTATGATGTATTGAATAATTACATGAATTAAGATTGTGAGCTTTCAAGAGTTTCAAGTGAGTTTTCAAGAAGGCAACAACAACAACAACAACTCTGTATAGAGTCAATCACTTAGCTGACTAGACAGTCTGTTTCGGAAATCGCTACATATTCCTCATCAGTAGTCTTTGAGTGATTAAGCTGTGATCAACTCACTGTTTAAACTAGCATATGAATGTGCAGATCCTCTAATTCATTCTTATGAATTGTATGGCTGCTAATCATATGACACTTCAAAGCAGGAGGCCATTTTAGATCACCGCCATCAACTCTATCAAGAGTTGCCATCTGTTCTAGTTGCTTCTTCATTTATTTCAATATTCATTGGTGTTCGATTGTTTGTCGAAATGCACCATAGAAATGAAACGAGTTTTTGCTTCGCCTACCTCTCATACGAAATTTTCCACTTCACGTGTTTTTCCCAATTCCAACTTCAATTAAGCGCAGCATCTAAACTGTTTAAATTAGTGGTTTATAGTATTCAAAGATATTGGGGG
Source organism: Dichetophora obliterata (assembly GCA_963920525.1). Lineage (NCBI taxonomy): Eukaryota > Metazoa > Arthropoda > Insecta > Diptera > Sciomyzidae > Dichetophora > Dichetophora obliterata. Next base: position 50,184,938 of record OY986438.1, on the reverse strand, counting down.
TTGGAATTAGTTTTAAAGGTTTTCTAAGAGATGGCGTAACTATCAATAGATCGCATCGGGCACACCTGTGACTATATTCATTTCAAAGCACATTGTCTAAGCTTCATTTTTTAGTATGTGTCATTCCACTGAAGTGTAAACAACATATATTTTTTTCTCTGTGAACATGTCAACTTTCGTTCCAACAAAACGCAATTTGCGGGAAGGTTTACTTTTGTGCTTCCATTTGAAGAAAAAAGCGGTTGAAGCACAACGCACGCTTACTGAGGCTTACGGGGACTATGTTCCATCGATTTCTACTTGTGAGTACTGGTTCCGTCGGTTTAAAAGTGGTGATTTTGATACGGAAGACAAAGAGCGTCCGGGCCAGCCGAAAAAGTTTGAAGATGAGGAATTGGAGGCTTTGCTCGATGAAGACCCGTGTCAAACCCTTCAAGAATTGTCAGAATCATTGGGAGTCGACTTATCAACGGTCGGCAAACGCTTGAAGGCCATGGGAATGATTCAAAAGCAAGGAAATTGGGTGCCGTACCAGTTGAAGCCGAGAGACGTTGAACGGCGATTTTGCATGTGCGAACAACTGCTTCAACGGCATAAAAGGAAGAGTTTTTTGCATCGTATTGTCACTGGCGATGAAAAGTGGATCCATTACGATAATCCTAAGCGAAAAAAATCGTGGGGACCACCCGGCCATGCATCAACATCGAGGGCCAAGCCGAATATTCATGGCGCCAAGCTTATGCTGTGTATTTGGTGGGATCAGAAGGGTGTCGTGTACTATGAGCTGCTAAAACCTAACGAAACCATCACTGGGGAACGCTACCAACAACAATTGATGCAATTGAGCCGAGCATTAAAGGTTAAACGGCCGGAATATGCCAAAAGATACGACAAAGTGGTTTTTCAACATGACAACGCACGGCCACATTAGAGCTGTCCTCCAGTTGTATGGAGCCGAAATTTTTTTCGAATTTTTATTCATACTGCTCGGAAAAACGTGACACTTGACGTCAGACCAAGTCTCCAGAATTTACATACTGATGGCGTAATGCCTTACCCTGCCTAGTTGCACTCAAAGTTGAGATAGTGGGAAAGTAGGCCAAAATTTTCCTATTTTTAAGTTTTAGGTTATTTTTAGGGCACAAGACATCAAATTAGCCTTTTTACATAATTTTATCGTAAATTACACACAATTACCTTTCAAACAAGTATAAGATGTTCAAAATCGGTTGAGATTTTAAAAACCACTAGCCAGTTGAATTTGACGGAGATCTCAATTAAATTAACTTTACTTGTAATGAATATCGTTAACGCCATTTGAAGTCAATTCTAATATTATTTCCATTAATTACTGAAGTTATAGACGGCTATCATTGGTTAATCGCAAATGATTATCGTTAACAAGAGAAATGCTCGCTCTTTTGATTACATTTAAATATTATAACGATTCGTTTAGTTTGCTGGGTTAATTCTATGACAGTACTTGACAGCCGACAAATTATACGTGCAATAAATAATCTAAGCAAAAAAATCAAATTGGAATGGCTTCAACTTCAAAACAGGCAAAAATTAATCTTCGATCTTCAGATTCTTTTGTGTTTTTAGTGGGGAATTGTGAAGAACACATATTAGGATCGAAGCTGCCATCGAAACGGAAAGTGCTGCAAACGTTATACTATCATATCCGCAATAATAAATTGCAAGTAAATGAAAGTGCTCGTTTGGTAATTGATGAAGTACTTCAGTTTTGGAATAAGGCTCGACTACCCACTTTAAGTGAAGACAATTGTTTCAAGAAACTAAAGAAATTGTACGGTGACTTGAGAAATGTGCAAAAAAATAGTAAATCTAAGTATAGGACATGTCAACAAAAAGTGAAAAATTTCGAGGCCGATTTGGAAACGCTTTTCGATGTAGCTCATCTAGATGCACTTACACTTATTACAGTCGAGGAAGACAGGCAGTTTCTTCTTAAGCAACGTGAGCCAGGACTTGTTGGGAGTATGATTGGCATTGATATGAATCTCACATTAAAAGAGCAACGCAAAATGAAGCGAATGGCTAGTGAAGAACATCGGAAAGAAAAGCGATTGACGCAAGAAGCAGGTATTACTCAATGCAGTGAATTACAATGATAGTAATAGCTGCTCAAGATTTTGTGTTCATATTTTAATTCCAATTATAAATTTTGTCATTCACAGAGCGATCATCTGCATCTCATTTCACTGAAAATTTTGACTTTGACCATAGCGAAGAAAATGATTTTATCGAAGAGGCAATGGAGTTTAGTGGAAATAATGACGATTACGCACTCGCCAACGCCCCCAAATTAGAAAACACAGAACAAAGAATGCGTGGAAAACATCATTTTATTGATGACAGAATGCTCGCATGTATGGATTTCGAAAATATGTCAACTCCAGGGGCGATTCGATTTATTAGTGCAACGGCGGCTGCATTGGGACACGATGTAAGCAAACTTGTTCTAAATCGCACATCCGTTCATCGTATGCGGACAAGTTTTCATGCCAGACAAGCAAAAGATATGTTGGATAACTGCGAAGTAATAAAAACTTAATTTTTAGTCAATTAATTTACAAGTAATATAATGTAGTATAGATATAGAAGATAGTAGTATCAGTTGTATATTGTTTTAAATTTAACTTTAATAACATAGATACCTCGAACATTCGTCATACATTGGGATTCCAAACGATTACCAGAATTAACTGGTAGAGGAAAACATGACAGATTGGCTGTTGTACTCACTTCCGATAGGAATGATAAACTATTGGGAATACCGATAATTAAAGATGGATCTGGAGAATCAATTGCAGAGGCCGTGTTCAAGCTTTTGAACAACTGGAAAATTGCAGATCTAACTGCAATGGTTTGTTTTGACACAACCTCTTCTAACACTGGCCGCTTAAATGGAGCAGTAATCCGCCTAGAAGAATTTCTTGGTCACTCGTTGCTGAAGTTTCCATGCCGAAGACATGTTAGCGAACTTATGCTTCGTGCGATTTTTGAAGCCTTTTTCGCTATATCATCTGCACCTGAGGTAACGGCGTTTGATCGTTTTGGCAAACAATGGAAAAATATAGATATTACTAAGTATGAGTCTGGAATGAGCGATGAAATAACTAAGAAAAGTATAAGTTTTGAAGAATGTGAAGAGCTGATAGCTTTCTGCCGTTTACATCTACAGGATAGGCAACCGCGTGGTGACTACAAGGAGCTCTTGGAACTGGCAATTCTTTTTCTAGGCAGTGGTGTTTATAAACTTCGTACTCCTGGAGCAATTTCTCATGCTCGCTTTATGGCAAAGGCCATTTACTCATTTAAAATGTTCCTGTTTCGGAATCAGTTCCAAATGGCAAAAAAAGAACTGGATGGCTTACGTCAAATATGCATCTTTTTGGTTCGCATTTATATAAAATACTGGTTTCGATGTGACAAAGCGATCGAAGCCCCATTTCAAGACTTAACTCTCATCAAACAAATAGTTAATTACCCAGTTCCAAAAGTTTCCGCTGCTTTGGTTGACAAATTCCGAAGACATATGTCATTTTTATCAGAAGAGCCGGCAGCGGTTGCATTTTTTGATCAACAAGTGCCATTGGAAACAAAGAAGAAAATGCTGACAGCATTGCATCTTGACGACGAAGATTACACAGATTGTTGCACAAGAGATGTTGCTTCTATTGAAGAATTTAAATCGTTCGCTAGAAGAGATTTAAGTGATTTCATTACTACTAACAGCAAAGGATTATTTCATTGCTTGGAAATAAAAATGGATTTTTTAAAATGCGACCCGTCAACATGGAGTGATCGTGAAGACTTTGCCAAAGGAATTCTAATTTGCGGAAGTATTCATGTCGTTAACGATCCCGCTGAAAGAGCGGTTAAATTGATTACCGAGTACAATCGTACGCTGACCCTAGACGAAGAAGAGAGACAGTATTTGTTGCAGGTTAGAGAATATTATAAAGACAATTGGCCAACACACAAAAAATCTGATCTTTTGAATTAAAAGTGGGACTCAATGAGATGATATTCTATAAGAGGAATATATCTTTATTAAAGTTTTCTTGCAATTCTTTTTGTATTTCATTCTGAATAAATAAATAACAAAAATGGATTTTAGTAGTTTTTGCTTGTTTCTGCTGTCATAGTAAATTTGAATATTTTAAAGAAATCATAAATCTCAACCGACTTTAATCTTATAATGGTTTTTGGAAAGGTAATTTATGTGTACTTTACAATTAAAATTTTTTTTTTATACTAAATTGATGCCTAGTGCCAAAGAAATCGCCAAAACCTTAAAAATAGTGAAATTTTGTCCCATTTTCCTTCATTCTCAATTTTGAGCCCAACTAGGCAGGGTTAGGCATTAGGCGATCACCGTGAAAATTCTGGAGCTTCGGTTTGCCGCCCAATGTCACGTTTTTCCGAGCAGAATGAATTTAAATTCGAAAAAAAGTTTGTTACGGACAGCTCTAGGCCACATGTTGCAAGAACCGTCAAGGAAACGTTGGAGGCGCTGAATTGGGATGTGCTACCCCACCCGCCTTATAGCCCAGACATAGCCCCTTCCGACTACCACCTATTCAGATCGATGACGCATGGCTTGGCTGAGCAGCGCTTCACTTCTTACGAGGATACCAAAAAATGGGTCGATTCGTGGATTGCCTCAAAAGACGAATCGTTCTTCCGGCGCGGAATCCATATGCTGCCAGAAAGATGGGAAAATGTTGTAGCTAACGATGAACAATACTTTGAATAATATACATTGTACCGTTGTTTCTAAATAAATGCTCAAAAACCGAAAAAAACCTTTAAAATTAATTCCAACCCCCAATACTATTTGTTTGCTTTTTATAAAACAGAAAAAAAAAATCATTAGAAAAAAGCTTATCGTTTCGTTTTCATTCCAAAAAAAAAAGGAGTGACCTCATGCTTTTTGCCACAAATTGGCCCTGGTTGTAAATGCGATACTATCAAGAGTTAAAAAAGATAATAGCATACTTTTTAACTTGTGATAAAGTGAGCACTGGTCGTGACGCATGGCTTGTTTGCACGGAGAAAATTGTTTGCAAAATTAGTATTGTGGTTAAGCAAAACTTGCGCTTGATTTTAACCAAAATTTTGCTTTTTGCTAAATACACGAGGAGTGATTGCAATTTAGCGATCTTTTTCTTAAATCTGGCGTTAATTCCAATGTTTGACGGACAAGCAGACAAAGTGTGACATGCCCCTAAGGGTGAGTAGGTTTTTGTACTTATTTTTTTCGGATATACTCAGAGTCGCAAAAAAGGTATCTGTTGCAGATCTCTGACGTGCATAAATATGCAAGCCCTATTAATTACATATGTATAGTTAAAAAAAAAGAAAGTATTCATGAGGTATTTTTACCAAAAGAAAAAGCTATCTTTTACCATAAAAACATTAAGACCTGGCAACAAAATTTGACGCATACCTAGTTATAAGTTATTGTTCAAATAATGTAACGTTGGCACTTATCCCATACCATTTAATCCCATACAAATGAAACATATCGTATAAAAAGTGAATATACAAGATTATTTCAGTGAAAAAGTAAGCCTTTATTGAATTTTTACGATTTAAGAATATTTGTATAATATGTATAATCAATATTTGTAGTAATTCAAAGTAATCAATATTTGTTTTGTAATATTAGAAAGTAGTAGGACAATAAAAAAAAGGTTTTCATAAAAAAATCTTTATCTATGTTGCACTAAACTCTCACCAACTACTTTTTTTTATGCAAAAATCTGTTTAAGAGGCAGTCTGGTTCTATTTGTTTCAAAAAATAAATTTTCTAAAAAACCCGGTTTTATGTTTTACATTCCATTAGGAATAATAAATATCTTATTTAAGTCGCCGAGATAGGTAAACATTTGTTGGAACATGTTTGTAGAGAAACATGATTTTTGAGTAGTCGCGTCCAGTTGGCATCCATGGCAACAAAAACTTTACGTAAACACGTTTTTCTCGAAACAACGCTTTGCGACCTCATTGACGTTATAACGAAAAAACTATTCAACCGATCGGACTAAAATTTTGAATATGTGTATGTAGTACTATTAAATATATTATTTAATATTTAACCTTTTTTTTATGCGACCTTATAAATAAAGGTTAAAAAATAAAAATAAAGGTTACAAAATGTGCGAAACTTCACATTTTGTTTTGTGCCCAAATGTGGAATGACTGTTACAATATAAGTTAAAAGTTTAAATAAAAGTTCATCTTTTAACCTCAAATTTTCGATCGCTTTAAGGTATAAAATAAAAAACCCATTTATAACAAAAAACATTAAAGAAAACACCATTCAAATTAGTATAACTTAGTATAAATACTAAATGTGCAGCTTTTTAAAAATAACAATCTGCTTAAAAATAGAAATCTAAATATAGTTTCAAGAATACAAGTATAAAGCCAGTTTACGTAGCTCTAGCATACAACTAGTTTCAAAAAGACTAGAATAAAACAAAGACTTGCATGCAACTAATATGAAAACTACTAGAATTGAACTGGCTAAAATAATACTAATATGAAGCTGGTCAGTATTTAACTAATTAAAAATATACTAGCACAAAGATGGCTCAAAGCATACAAGTAAAAAGCCTAGTATTGATTATACTAGTATTTTACTGGTATAAAGGTTACATCTATCACATATAGTTCATATTATGCCAGTAAAAATACTACCTCAATTCATATCGAGTATAGGACAATTGTCTTTTTCTATGACATCAACACAGGAAAATAACCAGTTTGTGCATTGTAAAAAGCATTTGAGCTGAACTAGTACTGGTATGTTTTGACCTAGTACATTAACAATTATTTTAAAGTGTTGGCTACACTGCAGGGTATTGAATACGACAGTCACATAGCGGGTAGTTCACAGTTACAACAATAGCAAAGGCTGTAAATACGATTTGTTGCATTTGCGCCTAAACTGTGAATAGCCTTAATATTTTCAACCCAATAAGCAATAAAGCGTATGCAATTTTTTTCTCTAGCAATATTTGCAAGACTCATTTTTTCATGTCCACCTTTAAATATGTGAATCCTTTCACCAATATCCTATGATTAGCGACTCAACGCAATGGTTACCAATTTATTAAAATACAAAAAATCTTTTTTACCACTTTTACACCCAAAATACTGAAGGATTCGTTGTTAACCCGATCACAGATGGACGTGAATCATTTCAAGCTGCACTTGAGTGCTCGGGTGGGTTAATTTTTTAAGCAAATTTAATCCCGAATTGTTGTTTTTGTTCAAAGTTCGTGCGCAGAGTTTTGTGTAACAGTTTCGCCTTCTTACTACCCTACTGTCGCACTACGCTAACGATACACGTTCAATCAGACTCAATTTGTTTTTTCATGAGCGAAGAGCGAAAAATAGCGTTGGTAATCGGAAACTTGACGAAGGTATCCGCATCCTTGTGGCGTTGATTGCCTGTGTTCCCTTTCAACAAGGATTCATATTGTGAATTTACAATCCTCACGAGAAGCGAGGGCTATAATTTTTAATTAACAAGGATTTAATTGGCAATCAAGTGAATGCGATGATTGTTGGTTTGTTCGTGGCGGTTAATTGATAGAATTCTGCCTTAAATAGTACATTTTCACGGTGGGTGCTTCTTAGTAGCAATGACCTTAGTTGATTTTTTACATCATTGGAATTTACCTTCAATTAATTTATAGGCGATTGAGTTTCCCCCTTTCCCCTCACCTCATTCAAATTGAAACTTTTTAGAATTTGTGTAGGCTGTGATTTCACATTAACATTTAAACAGTGTGTAATCTATAAAATGATTTGCTTAGCTGACCTTTTATGGTTCTGAAAGGTACAGTGGATGATTTTTGAAGTAACAAAAAAAGTGTCCTTGAATTTAGAAAGTTGAACAAAACATAATGAGGGATTATTAAAATAATCAATTTCACACATAATTATTCAATCTATAAGGTGGTTGATTAACTGGTATGAAGGTATTATACGCAAAATAAAATAATTACCCTAAATTAAGAAGTTAGTAAAAAGTTTTCTTTAAATAAATAAAACTGGAACGTCGCTTAGCTAGCAAGAAGTCGTTCTAAGCAACGTTGACATTTTTCGGATTTTCCCCCCTCCATGACAGTTCTTAATACCCCCTTCCAGAGCTGGTATTTTACCACCAAAATTTTCGTTGAAATACGCTGCACAGTGATGCGCCCAATAGGCAAAAGTCCGAAAATTTGATGTCGCAAATATCCAAGTGTTTGTTATTTTTGGAAAGGTAATGCATTCACTGAGAAAACGTTGACCTTTTTCAGCAAAAAATTACCGGTATAACAAAAGCAGTTTTAGTCTTTCTGCAAGAAAATATCCCAAAAATACATTTCTTACACTTAATTTGCTTATTGTTCTATCACCTGCCCGTATTCATTGACAAACAGTAACACATACATATTCATGTGTGTATGAGAGTGTATTCTCACAAGAATATTATTATTATTATTGTTTTGCATATACTAGGGTTACGCAAATTTTAGGATCCTGGAATTCCGGAGGATTTTTTTTAATTTGGGGATTTTAGTCACAAAATACGAGGTTTTTTAAAAGTAGTAGATTAAATTTTTTAATTTTTAGTTTTACGGTCCCGAATTTTTCGTGGGATCTTAGGATCCAAATTTTTAACTCCGATAACTAGGATATACATTGCTTAAAACCGTTACTTAATATATGTAAACAAATATTTTAATTTTAGCGACGAAGAAGTTGTTTATTTGCGTTTATTTTTTAATCCGTGCAATTTTTCAAACAGATTTTAAAAGTTAAACTTTTTAATTTATTTTATTTGTATTAAATTTAATTTAACAAATAATAATGTGTTTTCATTTAAAAAATAGTGATTTCGTTGATTGCTGGTTATCCGCGAAATATGAGGAAAGTCCGGTTGTCCCATACAAGAAAATACTCCAGAACTCACGCCAACAAGAATCTTCTTATTTATATGTTGATTTATTGGGATCCTTTGCTTTCATCAAAAAAGATTGTAACAGAAAATAAATCAAATTTACCTTTAGATGATATTAAAAAATACATTCTGTGTGATAATTTAGAAAATTTTTATTCAAGCATTTTATTGAATGAAAATTGAATAATTTCTTGAAAAATTCATTTATTGATATTCATATTTTTTATTGTTATTGTTTATGTCTCTTGATATTTGCCTAGTCTCTTGATATTTGCTTAGTAGTTTTTGTTCTTAATTAATTTTCTTTTTCATATTCTATATACATTCTGAAATTGACAATTTTACAATTTTCAAACTCATTTTTTAAACTAAACTAGAAGTCCGATCAAAAAAACTGACTTCACCTAGATTTCATCAACATCGGTCCATTATTCTAATTTTTCCCACTCGCTATATGGGCTCGCGTCACTGTGCTCTGTGAGAATGTGTTACTTGTATTGTGAATTTGAAATGTACCACTTAAGTTGGTGGAAAAAATATCTTCTCTGCCTTTTAAAGGGTTAACAATCAGTTATCAGTATTTGGACTAGTAATCTAAAAAGTTCTTGTATAAAGATAAAATTCACTGAAATTAATATTCAAAAATTTATATCTTCTAGACTCTATGACCTCAATCAATGGAATTGAAGAAGCTATGTACCTATTTTTTGACGATTCTTCGTAACCAACTCTTTCAATAGATTAAGGTGTATTCTCAGCTATTATACAAAGCAATTCATCAGATGTTTGGCTAAGTATAGGCTGCACCAAGGTCAGCATTATTGTGAATTTGATTCCTGAAAATTAAGTTTATTAGAAGAGTTTTTTTTTTTGAAAAAAGAAAACAATCGTTACTGCTTTCATCGTCGTTAGTTAGAATATGAAAAAAAATTTAAAACTAATTTTCAAAACAAAAATAATAAATGTAACTCAACCATAACCTTGAAATTTAAATTTCTTGTAATGATCGGATTGCCAGATTCAGATTGCAATCTAAGAATCTTATGTTTTCTAAATAAAGGTGTTTAAATTTGATTAAGCTAAAAATTAACACTAATAAGGAATTATCTTCGACTGAGTCGAAGTTAAAATACCCCCACTGCCGTATTTTAAATTATTGGAAGTCTTGAATGTTGCATTGTTTTGATGATGTCACTTTTATTGGTCGCGGTTTTTATCCAAATATTTAACATTGGAAACTCACAGTCCTTTTTATTTATTAAAGCTTTTGTGTACATCATCAAGTTCAAACATTACGTTATGATGAGGTAATTTCATATTTTCTGTTTTTTTTTATAATTTCGAACATTGAGTGGATAGTTTAAATTTGAAGTCATAAGGCTAATTTTTGCGGAATCGAAAAAGATTTTCCGTGATTTTATTCGACTTTTACAAATATAATACGTGCAAAATTTGACGTTACTAGATTAAATTTTGTGATTCAAAGAGACTTACTTTTTGGTAACCTTATTTTGTATCGGAGGTAGCCGTGCTTTTCATTCGATTTTCTAAATTTCATACTTAAAGTACATATTAATTGCTAAAGCTTATATGCAAAATTTGAAATTATTAGATTAATTTTTGCAGAATTGAAGGGATTTTACCGCTTAGGTAAACTCACTTTGTATGGGAGGTCACATGATTTTTATTAAATTTTTACAGATTTCATACGTGCAGACTTTAAAGAGATTTTACTGTTTTGGTAACCTCACTTTGTATGGGAGGTAGCCGTGGTTTTCATTTGATTTTTCCTAATTGTATACTTTAATTACATATAAATTGTTTTAGCTTATGTTCAAATTTTAAGTCATTAGATTAATTTTACGGAATTGGAAGAGATTTACCGTTATGGTAAACTCACTTTGTATAGGAGGTACAAGTGATTTTTATTTGACTTTTACAAACTTAATATATAAAGTGCATCTTAGAGGTTAAAGCTTATGTGAAAAATTTAAAGTGATTAGATTAATTTTTGTGGAATTTAGAGAGATTTTACTGTTTTGATTAATTCACTTTGTATGAGAGGTAGACGTGGTTTCAATCCGATTTTTACACATTTCATACTCAAAGTTAAGTTGTTAAAGCTAATGTGCAAAACTTGAAGTCATTTGATTAGTTTTTGTGGAATTTTAAGAGATTTTACCGTTTTGGTTGTCACTTTGTATGGAAGGGAGGAGTGGTTTTGATCCGATTTGGCTCATTTCCAAAATTGACCTCTATTTTTGAATAAAAAGCTTATATATTGAATTTCGTTACGACAGCTATAAAATTACGGCTGTTATCGCAGACTGTTGATCACAGACAGACAGACAGACAAACGGATATGGCTAAATCGACTCAGGATTTGATGCTGATCAAGAGCATATATACTTTTCGTACTTAGTTTTTTAAACATGGGGTATAATTTTTTGGAAAAAGCATACTTTAAAAAAAGGCAAAAGGCTTTCTCGAACTGTAGGAATCAAAAACTTTAGAGGCTACGGATTTTTGAGGAATTTTTGAAAAATACTTATATTGCGTTGATATATCATACGTTGTCATTAATGGATTATGGGAACATGATGGTGTAAGAGGCCGAAAAAACAACTTTTTGCAATTTTTTTCTTAGTTCTAATTCAATATAATTACTCCATTTTTTGTACATAATAAAGTGGTATCTTTGGAGATACTGGCGGTATATCGTTGGCGCCAAAAAGTGTCGTGCGGTGCATAAAACCTGGTCTGAAAGTGTTTTCTGAAATCGAAAAATCGAAGTGATTTATTTAATATATTAATAAAAATATGCCATTTTCAATCTTTTTCGCAGTTTTTAATTTAGAGGTAAAATTTTCACATAAAAAATCAGCCTATTATTGCCTGTAGGAAATCGTCAAAAAATTCTTTAATAAAAACTGTCGTTCATCTGCATGTATTTATCAAATAAAAGATGTCTGCAAAAGTTCATTTAGATCGGTGCATTACTTTTTGAGTTATTGTTACGCACCGGCTTAAATAAGTAGATTTGAGAAATTTCTCGCTGCGAAAAGTGATTAAAAAAAGAGCTTAGTTCTTGCTTCGAAAAGGGATTCCAAAAAGCGCTTTTCTCTCCCTTCGGAAAGTGATTACAGAAAGATCTTTACTCTCCATTTGAAAAGTAATTACTCCATTTGAAATTGCTCTCGCTTCGAAAAGTGATTAAAAAAGCGCATTGCTATCGCTTCGGAAAGTGATTAGAAAACGCATAGCATTCCCGTAGTGGCACCGACCAAAGTTTTAAGCAAAATAAAATACGTTATTTGTACTATACATTTAGACATATCTTCATAATGTGTTTTTAATTAGTTTGAAACTGCTTTTTGGTTTTTTTTTTAACTGAATATTGAATACATATAAAAAGTAGTAAAAAGTAAGTTTTCAAAAAGTTTAGAAAAGTATTATGCATCTAGACATATCTTAGTAATGTGTTTTAAATTAGTTTGAAACTGTTTTTGGTTTTTTTTTAACTGAATGTTGAATACATACAAAAAGTAGTAAAAAATAAGCTATTAAGAAGTTTAGAAAAAATATTTAGAAACTAATTTATAGTTGTACATATACAGGTACCCATATTTATAGTTTATAACTATGTAAAGTTAAAAGTTAACGTAAGTGGTGTAAGGGGGTTTTATTCAAAGGCTGAGGTATGCTCAGCGGCTCCAGGGTCAAAAAAAAGACCATCAAACTTTTGTCCAAAATAAATAAGAAGACTTGTTGATTTTACTGCTCATTTTATATTTTTCTGCTTTATTGTTAAATTTTAAATTTTCAGCAGTGTATACAATATTATGTAAATTTTTTCTCTTAATGTAATCATATGAGTAAGTCTTTCTTATTACAATACACAATATTTTAGGAATACGAACGATAAATATACAGTCTTTAGTGAATCTCCCGACGCTGGTTCGATTATATTCGGTGATGTTCGGGGTTCGCTGAAGTTCGGAGATGTTCAGTGTGTATCGGTGTTTATTCAGTGACAAAAGCCGACATGATTGACGAAAGAGAATGTTTATTATGGACGCCCGACCGACCGAAGCCGACGTGATGGCACCACTAGGTAATTAAAATAAAAAAATACGAGACTCCCGATCGGCCGAAGCCAACGTGATGGTCCCAGAAGCGAATTTTGTTGTGGACGCCCGACCGACCGAAGCCGACGTGATGGTCCCACTAACTACTGCTTATAATACTTAAAAACTAAATGTATTAATACCCACCTTGTAGCCACCTTGCTATAGCTCGATTTGAACCAACGTAGTTGAGGTGTAGTAAGGTAGTGGCGTAGTGTGCAAACTTGTAACGAATCACCGTTGCAGTGGAAACAAAAAACTCATTTTTTTGTTTTTTAAAAAAAGTTTCCTTATAAATCCTGTTCTTGCTGAAGCGGAATCCTTTTTTCATGTCCTTCTCAAATTGTGGGAAGCCTTTTTCTTGCCCATTTGCAGCAACTACAAAAAGAGTGCGATTATATAAAACTTTTTCAATTTTGTGCAATGGAAACTTACAGAAGAAAATGTTCTTGAAGAAAATCATAGATTTTATGGGATACTTGTTTTGTCTTCCGTCCCAGTTGATCTCACGTTAAGCCTCGTCATCGAACAGCAAATGAAAGGATTTTGAAATCGGTGTAGTGCCAATAATGGACCGAACATAAGCAATCTTTGTATATATAATTGGGAAAAAAAATAATAGAAGTTGATTTTATATATATTATATATACCCGGTGTGACTCGGAATTTCATATTAAACAATGCAGGCACTATTGCTGAATTTATCGTATACGAACAAAGTGACATTCGATTTTTAAATATAAAGAAATGTTACCTGCATACATTAATTAAAATAATTTTTAAGTATTTCTCACCAAATCGTCATCCGATGTATTTTGAGCAGCTGCATCTAAATTTTTTACGTCTTCCAGTATTTTGAGTCTCAAAAGTTTAAGATTTCTTGATACTGGATAAATTTTTGAACATATTTTCTCTAGCATAACTGTTTGGTGTCCCACAATAGCACGCAACAAAATGATTTCCTCTTTAAGAGTGTGTACGTTGCTGTTAATTTCGGCGTTTGTTTTTTCTAAAAAAGATGTTAAATAAAAATATCATGACATATGTATTTAGTATATGAGTAGTTCAAGAACATTACCTAAATTATTAATTTTTTCCTCAAGCACCTTATTGTACTGGAATTAAGCAGCCATGTTATCGTTTTCCAATTGTGGGTTTTGAATTCCAAATTTCTTCTTCATGTGAATCATTGCTGGGCTCATTTAATGAAGGTGAACAATGGGCTAATTTAATAATGTTGAAGAATTGGCAAAACAACACCACCACTTGCATACGGTACAAAAAAAAGTTTGCATTATACATTATTAACAGAAATCGTTGCTTTGGCAACTAAAATCAGTCACAAATGCTATTCCCATTGATGTACTACCTGCAACAAATTCGTCTCCTTCAAAACTTTTATAAAATTCTGATACTTGAATAGGCGTGAAGACTGAATACAGCAGTAATTATCTGGTGGTTTCACACTTAAAAAAAAACTCGTAAAAAGAATAGGTGGCATATATGGGTGATGCACTAAAGACACGCTGCATTTACCATTTTTCTACCTATGCCGGTACTTGAGTCTGGAGTGAATAAATTTCATTCATTTATTTTGTTGCTAATTTGCTGCAGTTTAAGGTTAGGTTTTCTAAAATCTTTTTTTAATGTTTGCAAATAGTTTTCGTACTTGTAAGCCGAAAAGCTATCAACGTTACCGTAGGCTCTGTCACAATCTGTAATATGCAGTAAATTATGCACATTGTAGCTTACTTTGTTTTCACCAAAAATGTACGGAAAATTATGAACAAATGTATGTAGCATTTCTTGCACGCAGTTTAAATTCAAGTTGAATTTGGTATGCCAAGAAATTAGCCTATAGGAGGAATGCAGAAGAAGGAAGTGATTGTAAACGTCCTCGTCAATGATATTTTTTAAAAGCACTGGTCCTAAATACAGAACAAATAAACGGAACTTCACAGCCTTCCATCTACAAATATCATCAAAAGAACGAGCCTTTCTACAAAATTCTTTTGGAATGAATGACTTGTACGTCATGTATATTTTATTCATTTCTAATTTTTTATCAGACGTCAAGTTACATGTGCACATTTTCCCATTCCAAATTAAACCCAAAATTTTTTTCCTTATACCAAAGTCAATGAGATGCATTGCATTTAGAGAGAACTGTGTAATTATTTGAATACCAATTTTTTCCAAAATATGTTAGGCATTGACAAAACGTTTGCAATGATATTTTTTGTCTTTTCGCATTTGATAATCGGAATCAGTTCTTAGTTCTTCAACTGCAGCACTATAAGTCAGCCGATTGTTTATTTTTCTAGCTTCCTGGTAGCATTTGGAGCATCCTGCCGAGGAGGTATGACCAACAGTTCCCGTAACAAAAGTTCTCGCAGGAGCATCACAAACAAATGCACGCAATTTAATAAAAAACCATTCTACCGTTGACGATTACACCTCTTTCACTAACACTCTCCATCTCCAAAACACAGTCCATCAGAAAATCTTTAATATCTTCAGGTTTCCTGTCGCCAAGATATGTTCCTATAAGAAATGGTTTGATATTGCGCAGTTTAATATGGAACCCAAAATAGACCACAAGGCTATTGCAGAGCTTTTGTATAAGGGTAATCCGTCTATTCCAATATCTACTTCTAAAATTTCAATATCTTCTGCTAACGACAACTTCAAATCCGGACTGACTTCACGTGTGCAAATGGTTGTATTATTTTGCGCCCTTGAAAATAAAGTTTTCGTTGAAGAGGGCACTTTTAAGCCCACTCTTTGTAAAATTCGCAATATGCCATCACTCGCGTCTCGCCAAACATAAAATTGCACTACCCATTCCCGAATTTCTTTTTGAATGCCAATTTCTGACGAAATATGTAATGTTTTTTCACATCCTATATTTTCACTATTGGCACTTTGTATGAAATCCACACCGCCATGGCTGAAATCTAGAAAAACTTGTGGTGTTTCATTTTCTACAGCACTTTTCATATAATCTGCAGTGCTATGTCCACTTAAATTTTCTGCTGCTGTTGCGCCTTCTTCGTTTGCACCAGCAAGCGCAATTTCATTTTTTATGGTGTATATTTTTGCCCGAGCTAATCTTTTAAAATGGCGTTTTGAATAACCGCACCACTTCCCACTTATTTCATTACTTTTTTATGAAAATATTACTTTTTTTATTAAAATATTTAAACTGTTTATAAAAGTTTTTTACCTTTCACTATTTTTCACTATTTTGCTGAAACTTTTTTACGAATTAAACTTCCCGCGCTTACTAGTGATGAGTAAAGAAAAGTAGTGATGAGAAAAGTAAATATATCGAACTAGTACGACAGCAACAATAAGATGTACGAACGAATACGAATAGTCAAATTAGGGAAAATAGTGAAAGCAAACCTATTTTTTGAAGCTCAATTCGTAGCGAGAGCAAAGCACTTCTCAAAAGCACTATTCATAAGCAGAGTGAAGCCCTTTTTACTTGCTTTTTCATAAAGCACTTTGAAATTTCCGATAGGGGTTATACACCAGAGAACTGCACAAGCCTGCTTGAAGTCCATTTCAAGCGCTTGCTTAAAATACAAGTTCAAGCTAGCTTGAGCTTGATAATTTTGAATCAAGCATAGCTTGTAATTGAACATAAATAAGCCCACGCACAGCTTGCACCTATTCTAGCTTACAAGCGAACGGCACGAAGTTTCAAGAAATGGAAAGCTTGATGCCTTCGGCAAAAGCTTGTAAGCTCGCAAGTATCCAAATTATTGAATTAAAGCAAGTATCCAAAAAATTCAATGAGCTTCTTTAGAGAGAGCTTAAGCGTAATAGGACTTTTAAGGATTCTGTGGACTCCGTGGTGTAAAATTTTAGGGTAAATGATTTCGAAGATACTGTCAAACTTTAAAATTTAAGATGGCGGATAGAGTTGCCACCTAGATTTTTTTTATTTTTGCGAATTATTGTAATTTTGAAATTCTGACAACGGGTTTGATTTCGAATATATTGTCACAGTCTTAAAATTTAAGATGGAGGTTAGGGTTGCCACCTAAATTTTTACCAAAGTATTGCCACCTAATAATATGTATTTTTAAAAGTTTTACACATCATTTATCAGTGTTAAGGGGTCGCTGATTTCGAATCTAAGGTCAGAATTTTAAAATTCAAGATGGTGGATAGGGTTGCCACCTTTATTTTTTGTAGTTTTATGAATTCGGGGCTGGCAAGAAAAAAATGGTACACCAAAAATGGGTCGCTGAATTCGAATTCGTCGTCAGAATTTAAAATTATAAAATTTTGAAATAATAGGGTTGCCACCTAATAATATGTTTTTTTAAGAGTTTTAAGCGTCATTTATTAGTGTTAAGGGGTCGCTGATTTCGAATCTAAAGTCAGAATTTTAAAATTCAAGATGGTGGATAGGGTTGCCACCTTTATTTTTTGTAGTTTTATGAATTCGGGGCTGCCAAAAAAAAATGGTACACCAAAAATGGGTCGCTGTATCCGAATCATAAAATTTTGAAATAATAGGGTTGCCACCTAATAATATATCTTTTCAAGAGTTTTAAACGTCATTTATTAGTGTTAAGGAGTCGCTGATTTCGAATCTGAAGTCAGAATTTTAAAATTCAATATGTTTAATAGGGTTGCCACCTCAATTATTTTATTTTTACGAACTCGGTGCTGGCGCCAACACTAAATAAGAATGGGTCGCTGAATACGAATCCGTTGTCAGAATTTCAAAATTATGTAATAAGGCTGCCACATGATAATAATTATTTTGAATATTTTAAAACATCATTTAACACTGTTAGGGAGTCGCTGATTTCGAATCTGAAGTCAGAATTTTAAGATTCAAAATTATTAATGGGGCTGCCACCTATATTATTTTGTATTTTTACGAATTTTTGTCATTTTTAAATTCTGACAGCGGATTCGGATTCTGCGACCCATTTTTACATTGTGTTCGAGCCAGCACCGAATTCGTAACAATAAAAAAATTAGGTGGCAATCCTATTAACCATATGGAATTTTAAAATTCTGACTTCAGATTCGAAATCAGCGACCCCTTAACACTAAAAAATGACGTTTAAAACTCTTGAAAATATATATTATTAGGTGGCAGCCCTATTATTTCAAAATTTTATAATTTTGAAATTCTGATGACGGATTCGGATTCAGCGACCCATTTTTGGGGTACCATTTTTTTTGCCAGCCCCGAATTCATAAAACTACAAAAAATAAAGGTGGCAACCCTATCCACCATCTTGAATTTTAAAATTCTGACCTTAGATTCGAAATCAGCGGCCCCTTAACACTGATAAATGATGTGTAAAACTTTTTAAAATACATATTATTAGGTGGCAATACTGTGGTAAAAATTTAGGTGGCAACCCTAACCTCCATCTTAAATTTTAAGACTGTGACAATATATTCGAAATCAAATCCGTTGTCAGAATTTCAAAATTACAAGAATTCGCAAAAAAACAAACATCTAGGTGGCAACTCTATCCGCCATCTTAAATTTTAAAGTTTGACAGCATCTTCGAAATCATTTATCCTAAAACTTCACACCACGGAGTCCACAGAATCCTTAAAAGTCCTATTACGCTTAAGCTCTCTCTAAAGAAGCTCATTGAATTTTTTGGATACTTGCTTTAATTCAATAATTTGGATGCTTGCGAGCTTACAAGCTTTTGCCGATCGTTTTAAGCTTTTCAACTTTCCGCCCGACAAAGTAAGCCGAAACAAGCCAAGCCAACGAGCAAGCATGAATATGGCTTGTATCTGTTTGGTATTTTTGCAAGCTGGCTAAAGCTTGCTTTTTCAAGATTGGATACGTGCTTGAATTTAAGTACTGGAAAAAGCTTGAACTTCAAGTAGGCTTGTGCAGTTCTCTGTTATACACATTGCTTCTAGCATATTATACACATTTAAATAAGCGATTTTAAAATCACTTAAAGCTTGCAAATATACATGTTTTGGCTTTAGGTTTCTATTTTTTGGCCTTCCCAAGAATGATTTTGCTGATCGAATCTCCCATTCTTCCGGCAATTTGAAAGGCTTGCAATAATTTAGAGTCCAGTTTTCAACAGAAGATACCGCAATCACAGTATCGCTCTTTTTATAAGCGTTTTTTGTAAAGTGTGCTTTTAACTCATTGATATCAACGTCAAAGCACTTATCAAACAATAAGACTATTCACAGTTGAAGCGTACATTTAACAAATCGTATTTATAGCATTTGTTATTGTTGAAACTGGGAGCACCCCGTCATGTGACTGCCGTATTCAATAACTATGCAAGTGTAAGTGTAATGGGCTTATCCATTCGACCATCGCAGTTTTTAACTAATCGTCGCCTCATTTTCTTCACTAAGAATAAACGTGTGCTCGAGTGTTTGAAAGAAATTTGCTTGAGTTTAGTAAAAATGAACTATTTGAGTTTATAATAACTTAGCAAATATTTGCTTGAGTTTATTTAAGATTTGCTATTTGTGTTTATAATTAACTAAGTACATATTTGCTTGAATTAATATAAATTTGCTCTTTCCTTAATACATGAGTGATTTCAATTTAGCAATTTTTTTCTAAAATCACACCATAATTGAGCAAAGTTTTGTTGATTTGCTTTAAGCAAAACATTTGCTTGATTCAAGCAAAATAATTATCTCCGTGTAAACACCAATACATCACATTGAAAAACAGATTCCTTGAGAATTTCGGGGGAGGAAGTTTGAACCTCCTCAACACTAAAAACACAGTCTAATTGCAAATTGCTAGGGAAATACAAAGAACTTTGTCTTCTCTTCATCTGAGGCGCTAAATGCAGTTCCTACTTAATACCCCTCGATATTATGGGAAAAAGGATGGCACAGGAAACAGCCATCGTCTAAGATCAACCTCGCCGCGTGCTAACACTCGTACAGGTCACTCCTCTATTATCGACTCGACTACGCTATTGCCACTCTTTCATTTGAGAAAGGCTTTCACACAGTAATCCCAACCAGAGTAGAATGGGACGGGCTTCTGCCGCTAAACCAAGTTACCGCGCATATTTTTACTGACGGTTAAAAACTTGACAGCAAAGTCGGTGAAGGAGTCTTTTCTCTGGATCTGGACATCAGAACCTCATTTAGACATTCCTGGAAGTTGTAGAACGAATATCACTTCTCTTATGAGTGCCTGCTGGTTCTTTGAAGAACCATTCGAACTTTTTACAAAACAACACTCATAAATAACATTTTATAATTATTTGCTTTTTACATCAAATATATATTTGTTTAAGATCAGAAATATATTTTTTATTTTATATTATATTGCAGTAAACAAATATTATATCCTATTAACTTAAAAAAGTGCGTTTTGTCATATTTGGCGTTTTGTGAGGTTCATGTAAAGCTCAAAAAGCAAATGCGCAGTACTGTCATTCACTTTTCAATGTTAACCTCTAGATAAACCAAACATCAATACGAGTAATTAGCGAAAATACATTAGGGGTATTCAAATTGCTTGGGTAGTTGGATAGATTGGCAAATGCCGTACATTTTGTTTTTGTAAAGTGACACTGTACCAAGGTTCCCATCTACCGAATGGATTAAAGAAACATGCAGCACTGACCAAAACTATTCTACATTATCAAAAATACTCAATCTACCCATACCCATGACAGTGAATGCCCCTAATATTTAAATAATTAAATAGTGGGGAATTAACTTAGACTGAACCGAAGTTAAAATATCCCCACGTTCGCATTTTAGTTTATTCGAAGACTTAAATGTTCTTTTTTTTTAAAGTTCAAAGAACCAAGGCATGCGCCCTATACAAACAAGGTTTGGTCTTTGACCTGAAAGGAAAAGGGATAGACTTATTTAGAGGAATTGATTGGAATCGTACGTGAATTATTGATTAGGCGAAACAACCGTGAAAGACAATTTGTGTCTCAAGTGTTATGCCTTAACCTCGTCAAGCATTTCCAGCCCTTAGTTGTGTTCCTGTCCTTTAATTCCACATTTTCCACAATTTATTTGTGGATTTTTTAGTTTTCCATAATTATTAAATGTAGGAAAGAACAAAGAAAGTGAAAAAAACCATGCCGAGCCCGGATTCGAACCAGGGACCTCTGGGTTGATAGTCTAGCGCACTCTCCACTAGACTACAAAGGCCGACATTAAAATGTTGTATTATTTTGATGGTTTGTGCCAAAATATTTCACATTTTAAACTAAGAGTCCTTTGTATTTATTAAAGCTTATGTGCACAATATCAAGTTTTAACATTCATCTGTATTTTAGTTTACAGGAGGTTTGCGGAATTTTCAATTTCACCCATTTTCATAGCAATAATTCAAACTAATTTGCAAAATTTTAAGCCATTGCAATAGATTTTGGCGGAATTTAAGGAGATTTTACCGTTTGTATGGGAGTTACTTTGTATGGAAAGTAGACGTGGTTTTCATTTGATTTTTACATACTTAAAGTATGAAATTAGAAAGTAAAATATGAAATTAATCAAATTTGAAGTCATTAAATTAATTTTTGTGGAATTTAAAGGGATTTACCGTTATGGTAAAGTATGGGCGGTAGGCGTGGGTTTCATCCGATTTAGCTCAATTTTGAATTGATCTGTATTTTTTAATACACATTTTTTATATTGAATTTTATTGCGAAAAGTAACAAAGTTTATATTTCCTTTACGCATTTTTTTATGCGTAGGGGTATTAAAAGTCTCAAAATATACGCCTCTAACGTTATAGTTCCTATAGAATCCACCAATCCTTTAAGGGTTAAACTTCACTAGGGTGCGCTAGTTTCATTATATTTCTAATGCAAAAAAGTTAAACATCCTACTGAGAAGCATTAGCTTCATAAGACTTTATGAATATGATATAAACTTGCAACTACATAATTGTAAGATATATAAAAATGCTGAAATAAAAAAATACAGAAAGAAGCACTCAATAAAAGATTATGTAATAAAATACAAAAACCAACAATTTGAAATTTTTTTTTACATTCTCATATCATAAAATTTCACATTTCTTTTCAAAACACATATATATATATATAAAAAAGCAGTCACCACAAAGACCAAGTTTCACACAAAACTGCAAAGGACTGCATTTCTTATATCCTCTTGAGTTGATACAGCTTACAGACGTTGCAGCAATGATATCAACAACTTTTTGTGTTTCTATGGAACAAATCACTATTTTCTTTAGCATTGGCATTTGTAGTATACAAGGCGTATAAAACTTTTCTCATGTCACGAATATAATCGAATAAGATATAAATAAAAAGTTTACATGTAAGCCGCAAAAACAAGAGTATTTATAGCTGACACAGGACAATTATTTGATACTCCAACAGTTGCAGAAATAGAATTATTTATGTGCAATGAAGCAAGGAATAATGTGATGATAATTGAAATGGTGCTAACGAAACCAAACTAATCAACGGTATAAAAGTTATTAATAGCTAAGATAAAATATTGGTTAGTGAAATGAGGAAGATAGTGTGTCAAAATACTTTTTTTGGAAGTGTACAACATTGAATGTCATATGTCTCTTTCTAATTCAAAGTGGATTGTCGCAACATAGAGATTTAACCTACAAAATAATGGAATAATTAAGAATTAACTTTAATGCAAAAAACTTGACGTCAATATCATTACTTTGTAGTAATCTAAAAATTATTTGTGTAAAAATGAAATATGGCAACTTTGATCCACCTTGATAAATGGCAACACTTTGTATAAGGGTGTAAATATTCTTGATTTAATCACTTTGACAGATATAATTTTAATTGTAACCAACATCATACCCAAGCGGCATTCCATTTTGTATTTTATCCGACATAGCTTGCAATTTGTAGCTCCTAATAAAATATAATATTTATCGACTCTTAAAACTTCAGTATTATTAAGGGAGGTTTTAGGCAAAAGCGATTGAAATTAAGTCATATTTTAGAAGATTTTTTTTAAAAATGTAAAATATAATTTTACGAGAACATCATTAGTTTAAGTAAAAAAATTTCTTTTGTTGTAACATATAGTTTTTATATATAAAGATGGCGTAGAATTTTGTGTGATTAAAAAAGGTGAAAGACGGGTCACATAATATCTCGGCTCCAGAACATTTGAAAAAAATTTATTCGAAACTAGACCCTTGAATATACTTAATTTACAAAAATGGAATGGAAATATGAAAAATGAAGAAAATTATGAAGCGTGAAAGAGAAAATCAAAAATTTACGTTATTTTTGACCATATTTTTTCTTGTAAAAACTTGAAAAATTTTCCAATAAAGCTAATTTTGGTAAATGGGGTGTAGAATTAGAATTAATTGAAAAAAATTTTAAAATCGGTCGATTAGTTTGTTCGCAGGAGTGTGGCCCTTAAAAATGTCTTGAAAAAGTATGTTTTGAGCAAAACGCGCTTTAAGTTAAATGTTTTTTTCATTAAAATTTCGTAGTTATCAATATAATGAACGTAATTCGTTATTAGTTTACTCAAAACGGATGAACTTAACAAAAAAATTTATGTAACAAAAAATTTATTAAAATTCGCCAAATTTAAAATTAAATTGAATATTTAAAAGGAAATTTCCGTATTTTCCAAAAAATGGCCTATTTAAAAATCCAAAAAATACCTCGAAAAATACCGTATAAAACAACTAAAATTATTTCAAAAATTCAATGCATTTTTGGTGTTATATAAGTTTTTTTTTTTAAGTTGACACTTTTCGAATTAAAAACATTAATATTTCGTTTTTTTGCATATTGTTAATAAAGTGATAAAGACGCCATATTGCGAAAGTCATTTTGAATTAAAAAAGGGACATGCGATCAATTCAAAAACTACAAAATTCTAAAAATTATATATAAGTCCGATCTTTCACATTTTACAATTGAAAGTTGAGCAAATGATTTGGGAAAAAAATCAAAAAAATTTTTCATTTCCGCATAGTTAAAGAATATTTTTCGAAATTCGAATTATTTTAAAAGTTATTGCCATTTTAGTGTCGTCAGTTAGACTGCCTGAAACTTAACTTAAAATCTTTAACCGCTTTTTAATCGAAAGCACTTTTTCCATCACGTTGGATATTATAAGTTAAGTTCTAATAGACAAATTGCCTTAAAATTTGATGTGCGTCTTTTTCATATATCCCTTTAAGGCCCGAACTATAATTTAAGAAACATTTTAGTTATTAAATATTTTTTAAAAATTCAAAGCTTTGAAAAAAAAACCCAAACAGTCTCCATTTCGCGAAAAAAAAATTATTTCTCCTTAATTAACAATTCTTTTTTTTTCAGCTGACTA
The DNA here is from genome assembly GCA_963920525.1 of Dichetophora obliterata. Lineage (NCBI taxonomy): Eukaryota > Metazoa > Arthropoda > Insecta > Diptera > Sciomyzidae > Dichetophora > Dichetophora obliterata. The sequence goes on along the minus strand of OY986438.1, from coordinate 50,160,500 downwards.
GAACGGTTGAAATCGTGTCAAGATGAACACGGTATTTTTTTCCCGCCTCTACATCAACAGCGTGTAAAATCTTATTGTTTATTCTTAAGATATGAATAAATAAGTGATAAAAAATGTATGGTAAAAATATTTATTGATTCTATTTTATCGACCGTCAAAAGAGGCCTAAAATTAGGATGTATTAAAGATCTAATATTTTCCAACTTCGTATTTTTTTTAACCTGAAATTATAGCTTTTTATATAAATATATTGTGTTAAAAAGTTTAAAATAGTATCTCTATTTCCTTAGAAGATAGATGTACGAAAGTGCAAACAGCTCACTGTACTAGACAGTCTTTTAGGGGGCGGTCTCTTAGTAATCTTGAACTAGGCTAAAAAACAAATAATTTAAATTTATTCAGGTCCCATATAAGTCTAATTAACGCAATCATAGACAAAATCCAGAACATGACATATTTTTCGTTGTCCGCTTCACTTGAAATGCCTTAGTAGACACTTTAACAAAAATTTTAAGCTCTTAAAAGAGTGCGTTTGACAGAAGATGACCTATATATAAATTATATATATATTACGGCTGGTCGATTTAAAAATCGCCCATTGCTCAGTGAAAATCGTATTGTAGGAATCAAAATAAGAAACTTTGCCCGAGGAACTATAACTCTTAAACAAATTCTAATGCCCCAACTTTTCATTTTTGTCCCGTAGGGTCTAATTTTGAAAAATCCCTCTTTGACCCATTTAGAGTGCCCCAATCGAGTCCAAATGTATGACCCACCCCCACTTACCACTAACCCACTAATTGGAGGGCCGATCTACCCATGCCTGTGGCGCACCCCCTGGAACCCCCTGGGGGTTCCCCATATAAACATTTCAAAAAATCACAATTTTTGGCACTATACATGAAAAAATCAGCGGAAGGGGTCGCCACTGGCATGGGTGGATCGGCCCTCCAAAGTTAGTGGGGGTCGGTCATACATTTGGACTCGATTAGGGCACTCTAAATGGGTCAAAGAGGGATTTTTCAAAATTTTACCCTACAGGACAAAAGTCAAAAGTTGGGGCATTAGAACTCGTTTTAGAGGTATAGTTCCTAGGGCAAAGTTTCTTATTTTGATCCCTAGAATACAATTTTCACTGAGCAATGGGCGATTTTTTTGCCTCCCCACTTTTTATTTCATAAAAAAATAAAACATTTTTTTAAATGATTATGGATATTGTATAAAAAGTTGCTTCCAATGGTTCCTATCTTGGTTCCTATTTAGCTCAATTAGTACACATAAGATAATACTCTATCGAAAAATAAACATAAATGCGTTGCACACTGGTCAAAAATTTAAAAAAGCAGGCCAAAATTATTTAAGTTGTTACATAACCATTTAAAATTCGAAGAGGATTAATATTAACCAGAATATATAATAAATAACAAAAATTGGTGGTATTTATCCATGGTCACTTCTAACACCGTTCGGAGAAAAAAAAATTATGCTGTGGCAGATGTTTTTCACAAAATTTATGGTAGCAGATTTCTTAATACTCCATAGCTTTTTTATTTTAAGTCTCTTTTCAAGAAAATATTTTAATTATATGCATAAATTTAAAAATCATATATATTTTTTTGCAGAGATACCTTTTAAAACCGAGTTTTTTTTCTGGTTCCAACTGGTGCCAAGTGAAAAGACCATATTTTAGTATGAGCATTACAGAAAACAATAATTACCATTATTTCAGGTCGTTCGGTTATACATTTGAGAAATTTATTATTATATAGTACATTTGAAAAAAAATTCTTTCTTAATCATGTATTAACATCTTCCGCTTTACCTAGGATATTGCATTATTTTTTGCACTTTTATTTTTTATGAACTATGACAACAACATTTTTGGCAAAAGTTTTTGGTTTTGGTAAAGCTTTTGTTATAAGAACGTAAAACTGGAAAAATACTGCATTTTTGCCTCTAGGCATTAGTAGTAAAGCATTACTAGTGCTTAAGCTCGTCCATAGCTTCGAGATATATGGCAATTACAATTTTGTTGCTGGAATTGACGTAAGCAAAAAGCAACAAAATGATTAGAAAATCACGTCTCAAAAATATATCGGCTTATGAAATGTTTATGCAAGCAAATTAACAGAACAAGTCCTAAAATGTTTCGCTTCAAAAATAATTGGCGGAAATCCATACTAAATTTGCCACCAAAATAGTTTTTTCTATAAAACTTTTTTTATGTTCATTATTTAAAAATATTTGATACATATTTTCAAAAAAAAAAATTTGTTTAACGTTTCTTAAAAATTACCTTTTTCCAATCGCTTATACTGCAATAACTGAAAAAGACAGAAAAATTTGTTCTATTTAAAAAATTTTACTAAAACTTAATCATATATTTTTTATTGCGAAAAATAGAGATTTCCAACAAATTGTATTTTTTTTTAATTCAAACTTATTTGTTTGTTTTTCTTAATAAAACCCAAAATATTTTACTTAATACTGGAAAATTTGAGAGTGGAGAAATAATTACTTAAGGAGCAATGCATTTTTAAATAGCAACTCACACGTGCGAAGCGTACCGCATCGTGCTTTTCTAAACTTGTTTTCTTGTCTAAACTTGTCATTCATTGTCTATTGCTAAAAACGTTCCAGTGACGTTGTCAAAAATGTCGTGATATAAATTCGAAGCACGCTGTTGCAATCTATGTGACGTGAAAAACTCTATGCTCTTTAGGTATCAGAAATTAATCTCAACTTTCAAATTAAGAAAAATGATTTGGTTTTTTTTAATAAAAAGAAAAAAATTTAGGTCCAAATTAAAAATGATTCCATTTGTTGGAAATCCCTATTTTCGCAATCAAAAATATAATACGATAAAGTTTTAGTGAATATCATTTGAAAGCTCAGAAAAAGACGAACATTTCTTATTGCAGTTTTTGCAGTATAAACTATTGAAAAAAGGTCCCTTTAAAAAAAAATAATATTAAATAAATTTTTTTTCAAAATTCCTTCTTTTATATGGAAATAAAAATATACGTATCATATATTTTTAAATAATGAACAATAAAAAAATTTTATGAAAAAAATTTTTGGTGGCAAATTTTGTATGGAATATATAAAATAAAATGTTGTGATTTTCCTTTCGAGCAAATACACAACCTAAAAATTACATTTAATTGTTATTTCAACCACTAGCATGTATGTTAAAAGCATCACTCCATAAACACTAAAACTTTAGATAACACATTTAAAACATCCCCTTAAATTGCACATTCTATCAACGGATTCTGGAAGAAAAATAAATACCCGCGTATCGGATTTCTTAAAGTTTATGTCTGAGTTATGTTAATAGGAGATTTAAATTTACACTTAGTATAGTAATTTGCTTACCTAAAGAGCAAGAATAGACCACAAGATGATAAATATTTTTGTTAAACATTTGAACACTAAAGTACTCTTTCTACCATTTTAAAAAAAAATAAAAAAATTTCTTCACACTAGCCACAGAATTCTAAAATATTCTATGAAAATATTTCTTGGCAAATTTCGGTATGCAGTGAGCCACAAAAATGTTCATAAAAACTTGATTTCAAGTCCTTAAGCCGCCCGTATCTAAAAATTTCATTTTTTTGCCCAAATTTTGAAATCTGAAAACAAGTAGCTCGTGCGCTAGACAGATATATATTGTAGGACAAGGATGAAAACATACATCGTGCCAAAAATGATAGAAACAAGATTACGAAATCGACGTCACTGGAGCCAATTGAATGTTGCCATCTCTATGTTTCTCCTTATTAGTCATCTCTTTTTAGCCAATAGGAACAGTTGGCTCCAATTACGTCATCTAGCGGTAAGACATACGGATGTCGTAATCTTGTTTCTATCATTCTTGCATCACGCCAATTTTTTACATCTTCGCAACGTTACTATCTTATCTCTCTTTTCTTATTGGCTGCGGAAGAAATAGATCAAGCTTGTTTTTGACACTTAATATTTGATCGAAACTTAACGAGTGACGAATTGAGAGAAACGTCAAGAACAATGCGTTAAAAATGCTGTCTGTCGTACTTTTTTTCTCCAATTCGTAGTATATGCAGCGTTGCTAAAATGTGGAAATTTTACCCAAACTGGTAAATTTTTTTTCGATGTGAAAATGTGAAATTTAACTCCATTTTGGTAAATTTTTGCAGTGACGAAATAAAAGAAAAATTACAAAAATTATAATAGTTTTAAATTTTAATACATTTCAGTTAAAACAAAAAAGCGTTTCTGGAAATTTAAAAATTTTCACTTCTCACTTTTGTGCGCTTAACCATTAAAATACAGTGGGTGGCCAAATTGATAGGTACAACCTTTAAAATTTGAATTTATCGCTATATTAATTATTGAAAAAATTTCCTCCGGCGCACATTGAGGTATTTCGCTCAAAAACCGCTCGGAAATATTTGTTGTCCTAAAATATTTGTTGTCCTAATTACGTGATACTTGGCTGAATCAACTCTAAAAGGGTTATAAAGCTTATATCTGTCAAATAAATGTATAAATTAAGATTCGTTTGTATATTTGGGTACTTTTTTATTAATATGTAAAATTTCTATTAAATGAAATATATGGATATGTTAAATCATTTAATTATTGTACTTTTAATTCTTCTTCATCAATACATTCTTCACCCGTTTCTTTGTAAGTTTCTTCATTTTCACTTTCAGAGGATATTGTAGTTTCGTCTAAAATTTGAAGGGAAAATGAACACAGAATCCCGGAAGTCAACATTGCAAGAGCTTTTTTGGTAAATTGTTTCGATTTTTTAAGAGGCAAATGTCTTAAACTTGTTATAAGAGGATCTAAAGTTAGAGGAAATAGTAACCTTAATACAGTTAAAAAATTACAATTATTTATTATTTCCTACTGCTTATAATCTTTTTTGAACCTATTAAGAACATCCATGTTGTAATCCGTCCTGGAAAACTTCCTCGAAAAATTTAACCGATACAACCTGAAATGCTTGTTCCTTGCTTCTGCTGCTTCTCCGGATAGCTAACCAACTGGTAACATAGCGATTCGAATAACTTCTGATCCATGAATCAAAATTTTGTGCATCGTCGGAGTCATAAGATGCCAGGGATAGACCTCAACATACAACTTAGTCGTATCGAAAGCAAATGGGATATCTATTTCAAATCCACTAGAAAGTGAACTTTTCTTATATTAATTACATGTTGACAACATGTTGAGATTTTTTTCTATGTTTGGCAATCTTGGAAAATTAAAAAAATATAAATTATTAAATAAAGCTATGCAAAAAATGTTGTAGATTTTTATTAAGATGATATTTCAGGTGACATAGTGAAAACCAAGCATAACAATGCAAGTTTTCGATCGATGACTTTCAACTGATGCTGTGACGAAGTGTGTGCATCAAAACTAAAAAACGAACGGTTTATTATTTTATGGGTATTACACAAAAGCTAGCAAAAATTTTACTTCTCAACTTTACATTTTGAGAAATTGATTTATTTCATTTCTGCTTCCTCAGGGATTGAATCAGCGAACATATTTATTTAATTTTTGTATATAAATTAATAAATTACAGTTCAAACTTTCACAACTTTATTATAAAAGAATTTATCTTAACATTCTTATAGCACAATTGACAAATAATAATAATAATAAACATTTTAAAAAGTTTTTAACAATATATTGAGCTAACATATAACACTTTACAATTTAAAATGTTGATCTCTTATATTAAGTTAAAGCTAGTGTGCATCTTTGTCTTATTTTGTGTTTAATGTTTTCCTTAGTTCTTACAATTAAATTTATTGTTCTCGAAGTGTTAATATATTTTGAACAATTTACAATAGCAATTTTGAGTTTTTATTGTTTTTACAACAAAACAAACTTTTATGTAATGTTTTGAATAATTAATACAACGATAAATTCATATATTAAAGGTTCCCAGTAGTTCCAGTCTTGAAGAAATCTCAAATGAATCATGTACGATTTTTCTTGATCCGTGACGAAACATGCTGATTTGGCCATACATTTTACTGACGAAAATTTCATATAAATGTTCCAAATTCGTGCAAGACGCAATGCAGAAACGTCGGGACTTATCATGCACGAACCCAATATGTAAACATTGAAGAAGTTTCGTTAACGAAAAGTAGACAGCAACATAAAGAAAATGCATCAAGAAATTCAAATCTAAACGTGCTTCTGGACCGAATTCAACGTCGTGCGAGATATATGATAGGAAATAAAAATATTTTATCCTCTCTCAACTCTATTGGAAATCGACGTAATGTTGGTTTCGTAATGGCCTGACGCCACCAAAACGTATGTTTTACAGGTCCACTCGGGCAGCTGTCCAAGCCCACTCCTTTACCATTGCCTTGATGCCACACAGATCCTCACGTTGTAGTGATAATTCGTTCTTTGGTCGTACGGTAAAGTTGTGGAATAGTCTTCCTGCGAGCGTGTTTCCCGTCAGTTTTGAACTGTGCAAATTTAAAACAAATCTTCACCAAAGCTACTCCATCTTTTCAACCTCTAACTTACTATCACCCATCTTCCAAATCAACACAATGCTCATACATTTATAAGAAACATCACCGCTCAGGTTTTCACTCTGTTTTCACTCTACAAAACAGAAAAAAATTATACCAAATTGTCAAAGTCAAACCAATACGACAGCAATGGCAATGGCAACCTAAACAGTGGTGTCAATGAATATTTAATTACTATCGAAAACCATCGATAGTCAGTCCAAAACTATCGATAGCCATGATAGTGTGAAATTATCGATAGTTTGTGAACTCTACAGTTTAGCCTCTGAACGATTCGGCGAATTACAACAAACATGAATATCTTGAAGTTGTTGTGGAAAAAGTTAGGCGCTGACAACCGCTACTTTGCATTACATTTTGTATGATAAGTCCAGCAACTCATGAGAAACTTCCTTTAAGAAATCATCACGAAAAGTTCGTCAAGGATGCCGCGAACTACTGAGTTATCCCTATTGATTTAGCCACCTACTGTTTCTTAGCTTTAAAAGTGAAAGTTTTGATGCTTTAAGAATTATTAACTATTTATTTTTGTATATGTAACTAAGTTTCTTTTATTATTTTTATTAATTTTTGTACAAAAATATTGATAAAATATTTATCTCATGCAACCATAGAATATTTAAGTATAAAACATTTTTACTATAAATTGTATGTTCATGCATACCTTAATACTTGTTTTAAATAATTAATTTTTTGATCGATCAGATTTAATAAACTTTTGTTGTGAATGTGAAATTTTTATCTTAAATGTGAAATTTTTTTATGATTTTAGGTAAAAAAAAAATTAGGCTTTGGCAACCCTGACTATATGCGTATACACTCACACTTCTTTAATTTTAGCTTTAGCACCCAAGCCCAAGTCCAAGTTTGAAAGAAATCTTGAATGAATCATGCACGACTTTTCTTCCTCTTTGACGAAACATGCTGATTTGTTTATACATTTCATTGACGAAAATCTCATTCAAAAGTTTTAAATTCGTGCACTGTTTTAAAACTTTCTGTTTTCGATGAACGATTAAAGAATTATCGACAAACGTAACTCACGTAGTAAGTTTCATTAATAAATCATTATGACAAATTCGTGCACGATGCCTTCGACTGTAGGGACTGTTTCAACTGCTCTAGTTTCATTGTTCATTGTCAATGAATAAAAATTGGACAAAACAATGAAGTATCACACGCCTTAAGGCATTTGTTTAAACTGAGTAGGTAATTAATGCAAATTTTCTGCTTAATTGTTTTTGCGACTCACGTTATATTTTTAACAGGTGTTCGGATTTTGCAGCGTGCGCTTGTCTCTTAAAAAAATTATTTACTTTATCGTTCTTATTAGTTCTTTTAGCAACGCATATTTAGTCGGGTCTTAACCTTTGCTTAAAATCATGCCAAAAGTAATTAACGCAAATACAATTGCTACCGTTAAGAAAGATCTTCGAGAATGGAAAAGTGTGCGTCAAATTGCGGAAAAGTGCCTTGCTTCTCTGGAATTTATCACGAATATAAGAAAAAATATAGATTCAATTCCAAACACTAACAAAGCTGGGTATCCACAAAAATTATGTTCACAAACAAAGAGGGCGATAAGGAGGCTGCTAGTATCAGGAGCGGTCGACAATACTGTAGAGGCCAGCCAAAACTAAAATTAAGAAGCCTCTACAACCTACTTACAGCACAGCTTTAGGCAGCGCGGTTGAATGTTAGCAAGCGATATGCTGATTGGAATGTGAAGCAGTGGAAGTTAGTTACTCATTAGCCGAATATAAATCTTTTAGGATCAGATGGACGCGTATTGTCGTGGTTTGACAAAAGAGTTGGCATAATGTCACGCGACATACAAGAAACCTTGAAGTTCGAAGGAGGATCTCTAATAATCTGGGACTGTTTTTTGGGAAATAAACTAAGAGTTCTTCGTAAGATCAAAGGAATAATGAAAGCTCCAGATTATATTGACGTTCTTGAAGACTTCTACCTACCCCGTCTCGAAAAATTTGGCTGAGAACCAGGGGAGACAGAAAATCCAATGTGTTTTACGTAGACACCTGCCGTGTAGGCTTAATTCTACGGTGCTCCATAGCGTGGGACCGAAATATTGTGTCGGCCAACGCCCCTTTGAGGGTTCAAAGGTACCAAATTTGCTAAATGTTGTGATGACATGTCGCAACCCTTGGTAGGGGTGGAGGCCTATCTAAAACCTCTTCCGTACTCTGGGGTATGGCACCCGGTTTGAGAATGCAAACCTACACCGAGCTGAGCAGCTCTATCCGCGATATAGGTGATAAACACACAGCCACCACGAATCTCCCCGAAGGGCCGACCCAATCAGTCAACCTGGTGCATGCCAAGGCGCTACCGACTGCCCGTGGTACCAACTTTCAAGTCTTTGGTCAGACCTCGTAGCATACTAAAAGCATACTACTACCAGTTTTAGCTCATCACAGCTCCGGACTGGTAACCAATCAAACATAAAGGGACAAATCAACAAGAAGTGAACAGCCACATTCACACACCATTCAATTTGGACCAACACATTCACACAAAGCAGAAACATACAATGAATACCACAAACTCAAAAACGCCTGGCGCGCCACCTCTCAAACACCTGACATGCATACTGATCCAACCTAGAAAGGTGTTCGCTAGAAGCTAGCACATTTTCTAGGTCGAAATCCCCATTCACACTCAACACACCCATTGCACGCAAATCACGAATGTCATCATAAAGAGGACACTCACGAAGCACGTGCAACCAGTCCTCACGAACTGCCCCACATTCACACTCCACATTCACTCTCAAGTTTCTTTCATGCAAGAAAGCATTGAAAGAACCATGCCCAGTCAAAAGGAAACCCAGACTTTAGCTAAAGCGAAAGTCAGGGTGACCAGCCACAAACATAACATCACGTATAAAATTATACGTGACCCTTCCATTCATACATTCATTCCATCTAGATTGCCATCTAGACCTCACACATTCACACAGCAAAGCCTTCCATTCACCCTCATTCATACACCTTACATCCGAGTGCGTAACCCATTCAAACAATAAGGAGGGCACATCTTTCTTGATCCCATAAGTAACACAGAGCTGCATCACTACAAGATCAAGAGGAGGTACCCCCAACAACACTTGTAAAGCATCCGTAGATACCGTACGACGCACAGGCATACACCCAATCATAATGGCTCTCTGACAAGAGAGTATCTTCCGATATCCCACAGCAGACCTGACCACGTGACCCCATACAGGAGCACCAAAAGTTGCGCAAGCAACAAATAGACCCCCATACATAAGACGCACAGCCCGCCTACTGAGGCCCCATTCACTCCTAAGCAGACGACGCACACACCCTACGACCGATAGCAATCGGCTCTTGAGTGCCACTAAGTGGGCAACAAAATTCATTCTTTCAAACATGGTTATCCCCAAATACTTGACTTCAGTCGCATATTTAAGGCTAACCCCATTCACTCTTACACATGGATGTCGACCCAACTTACCTTTCAGCAACATCATCACGGTCTTGTCCATGGCCGCACTCACACCAACACTCATCCCCCATTCACACACAATGCTCATGGCCTCACTTGCCCTAGCCTCCAGCTCAGCACGAGACCGGCCTTCAACCAAGACAAGGAGGTCATCAGCATACGCACAACATTCATACAGTTGACGAAGCCGCCTTAGCAATGGATCCATCATGAGGTTCCAAATGAATGGACCACAGATAGACCCCTGCGGACAGCCCCGAACAACATCCATCCACACACATTGGTTTACACCAACAACACATGCACGCCTGCCAGAAAAATAACTCCTCCAGAGCTTAATTTCCTGACACCCAATCACACTCAATCTATCTAAAACCCTCTCCCAGCATAGATAGTCGAAAGCCCCTTTGAAGTCAATAAATAACCCCAAGACATACTTGGAGCTACTTACCGCAACAACATTCCTAACAAACATCCACGCATCAATCACACTTTTGCCCTTACGAAAACCAAATTGATTTTCGCAAAGGCTCGCATTCACACAATCAAGAAGTCGTTCCACCATAACCCTTTCCAGCACTTTTCCAAGCACTGGAAGTAAGCTAATACCCCGATAGGAGCGAGGATTGCTCCTCAACCTATCAGGCGACTTCAAGAGCACAATCACTCTTGCTTCCTTCCACACAGTGGGGAAGTAGGCCTCAGACACACACTTTGCATACATAGCCTCGAGATACTCAGGAATAACCTTCCAGATGGCTTTACCCATCTCTCCAGTCATACCATCCATACCAGGAGACTTTCGACTTCGCAAAAGACTGATACCATACTCAATCTCACCCTCCCCCAAAGATGGACAATCCACCTCTTCCCTGGATTGAGAAGAGACAACATCCTCCGATCTCGGAAAGAAAGAGTTCAACAAAGCACGGACACAATCACCCCATTCCGAAAGAATGGTATCACCAAGACGAATACAATTTACATCTGTAGATTTGCCCCGACCACGACATATTTTATATGCCATGCACCAAGGGTCATCTCTACAGCGGTATACAAAGTCTCTCCACTCACTCTCTTTCACACTTACAAGCATATGCTTGTACTCATTCAAACACTCCCTATATCGCTGTCTATGCTGGAGTACCTCAGGATCCCCAACCGCTCTAGCCCTTTGGAATTTCTTCCTCAGACGTCTGAGCAGCCTCCTCTTTACCCCCAACTCCCGCGTCCACCACTTCACCCTACTACGATTTGCCAAATGACATCTCGTAAGCAGAGCGTCGTTTATACCCTCAACCCATTCACACAATAGAGCAATTTGCTCATCCACATTCATACATCTAAATTGCTCAATTGGAACGCTCATGGCCATTTCATAAAGAAATACACCATAAACGTCCCAATTGACACCACGTGTGCGCCATCGCTTCACATTCACCCGATCACGCAACATTCGCTCATAAGTGACCACAACTTCTATTAAGTTATGATCACACCACATTCACACCGTACTCTCCATTCAAACTCATACATACTAAAGGCTAAGCTGTTACCGATCGTAAGATCGATGTCACTCACCCCTCTTGGCCCATCGAACGTATACCACTGGCTTGGCTCATTCACAACACTCATACAACTACTCAAACACCATTCACTCAGCAACCAGGGAAAACAATATTTATGCAGGAAAATGACCCCAACCATAAGGCCAAAATTACAATGAATTGGCCCCGCAACCGAGGTATTACCTGTATGGATTGGCCAACACAATCCCTTGATACAAATCCCATCGAAAACCAACACTACAAAACCTGGAGCAGCTATAGGTTGCTATGTTAATGTTAATGAAGAGTGGTTCAAGATAAGTTCCGAAATATTGGGAAACTTGGTAGCAAATATGCCGAAGAGGATGCAGCTCATCGTTGAAGTTAAAAGAGGGCATTTTATAAAACCTCTTTTGTTTCTGTACAAAGTATGCCTTAAAAATGGTGAATTTCTTGATAGCTGGAAGATATGTGCAATTGAACCTATTTTTAAATCAGGAAATCGTTGTGATGTAACTATTTATCGAGCTATCGTTAAGCAAGGCGTTTTTGCTAAAATATTTGGCAATATACTTAAAAAAAAGTTATACACTCCTATTCATAACGTAATAAGTAATTGTCAACATGGATTTTTACCAGGAACATTGGCGTCGGAAGCGGGGGGAGCAAGGGGGGCAGTTGCCCCCCACTTTTTTAGCCAGATAAACAATTTTAAAAGAAAACTTCAAAAGTTATTCAAAAGTTCAGTTTTATTTACAACGATAATATTTTTGTATTAGATATTTTCTTCTTCTTTCTCTCTTCTTCATAAGCATGCTTGCGGATAACCATTTTCTTTCTCTGTGTTTGCAAAAAGATAGAACAAAATGTTGAGAGACTGCAAACCCACCACTTCAGTTTAAAAGCACCCTTAAGTATGTAGCTTAATACTGTAATATTGTAATCGAAGCCTTCAACTGAAAAGTGCCTTCTGAACAAAATCTAAAAACAAAACTAGATCTTTATGCAGATGACTTTGATGGGAGCGACCTCCATGCGCAACTTAAAATCCTGATGCAATTGCCTGGCCAAACACCTTCAAATTGTAGTGGCATTGTATCCTAATTTGCAAAAAATTCGGATACTGTAAAAAAACTATTAAATTAAGTTGAAAAACTTATTGCTTTGATTTTGACTGTGCCTGCATCAGCATCTTCATCTGAGCGTTTTTTTAGTGCATTAAGACGACTTAAAATCGAGCAAGTATGACACAGAAACGACTCACTCATGAGGCACTTATACACATTCACAGAGATGAAACCGAAGAATTGAATTGGATGGAGGTGGTGAAAGAGTTTGTTTCTCGCAAGGACAGAAAGAAACATTTTCGAATAATTTAAATTGATATAACTTTTTGTAAACACCATTATTTCTTATATTTTCATATTACCATATAAAAGATCCTTTGAAGAATGATCTCTAATATTGAAATTGGAAGAACTTTTAAAAATAATGAAATATTAATATTTTTTATATATTTTTATATTTTTTTATTTTAAACTAAAATAAAAAATTTGTATATTCACATTTATGTTTCTTTGAAGAAATTTTGGTAAACTTTTTAGGCACCACCATTTGTATTGCCCCCCATTTGTACTGCCCCCCCAGATGAAATTCGCTTCCGACGCGCTTGACCAGGAAAGTCAACTTGTTCGAACTTAATGTTGATTACAAATCGAATTTTAAAAGCAATGGAACAGCATTCTCAGTTAGATGTTATCTATACTGATTTTTCTAAAGCTTTCGATTTAGATTAATAGCCCTATTCTGGCAGCTTAACTAAGCTCACCACATTAACAAAATAGTTAATATTAACAATTTGTTAAGGTTTCGTATTCTGCTGCAAATTTAAAAGCTCTTTTCCTTACAATTTTGTTAATAACATTAAGAGTCTTAACAACGAATGAAATGTATGTGCTTAGGTAGAAAATTGTTGTGAAAATAATAAAAAAATACAAAATATAATATAATATTGAGTTTAAATACATTAAACTGAAAAATGGAAGAATTTTTACTTATTTTAAGTGTTGATAATGAAATCTTTCAGTAGCCGTGGCAAATTTTTTAGGCGCTTGCAAAGTCACAAGCTGCATTCGAAGCATGTGTTCATATCGCTCATCTCTTCTTTCAATAGGCATATAGATTTTGACCATGCATGGTAAACTTTAAAAGCTTTTTAAGCTTTTATGTTGTAAATGATTTTTAAGAATACTAACATTTACATAGCATAACAATCAGCTTAACAAGAGCTCCTTAACTATTTCTTGTTAAGCTAACAACCAGAATAGGGCTGTAAATTTCGATCTAAAGATTGATCACAATATTTTACTCTATAAACTCCAAAAGTTCGGGATAAAAGATATTCTATTAAAATTCTTCGGTAGTTATTTATGTGAAAGAAAATTATTTGTTCAAATAGATTCATATCGATCAAATTTTATTATAAATGCAACATCTGGTGTTCCACAATGCTCCCATTGTGGACCCTTACTCTTTTTGATTTTTATAAATGATCTACCACAATTTATTAAGCATTCGCAATGTCTTATGTTTGCAGACGATGTTAAGCTATTTCTTAAAGTAGTTAATATTTCGGACCGCTTAAAGCTTCAAGACGATTTGACTAGTCTTCGAGGTTGGTGTAGTAGAAATAATCTTTATTTAAATAAAAATAAATGCAATTTGATTTCATTTACCATTAAGTCAAATCCAGTTATTTTTAATTATAACTTAGATAGCTATTGCTTAAACCGTCAATATGAAAAAAAAAATTTAGGAGTTATATTTGATGTTAAATTAAAATTCAACGCTCATATAGATTTCATTACAGCAAAAGCTTATTCAATGTTAGGTTTTATAAAAAGAAACACAACGGACTTTAGTGATTATTCATCTTTTAAAGCTTTGTATGTGGCATTTGTGCGAAGTAGACTGGATTACTGTTCAGTTGTATGGAACCCGTATTATAATGTTTCTTCAAATCGCATTGAACGAATTCAAAAACTTTTTACGAAATACTCATTTTCAAAAATGCAATGTTCAGATATTATGCCCTCTTACGTAGCCAGGCGCAAGCTACTTGGTTTACAAACATTGGAAGATAGAAGATAATTTTTCTCTATAATGTTTGTGTAAAAATTACTAAGTGGAAAATTAGTTTGTCCCGAACTATCTGACCTTTTTCAAAGTTATGTTGCTCCTAGGGATTTGAGAGTAAACCGTCGGTTTTGTGAGACAACGCACGCGACAAATTATGCATATAATGAGCCAGTCGCAAGATGCTAACGGTTATGTAATACGATCTCTCCAATTCTTCATTTTAATGTTGATGAAAACCATTTTAGATTCAATTTATTTATACTCTTTAATTAATGGCATAATTTATTAAGTAATCTTTGTAATAGTCTGTAAGATACATAATCAGTAGACTGAAATAAATAAATAAATAAATATTAAGTAGTAATGAGTTGATTTCAAAAAATGCAAAAATAGTATTATGTTCAAGTCACATAATTGTTCACAGATAAATTTGTATAAAAACTTAAATAAAGTTTAAAAAGTAAATCAATATGTTAATTTCGGTTTAAAAAGCAATAATAAAGCATTTTTGAGGTTTTTAACATATACAAAAATTAAATGTTAACTGTAAAGGCCTGTTTTAATGAACTTTTTTGTGGCTCACTGTAAGTCAAATCTGTAATTTTTTAGTTGTTGGACTGGGTTGTTGTTGTTGCCTATTCTTCACAACCGCAAGCTTCAGCTTTTATTCGAATATAGCCACTTTTATTTTTTTAACCAGCATAGGAAAAATTGCCTTTTGAACTTTGACTTTTATTGCATCAATCTAAAATGAATTTACCTACATGTGCATCCTGGCATGTTTGAGTTTTCTCCGAACAACAGCTCGAGATTGTGTAAATATTTCAATAAAACTTTACTGCTCTTTAATATTGCATAACGAGTACATAAAATATTATTGCCAACAAGAAGGTTGTAAAAGAAAAAATGTGCAATCATTCATTTATGCATACACCACCTTTCACCCGGTCGTCATGGATAATCAAAACAGATGAATTCCTGGAAATTCAATTTAATATTCACTAACTGCACACTTTAAACAGCACACTAAAAAAGAGAAACATTCTTAAATTTTAAAGTTTAGTTCTGGTGAAACCTTTATTTATGCTGGCTTTCAAACTATTTAAATAATCAGCACTGAAAATATTTGATATTAAGTTAGAACTCATAGAAATAGTGGTTAGGAAACAATAACGGAGTGGTTAGTAGTAAGTTCAGTGTGACGGATTCCAAAAATTAAATTTTTTTTACACTTTTCGCAGTAAAATATCTTTAAAAGTTTCAGACCGAAATTTAAAATATTTTTCAAGTTACAGCCAAAAAAGAGAGCGCGCCGCACAGTGAACTGTCTTCATATAAGCGATGGGTAAAACTAGAAGGAGTGCTCACATGAAAATGCAATTTTGTATACTTAATTAATTTTAGCCAATTAAAAAAATTTCAAAAATGGTTGAAATTGGTTAGACCTTTGGGGTACCTCCCTTGGACCTATATTTATTTTTTACTTGATTTTGTATGGAAGGTACATACAAAAGTCGGCCGATCTTAACAAAAATTCGTCAGAACGGTAGTCCAATAAAGTTATAGATGTGCTTTTAAAATAATTGAAATCGGTTCAATACTACAGGTACCTCCTTTCGACCTACACATATGGCCAAATTAATAGGTGTGACCACTATAACAGCTATAAGTCAATAATTAAGACAAAAACTCGGTGTTATTATGATTATTTTATTTAATTCTATTAAATATAAATCAGAAAAGTATAAAAAATTAAAATATTTCATATTGTACGAGTTAAACAATAACTTCGCTTTAAATAGCCTGGACAAAATAATATGTGTGTTTGCGATGGCATGTGTTTATATTAAAAAAATTAAGAATAAAGTTTAATTAATGAACTAAATTTTAATAAACGAAGTTAGTAGCCTGTGTGGCCACCATTATTTTCTTGCAATTTTTCAATTCTCCGTGGCATTGTCGCCACCAATCGTTGACAGGTGTCCAAAGGCATACTATACCAAATCTCTTGAACTTTTTGCCATAGTTGTTCTTTATTTTGACAGCTGCAACTCGCCAACTGTTTTTTCAATTTACCCCACAAATTCTCAATAGGATTGAGATCGGAACACTGGCTTGGCCGCGTCAATAGTATAATGTTGTTGCTAAGTAGCAATGCATTTACTAGCTTTGACGTGTGCTTGGGATCATTATCTTGTTGCAGTTGCCAAATTAATGGCATTTATTCTTCGGCAAACGGGAGTATAACGTTCTGTAATATGTTTTTATAATCCGCGACAGTCATAGTGTTTTCAATGCGGTAAATAGGGCCGTGACCTTGCCAGGAAAAGCACCCCCAAACCATGATGCTTCCGCCTCCGTGCTTGACTGTATCTTTTGTAAAGCGAACATCGAATTCTTTGTCTTTGGGCCGACGAACGTTTCTTCCCCAATCGTTACAAAACAAATTAATTTTTGTTTCATCAGTCCAAAGGATATTTCTCCATTTCTTTTCTCCTACATCATCACACCTTTCCTAATGTGCTAAGGCGAACTGTTTTCTCACCTGCAAATTTTTTGCTCGGAGTAAAGGAACCCTACGGGCTAATCTTCCAGGAAGACCGGCATCCACCAATCGCCGTCTAACAGCCCTATTCTGGCAAATTAACAAATTGTTAACCAGTATTTTGAATATTTCTATGTGTTTGTTGTTTTCAATACAAACTTTAAAGCTCAAAAAACAAAATTTGTTAATGAAATTGTCAATATCTGAAAAGCAGTTGACAATTTTTATCAAAATTTTTTATTTTTGAGCTTCAAATTTTGTTTTGAAATAAAAAAATTACAACAAACACATAGAAATATTCAAAATACTGGTTAACAATTTGTTAATTTGCCAGAATAGGGCTGTAATTGTTCGGGAACTGATCTGTTCACTAATTTCAGCAGAAATAGTTCTCGCGGATTTAAAGGGATCTTTTTTGGCCAACAAGACTGTACGTCGATCACCTGCTTCACTCGTTATTTTGGAGCGACCAAAGAGTTTTATTTTTGGTTTCAAGGCATTCGTAACAAAATTCTCTGCTACGTAACAAAAATCTCAGGAACTAGCACTTTATGAGTGCTAGTGCAATAAGCTGATACGTCTTTTCCTGACGTCTTATCTCTTGCACAAGCCGTCTTTCTTCTGGAGAGCAGTGGCTCTTGCGGTCCATCTAAAAAACAGGTAATTGAGCATTAGACGATTAGCAGACCCTGTATATTATATAATGTGTAACGAACCTTTTGCATTTAATAAAGAAATTTGGTAAACTTGAATCCGAAAATACACACATCTATTTTTATGGCCAGTTTAAATATTCAACTTGAAAAAAAATTAAAATCTATTCAATCAAAAGCGCAGCAACCGACTACCAAACGCAATTAAAATAAGTTCATACTAGACACAGCTACAAGCAGATAACGGTAATTTTTTTATTTTATTTCCTATTTCGCCGTTAACTTGCAATATTTGTTGGTGAAAGACTCACACCAATTATTTTGTCCATATATGTATATTAATATTTTACTTAATTTTGTATGGGAAGTAAATACAAAAGTTGGCCAATCTTAACAAGAATTTGTCAGAAGGGAAGTCAAATAGAGTTATAGTTGAGTAATGAAAATAATCGAAATAGGTTCGATTCTACGGGTTCCTCCTTTGGACCTATATTAATATTTTACTTGTATTATATTAATTATATTCAAAAAGAAATGCTCAAAATCTGAGTTTTTAAAAAAAAAAAAAATACTCAACTGTAAAGAGCTGCAGCGCAATGAAAACATTTATTATTGTTCTATTTTTTTGGATTATTAATAATAAAACAATTACCTGTCGATTGATACCAAATATGTATGATTTCGAGACAAAACATTTTTTGTCCACTGAACAGTTTATTGTGCGCCGTAGTTTTTTGCTCCTACTGAAAATGTAAAAATTTCGAATTGTGTCTCTTTTGAAGAGGGTGTGTGATAAGCACTTGCTTGTGTTTTGATCGCCTTTACTTGTAATTTTAGTGATTCTAAAAACAAGTTGCGCGTGGGCTTGACAGATACATATTGTAGAAAAAGGATGAAGATATACTTCGAATTGCGAGAAACGTCCAGAACAATGCATTAAAAATGCTGTCACACATTTTTTTCTCCAATTCGTACTTTATGCGTATACACTCAAACTTCTTGCATTTTATCCTTAGTACTATTTCAACTGCTCTAGTTTTATTATCAATGAATAAAAATTGGACAAAGCAATGAAGTATCATACAGACTTTAGTATGCTGTAGGAACGAAAATTTTTAGGCATTTAATTCTACATGCGAAATTTTGGTGTAGACTCAACACTAACACATACTTACCATAATGTGTTTGTTGAATGTGTTAGTTGAACATTATTGTTCAATGTCAAATTTCACGTCAAATTTTTTGGTGCAACAGCGTACTAACCAATGAATAAAAAATGTCGTTACCATTTCGCTGTCAAAAGTGCAATGCATTTCTTATGTAAGATTTCTTTTCCCTTCTACAGCATACTAAGCTTTAAGGGAAGCAGACTTTTATGAGTGTATATACAAATAATACCCTACGGAGAAAGTAAATTCAATTGCCCTTAAATAACGGGTCCCGTGACAGCTTCCAATGGACAGCTATCACAGAACAGGTCTTATATAAATCATCGCAGAAAATTTTTTTTGTGCCTGTTATGGGACAGATTTCCTTTTCTGTTTTTCGAGGCCGGTCACTGGACAGGTTTTAAGTGATACAGCAGGCGGCATTCACCCCTGTTAATGACAAAGAGATGTAAAAGTGACCGGTCGGTTTCATGTGTTGGTGGCAGAATTGGGTCAGGTCCCTATCCCTTGGGAGCCTATTACGTGGTAGGTTCTGAACCGGTTTCTTTTTCGTCAAAATAGGTCACCAATCTACTTTTCTGGAGCGGTCCAAGGTGATGCAACAGGTGGCAATGGACCCCTGTCAATGACAACGCCATGTAAAAGCGACCGGTCGGTTTCATATGTTGGTGGCAGAATTGGGACAGGTCCCTAATCCTTGGGACATAAGTGTAAAATCTTACAAATTTATGTCAGCATTTACAATCTCAATTCTAAGTACACCCATAATATTTATATTTAAACCTTTTTCTCCCGAATTTGAATGAATTTTTAATAATCCTGAAACTACTTTTTAGATATATATTTTAGCATTTATGTAAGAAAAATTTAAATTCAATATGTTGAAAATTCTTGGTAATATTAAAGATTTAAAATAAACTTGTTTTTTACACTTTAAAACAACTAGTGGTAAAAGTTCCAAAAGTCCCTTCTAAGTGTGCGTTCAAGAATTTTTGGATGCAGTTCTTTCTTTTTTTTTTTTAATTCGGAACGATAACTCTCTTCTTAACATTTAAATTTTGATCTTAGATAAATCAAGCTGCATAAGAGTAATAAAAACACAAAATAAATAATAACACTACTTTACAAATTGTTTGTGATTAAAATTTTACTATCCACGTCGGATAAAAAAGGTTAAACTAAAGTTATAACCGAATTTATATAAGAAATGGATGGTAATATCGATATCACATTTTTTTTCTGTTATCTATTGTAATTCGCAATAAATAAATAATAAATTTGAAAATACTTACACCAATCAAAAACACTTTTACACAATGACTTACTATTATTCACTTTAGTTAAATAGATAAGTACAAACCAATTTTTAGAAGTTAAACAAAGAAAGAAGTAAAACAAGTTTTTCTAGCACTGATTAACATTATTTTTTTTTTTGTATAGTAGTTCTAGTAGATATGTAAGCTCGATTTTGTATGGCTTTATTTGTATCAAAACTTCAGTTCATATAAAAGCACAAGTTTTTGTTATTGTGTAAAATCATGAGTGTAAGTGACAAATAGTTTGGATTGAGTGAAAAAGTTACAAAATTTAGTTATTTTTAACAGTTAAATATTTCGAAATCAATAACTTTCTTCTTTAATTCAGTTTTCTGTTGTTGAAATAAAATACATTTTGCAAATAAAGAATATTTAAATTTTTGCTTTAAAAGTTTTAGATATTTAAAACACTCTCTTCTCTCATAGAAGCAAAAATAAAATAAAATGTACTTAATGATCAATTCAATAGCCTTTCAGAAAGAGCATAACTTTACATTTTCATTATACGCAGTGGCGTAGATAGCTTTTGATTGTGGGGGATCCGTAAAAATATATTTTTTAACCTTAAGATGGTATACTTTTGAATACCTGATTACATGATTGTTTTGTGAAGCCGAATGTCATGTTCGATAGCCATACTTTGTTGAAACATCGAAAAACGGTAAGTATGTAAAAAAATTATAGGCTTGTTGAATTGAATCTAAACAACGAATTTCTGGAAACTACACATTTCACTTTATCTCTAGTAATTTTTTACTGATTAAGAAACATTTGACACTGAACTAAATCAAATTTTGATACCTTTCTTGAGAAAAAGTAGAATTTTTGGCAATACATATAAAGGATTATTTTTTTAGCTGAATGAAAAGTTTCGATGGTTATTATCTATGGTTTGACAAATGAGAATGTCAAACTGTGTTGATATTTCTTTTCAGTAAGGTTTGGCAGTTCATCGTGAATTTTGCAAATTGTGGAACTTTACTTTGAAAAAATAAATCTGTTCGCGGAGTTCATAGAGCCCTTCGTCCATTTTACGGTCAACATGATGGGGCTCATTTCCGGTTAAATGGCTTCGTCAATAAGCAAAATTGGCATGTACGCAGCGAAGACAATCCTCAAGCCATTAACGAATCACCATTACATTCATTTAAATTTACTGTCTGATGCAGTTTACACGCTGGCGGCATCATCTGTCCTTATTTCTTTCGAAATGAGGAAGGAGCTGCTGTTACGGTGAATGGCGAGCGCTATCAAGCCGTACTGACTGATTTTTTTTTCTAAAAATTAATCAGCTAAACATCGACGACATTTCATAAAAAATTATATGCCATATAATAAAAAATTAATTCCATTAATATTTCTGTCTTGTATTATTATTTAAAATTCCCATGCAGCTAAAAAAACACCCTATACTTTTGGATTCGTGCACAATTAAAAATCTTGGAATAAAATTGAAACTTTTCTGTGCTTTATATATGACTATACCAGCTTTGGCTTCATATATAGTATTTGCAAAATACTAAAAAATTGTTTTAATACAGCATTGGTTTAAAATTTAGTACAGGCTTGGATTGAAATATGACAAAAGAAATAACAACACAGTGAGATTCGAACCAAGTATATCCAGTTTGTAAGCCCACTACATTAACCACTGGGCTACAGCGCTATAAGAAACAAAAGCAATAAACAAGAATATGAACCTTATAGCCTAATATTGAGTTTCAGCAATGTTTCTTTGGTTTCAATTTTAGTACAGAAAAGTTTTAATTATGGGTCAGTATTTGTGAAAGTTTAAATTTTAAACCTCAAGGTTAAAAAATATGCAGTAGTAGTTTAGCTGGACTAAAATGTATTCCAAGCTTTTTAACCGTGTGCTAAACATAATACTAGAATAAATACACAATAGCGTGATATATGTGGTAATGTTTCCATGGCTCTGGGAGGAGTCCAGACCCCCCGAATAATAATTTGGCTCGAAAATTTTCTAAAATTTGACTTTGACTCATAAAATAACCATGAATGAGCGCAAATTGAGTGCAAATAAGTGCCCAAAAGTGTAAATCTATGAATTTTACGTCAAAATTGTCCCATATATTTTCGCCTTAATGTACTTCTTTAAAAGTTAAAAGACTTTTATGTTTTATAACCAATTTTAGGGTAGCTTTTAAGACGTCTGTAGTTTAAAAGCGACTGGATTTTTCAAACTAGAGAAATGCCTTCCTTTGTGCAGATCTTATTTTAAATTCCTTTTCTATCAGAAAATGATAAGCACACATTTTGCACATCGGCCATTCCACACCTAATGCAAGTTGCGATTGACCTCATAACCTCTTTGATTTTTTTAAAAGTTTTGCTATAGGTTCCTTTTCCACTTATAAGAATTTAAGTTAATTATTTTTTTATCGCCATTTTTGTAAAATTATGGAGGTACCATTTTTTGCTAAGAGAAAAAAGTATGAAAATGTTGTCATTTCCAATAAATCATATCTCCGTCATCTGTTCCCTGTTTTTATAAAGTATCCTTAGAAAGCTAATGAAAAGCGCTTTTTTAAAAAAAAATAAAATATTTGTGCATTTTTAATGCTAGAGTTGACAAATTTTTTGAAAAATATTGAATTTAGACTTATCACAAAAAGTGCCTCATTTTTTTTTTTTTTTTTTTTTTTAAGAAAAAAAGAAACTTCTCACCAAAAAAAATTAGGATGGCCAAATAACACGTTTTTTCGCAATCTCAACTTTTCTGACATACTTTATCGTTCATAACTTTTATACTGTTTGAGATATTCAAACAGAATCTTCAGTAAAAATGTTTGCCTTATTAGGACCCATAATTCTCTTTATGTGTGAGAATAACCTCACTCGTGACCGTGCTCCCTAAAACTGGAAAAACCGAGAAAAATTAAAAAATTTTAACTTTTTGTTTTATTCACTTTTATTTGTAGTAAGTTTACAAAATTTTAAATGCCATGTTAAAACTCGTTACATTTTGATTAACTTTGCTTCAAGAATTTTTGAAACCGGTCCTAAAAAAAAGTTACAACAATTTTTTAATCGGCCCTAAAGCAAAGAATTTACCATGAGTTATTATATAGAACTTTTTCTTATCTTAAACGCAAACAAAGCGTTTGTAGCACATTTTCGACACTTGTTTTTTTACTGCCGATTGAAAAATTGTTATAACTTTTTTATTTTTGACCGATTTAAAAAATTTTTGGAACAAAGTTGATCAAAATTCAACGATTAATATGGCATTTAAAATTTCTTAAATATACTACAAATAAAAGTGAATAAAACTCAAAATTCTAATTTTTTGTCGGTTTTTTCAGTTTTATGGACCAAGGTCTAGAGTGAGGCTATTATTACATATAAAATAATCCTAATAAGGCAAACATTTTTGCTGAAGATTTTGTATAAATATCACAAACGGATTTTAAATGAAAATGATTAAAAAGTTGACATGTTTCTTACACTTTTTGATATATGAGCAAATTAATCTTCTCTCAAAAATTTCCAGCATAAAAATTTCAAAAATTATTTTATTAGCTTTTTAACGATACTTCATTTATAAAAATTGGGTAAGACGGAGATGTGATTTATTGGAAATGACTCCATTTTCATAATTTTTACTTTTAGCAAAAAATGGTTCCTCCATAACTTTACAAATAATGGCGATAAAAAAAATGAACTTATATTCTTGTAAGTGGAAAAGGAAAATACGGCCAAAATTTCAAGAAAATCGAAGAGCATTATTTATTTATTTATATGAATAGTTCTTAGGACAACAAGATAATAATCTTATAGTATTGCCCTAACAACATGAGTTTATGAAATATATAATAGATTATTTAATAATTTGACACAACATGATTTTAATGAAATATAATAAGTAATTTAATAATTTGACACAACATAATTTTAATGAAATATGTATCTAATAAATTATATAACATAACATGAGAGATTAATAAAAACAATAATTAAAATGTTAAAAGAAATGAATGTTAAAGCAAATAAGGAAAGAATATGCATTACAAAGCACATGTTAAACATCACATATAAGTAATTTACTTACTTACTTAATTGGCGCTACAACCGTATGTCGGTCTTGGCCGCATCTAAGAATTTGCGCCAGCCATTTCTGTCTGTCGCTTGCTGGCGCCAGTTGGAAATTCCAAGCTTCTTCAGGTTGTCCTCTACCTAGCCAGCGAAGCCGCTCGATTTTAATGCGCTTGACTATATCGATGTCAGCGTACAGCTCATACAATTTGTCATTCCACCGTATTCGGTACTCGCCATTGACGCAGATTGGTCCGTAGATCTTACGAAGAATCTTTCTCTCGAATGCTCCTAAAGTCTTTTCATCTGAACTGCTCAGCGTCTAGGTTTGTGATGCATAAAGTAGGACGGGCATGATGAGCGATTTATAGAGCGTGATTTTCGTTCGTCGAGAGAGGGCTCTGCTTCACAATTGCCTACTGAGTCCAAAGTTACACCTGTTGGCAAGAGTTATTCTTCGTTTGATCTCAATGCTGATGTCGTTGGTTGAGTTTATGCTGGATCCCAGATAAAAGAAGTCCTTCACAGCCTCGAAGGAGGTATTGTCAACTGCAACGTGGGTTCCAAGACGCTGGACTGTTTGTTGACGTCTCAGATCAGCAGCTCGGATGATCTTTTCCATCATTAGGTTGAAAAAGTCGCACGATAAGGAATCACCTTGTCTGAAACCTCGTTTGGTAACAAATGGTGGGGAGAGGTCCTTACCGATTTTAGTGTCCCAGTGTCATCCCGCAAAGTCGTATTAGTTTTGCAGGAATACCAAATTCAGACATGGTGGAGTACAGGTGCTTCCTTATTGGGCTGTCGAAGGCGGCTGTGTAGTCGACAAAAAGATGGTGGGTGTCGAATTGTTTTTCTTGAGTCTTCTTCAATATTTGTCGTAGCGTGAAAATCTGGTCGATGGTGGACTTTCCAGGTCTGAAGCCACACTGATAAGGTCCGATCAGTTCGTTTACAATGGGCTTCAATCTTTCACATAAAACGCTCGACAGGACCTTATATGCGATATTAAGGAGGCTTATCCCACGGTAATTGGCACAGATAGTGGGATCGCCTTTCTTGTGGATTGGGCAGAGCACACTGAGATTCCAATCGTTCGGAATGCATTCTTCCGACCATATTCTGCATAGAAGCTCGTGAATGCATTTAAGTAGAGCTTCGCCTCCATTCTTAAACAGCTCAGCAGGTAAGCCATCAGCTCCCGCGGCTTTGTTATTTTTAAGCTGAGCTATAGCTGTCAGAACTTCATCATAGTCGGGCAGCGGAACCTCAACGCTGTCATCCAAAATTGGGGTTTCCGGAATATCATCTCTATTGGCGGGATTGTTGTCAGCGTCGCCATTTAGAAGCTTAGAGAAGTGTTCCCTAAATAACGTCAGTGTACTCTGGACATCTGTCACTAGATTCCCGTTTTCATCCTTGCAGGAAGAGGCCCCGGTTTTAAAACCATCGGCAAGGCGTCTTATTTTTTCGAAAAATTTTCGGGCCTCATTCCTGTCACCATACATCTCAATCTTCTCCTGCTCGCGCTTTTCTGCCTCTCTTTTTTTCCGCCTGAAAATATGTCTCTCTTCCCTCCTCTTTTCTTTGTATCGCTCCTTAGCAGCGCGCGTTACAACCGACTGCAGGGTGGCTTTGTAGTCGGCGTCTTTCTCTGCAGTGGCGTCGCGACACTCCTGGTCGTACCACTGGTTTCGGCGAGGGCGTTGGTAGCCAATCACCTCTTCAGCAGCCGCACGCATGGAGTTGGAAATGTGTGTCCACTGCGCGCATATATCATCGATTTGAGGAGTGCTTTGAAGCAGGAGTGAGAGTCGAGTGGCAAAGCATCGGCTGTCTGTTTCGATTGCAGCTTGTCGACGTCTAGCTTTCTCTGTGTAGGGTTGCGTGTATTCTTAGCTGCGCACAGACGTGTACGGATCTTGATTGCAACAAGATAGTGATTCGAGTCAATGTTTGCACCACGGATCGTGCGTACATCCAATACACTGGAAGAGTGCCTTCCGTCGATCAAAACGTGATCAATTTGATTCTTGGTTTTTTGATCCACGGGGCTTTATGAATATTGAGATGCTTGAATCTAGTGCTTCTTACGACCATGTTTCGTGCTGCGGCTAAGTCAATCAGACTCATTCCGTTATCGGAGGTGTTGTCGTGGAGGCTGAACTTTCCGACTGTTGGACCAAAAATATTTTCCTTGCCCACCTTAGCGTTGAAGTCACCAAGCACGATTTTTACGTCGTGACGGGGGCAGCGCTCGTAAGCATTTTCAAGGCGCTCGTAGAAAATTTCCTTGATCTCATCGTCTTTGTCTTCTGTCGGAGCATGCACACATGTTAGGCTTATATTAAAAAATTTAACCTTGGGTTATGGCAAGTCGTTCGTTCACAGGTGTGAATCGCAGGACGTGGGGCCGTAGTCTCTTGCCAACTACAAGTCCGCATCCAAACTCGTGCTTCTCCGCATGGCCGCTGTAGTAGATATCACAGGGTGCATGCCGAATGCAACCCTGTCCATTCCATCGCATTTCTTGGATAGCAGTGATATCAGTTTTGTATCTTTCCAAGACATCAGTCAGTTGGATAGAGGCACCTTCCCAATTAAGGGTTCAGACATTCCGGGTGGATATCCGAAAATCATTATCAGTTTTTCGTTTGAGGAAATCGCCATCAGATTTGGGGATCAGTTTTCTTCCTTTATTAATTGTTTTCATTGAAATAGGTTTTTGCGTGTGGGCTTCAAACCCGACGCACAACCTATTTTAAGCCTAGGGAGACCCGCCGCTCAGATTAGCCGCCAAACTAACGGTTGTCAGTTTTGACGTTGCCCAGGAAACACCACGTGGAGGTTTGAGTCGACTTGAGGCGGTTTCACAAAGATTATGCTGGCCTCGCCAGGTTGAGACAGTCAGACATGTTACATTGTAAAGGTTCGCCCCCAGATTCCCCAGAAGCAATTTAATTAACTAAATATCATAGATTTATTGCACTTAATAGATTTGAATTAGCATTTTTTTAAATTGTTCTACATTGCCTATCATTTGCAGTCGGGATGGTAATGAGTTCCGTAGTCTGACAGAGTATAAGAAAAATTGACGTTCGGACATTATTACGACTGACGATTATTACGACTTGAGCATGAAAGGGTGAGTTTTTTATACAAATAAGGTGGTTCATCGAGTATAAATAATTTTGTGCAGTTATATAACGTTTTTATAGTCAAGAAATGTGTTGAAATTAATTTTTAGAATTTGTTCTGAAAACGAGGATACGTGATCCTGTTTTTTAAGGCAGAATACATATCCCGCGATGTTGTTAAACACGACGTTTAGCTTTTGTTTACTTGCAGTATCACAATATATAAATATTTCACTGCCATAGAGCAATTTAGGTACCAGGTAAGCTTTAGCAATTGTCATTCTAATTTTTTGAGGGATGAAGTGTTGCGTGGTCCAGAGTGCGCGCAGCATTCCTTATACTTTTCGAACTGTCCCTACAATGTGAGAATTCCAGGAAAGTTTATTGTCAATTATTATTCTTAGGTTTTTTGTGGTCAATTTCAGAAGTATGCATTTGTATTCTAGGTAGCATTGATACATCAATTTGTTGCTTGCTTATTACTAGACATTTCCTTTTTTTAGGGTTGAGGCACAAGCCATTGTTACAAGCCCATTTTTGTATGCTACTCAGATTGTTATTAAGTCTTGTTATACAGTCAGGTATTTGGTCACGATAGCAACTAGTGTAAAGTTGCACATCATCTGCATACATATGAAGTTTACAGTCGCGAAATCCATCCAAGCCATTCATCAGGCTTGGAATGGCGCTCTATTATTTATTTTATTAAAGAAAAGGGAAAAAAAAAGCATTCCTTTTTTTAAATTGGGTATTTTTAACAAAATAGTGACTTCATTTGTGGCTCTTTAAAAGAGATCAATGAACTTTTATATGAGATCAACAAAAATTATTTGAAATATGGGTGAATATGGCTTAAAACACTTAAATCCAGCCTGCAGATAATTTCGCACATCTGAGCATAGCAAGATCTCACTGTCGACTTTTGGTACCCGAAAGCACAGCGAAATACATAACAGAGCAAAAATAAAACACAAAAATTTAATAATTGTTAGTTGAATCGACTAACATTTAAGTAACTAACAATTAATAAATTCAATACACTTTTTTTTTGTTTCAAATCAATTTCGTATCAGAACCTATAAATAATACATGATGATTCAATCAGAAAACATTGAATAATGTAATTTGCAACTTTATGCGTGCAGTGTCTGTGCTTAAATCAAATCGTGTCTCATCAGCAAAAGTTAGATCTTTTTAAACATCACAAAAAAAAACTTTATTTCACTTGTGGTTTTCAATAACTTGCATTTTCCTGTTGTCCAAAGTTGCATCTGTTCTCCTGCCAGTTTTGCTTCTGTTTTTTATTCAAAGTGAAGTAAACAGAAACCAGAAACTTTTCACCAAAGCTCACAGAATGGTCAACATGACTACCCATACTGGACCATTTTAACACCTGTCAACTGCAATGACACAAACACTGGCTTGGAATTGCTTTAATATTGGTGACATGCAGAAAAACCTAGCTATTGGGTGAGTTTCTAGCACAATTCATTAAATTTTTCAACTTCGATTGCAGCTTTCCTTGATAATTTTGATGTTTTTAGACGTGTTAGCATTTGTCCGCATGCAGTTCCAAGAAGGAGGTAAAATGAGAATAGTAAATAAAAACTTCTGAATAGTTTTGCATTCCAAGCTCATGTTGGGCATTGTTCACTCGGTAAACAAAACGTTTCACTTGTTCAAAGCTATTGTAGAAACAATGCAGACTTTTTCTCTGACTTTTGCTACAGACATCAAGTGTACGCAGAGGAAGAAGATGATGCATGTAGCAGCAGGACGAGTTATTAATATAAGATGGATCAATATATGTGCTGTCCACATTGGCATCAATCAGGAGATAAGGAATTTATCAAAGTTGATTTCAACTTAAAGCTTTTCATAAAGAACAATGAATTATAACAGCAGTAACGTCATAAATTTGAATATTTTTTTTTTCTGTCATAGAAATATTTTGTGCAAATAAGCACAAAATTTATGCATAACATATTTGATTTATTCATTTGTACAGCATCGATGAAGTATGATATAAACAAGCTTTACATCAGTGTACTTTAAGCAAACTTTGTGTTCATTATTTCGAGTACCACTCAAACAATATCTATACTACTACTTGGTCGTCCGAGCAACCCAATAGATATTTACTTGAAGATATTGAAGCAACAATTGCTTCAATTTTAAGTCTTCTAGAAGCCATTTCCATGCCGACCAATGATGAGAGTTTCAAGTTTCTTGTTGTTTTTGTAATTGGGGTGCATATGCATTGCAACTGACGGAAATTAAATGTGGTGGCAAGCTTACTCAATGTAGTGGAATCGCCACTGCAAGATGTCAGGAATAATTTCATCAGATGCCAGGATGTGGTAGCTTCTTTGGTTTCGAATGTTAGAAGAAAATTGCATATTTAATATGCAACACTGCATAATTTAATACTGTATATCAAGAAGTCAGCACTATGATTTCGTAGGCAAACTTTAGAATTTGACAATGATTAAATTAAAAGTTAGAATATACGAATGTTTTATATGAAAACTACATAAAATATTATATTTTTGCTTGACATAACAATATTGATGCAATTAGGTGTATGACTTGTGTTATTGCTCTTTTAACAAAGTGACATGAAATTTTTAACAATGTCGAATACAACAAATATATTTTCTTTTAGTTTCATAGAATGTTTTTGATCCAGTCAAGTTTTTATATTAAAAACATGTGTGGTTTAAAAAAAAAAAACAAACAGTAAAATTCAAAACCCTTAATTATTTTGTATGCTATCCTCGTTTTAAAGATATCGTTGGTAAGGTTTTGACTGCTTATATTTATTCGTGGACAGAGTTTATACATTTAGGTTGGTATTATTTAAACAAAATATTTTAAAAAAGTTATATTTTGCCGAAAAGAAGGACTGTTGGTGCTATGTTTTCCACAGTTTTCAGTGTTGGGGAAAATACCAAACCTTATCGAGTAAAATAAGAAAGCATATATTGAATCTTTTTTACAATGAATTTTGTTGTATTGTTTTCTTGGTGTTATTTTACTTGCGATGTGGCCCAGATAATTTTTATCAATTATTGATAATCGAGACTGACTCACGATTTAAGCGTTTCGTGTTTTACTAGTGACACAAGTATACTGAAATAATTTTTTATAGTAAAGGAATGGATAATATTTTTAAAGCTTTTACCAGGAATTTTAATAATTCCGTCAGAATCATAAAATTGCAGCAATTCCTGTTGAGTATATAATTGGATGCATGGCGACTCTGTCAGTTCTTTTACTTCGTTTTTATCAATTAAATTGTCCAGCAAAACACATTCTAACTTTATTTTTGGTACACAGAATATCGAATTGCTTCGGGAGCACAAAAGCACAAGCACGAGACCGAAAATATCTTATCATACGCCGCCATTCGTACTATCATCGATAGCAAAATATTTTCATGATGTGCCAAAAATTCGTTTATTTTGATATAGCACTTTAAAATTTAATGCACGTAGTCTGGCAATTGACGCGTTCACTATTGTACTTAATTAAGTGACAGCTTCATAAATTGCTTACGGCTAACTTTTACTAAAAACCAAAACGGTGCATAAGCTTTCATTAAACTGTAGGGACATTAAAAAGGCACATGAAAACAACGAGACACAAAAATTTTAATTTTGGTCGTAGAATTTAGTTTTTTTTTTTTTTAATCTTCTTATAAAATAAAAACACCGATTTGAATAAAAAAGTTTTTTTAAGTTTTTTTTTTAAAAAAGATCAAAGAACCAAGGTATGCACATTACACAAACAAGGTTTGGTCTTTGACCTGAAAGCAAAGGGATAGATTTATTTAGAGGAATTTATTGGAACCATACGTGGATTATTGATTAGACGAAACAACCGTGAAAGACAATTTGAATTGCTTTTAAACGAGGCTAGTGTTATGCCTTAACTTCGGCAAGCATTTCCAGCCCTTAGTTGTTTCTGTCCTTTAATTCCACTTTTTCCACAATTTAGTTGTGGATTTTTAGTTTCCATAATTCTTAAATGTAGGAAAGAATAAAGAAAGTTAAAATAACCATGCCCGAGCCCGGATTTGAACCAGGGACCTCTGGGTTCATAGTCTAGCGCACTCTCCACTAGACTACAAAGGCCGACACATTCAAATTTGGTAAGAAAGAAAATAAGTATGCCTGCCAAAAAACAGTTTTTTGGATCCAAATCTAGATTTTGAGAGCAAACTAAAAAAAATCGAAGCTAGCACTTATAACACGGAAAAAAAAATCTTTGCGCACAAGTCATGATAACGCTGTTCATAAAAAGCAAACTAGTTTCCTTTAACCATTTATATCATGTATCACTGACTACTCCATGGGCATCCTCAGGGGTAAGGGGGCAAGTACCCTCCCCCCTAGGCGATGAAAATTTTTTATATATCTTCATATTAAATCAAAAAAGCCGTTAGTTTAAATCAAAAAAATTTAAGAGAGAAGCAAAAAGCTTTCTTAATAGTAAGTTGCACTTAAACTTAGAGCTTTGAGAACTTTGTTGATAAAAACGTCGTTTTAGTTGTAGAAGTGTAAAATTTAGCGAAACATGTATTTTGATACGGCATCATAATTAATCAAAAATTCGATTTTGAAATTTTTGTAAAGTACGGTTTTTTAATATTAGACATATGACGATATATGTTCATTATGCATTTAATATATCTGTGGTCACAAGGAATAACGACTAAACTCAAAGTATCGTAAAAAACGATATTTTAATTGTACGAACTACGACTTATTTTTTTGAAATATATGAATCGTTACAAACAAAATATGTGCAGACATAAGTGATGATCAATTCTGGGCGAAAAATGGATATCTGCATACTTCCAAAAATTGACAATAAAGTAAATTCCACATCGCTTTTTTACGATATTTTGAGTTTAGTCATTATTCCTTGTGACCACAGATATTTTGAAGAGAATACAAAAATACTTTTTTTAGGATAATTTATAAATAAAGCTGGGCTAAACTATTCATTTTTAAATAGTATGTTGTGTCCGCTGCTGTAAGGCCGTGTTCATATTACGCGTTTTTGTCGCGATTGCGGCACGGCTCTCACGTTTTTTTTCGCAGAAGCGGCTGAAAAGTATTCAATTTTGTACGTATTTAAATACATTTATTTATTTAATAAAGTTTTCTATATGACCTTGTTATTTATTAATTTGTTTGTCTATGATTTAAATACAAATTCTAAATGTTTGATAGTTTAAATCATACCTGATTTAAAATACAAATTCTAGTTGTTTGATAGTTTAAAATCATTTATTGAGCTTTAGGTCAGGTTTGAACAATTAATTGCTCTAACGAATTTTTCCAAAAAAACAACAACAATTGAGATATTGACACTGAAATTTCTTCGCCGCTGTGGTGCAGAGCACTAATGCGCTTGCACGGCGTATCACAAATATTTCTGATGAAGTCTGTGTCAGGGCCTAAATTGTAATAAAATCAGCTAGTGATGTTTTTCTTTTCATATTGAAAAATGTTGTTGTTTTATACCAAACACTCAAATACCCAGTTGGAGAATTTTCTATACTTTTTCGTTATTCCTTTTCCCGTATATTTATTTTAAAAGTTGAAATCCTGGGGGATCAATAGTAATTAATGCGATTTCATTTAAGGATATAGGTAGTGTCCGACCGAAACCGGAATTTTGGCCGAAATCGAAACCGATTATTTGGCCATTTTACAATAATCGGCCGAAACTGAGTGTTAATATAAAAATGTAAGTTTTTACAAATAATTTTTCTTATATTAAAAGGAAACAAAAGTATTTTCATGCACATAAAAACAAAATTTAATACAAAAAAGTATTTTTTGAATATTGAAGCTTATAATAATTAATTGAAGTTTACTATAAGAATAAAATAAATAATTTTTTATTTAATTTTTTATTACAAAAGTATTGCATATTTTATATCTTCCGTTTACACTCAAAATAGTATGCACCTGCAATGTTAAAATGTACATAGAACTACAAAACAAAGCATTTTTGTTTTTTTTTAAGGGTTTAGTATTATAAAAATAGAAATATTTCGTTTTCTTTTCCTTCATTCCACACACATAGAATTCGTTCGGAAGTATAATTATCAATTTTTGATTTCAGTACGTATAAAACTTTAATATTAATTGCAATAGAGATGATAAAATGATAGTATCGATCACATAAAATTAATCAAAATGTTTTGCCTTAACACGATAAATAAAATTATAGACGAATTATTATTTTTTTTTTTGTACAATGCGTTGTAAATATTTTTATTAAACCAAACTTATATATTTGAATTAAATGACTAATGCAAGACATTTTCACTAAAATTTTCACCATATTGAGGCCGAATAGCCGAAACTACCCGAAACTGACAAAAAGAACCGAAACTGGCTGTAACCGAAACCGAAACCGAATATTCGATCGGAAACTGGATATACGCCTCATATTATTTAATTAATTAAACTATTATGAATATTTACAGAAAAAATTACGGGAATGTATTACATGAAAAAAAAAAAAATTATTGCCGACAAAATTAAATGAAAATTTAACAGCAATGCCGTAGCAGCAATGCAGCAAGCATCCCATGGTATGAATGCAAAATTAATGCCGAAAGATGCATGCAGCATTGCTGCTAGGGCAGTTTATTTGATAAAAAAAAGATATAAGCGGGTATGGAGGCGAGCATGTCTTCTGTCCTTCCGAGACATGTTGCTGACAGACAGCAGTGCTCCTTTTCCTACTGGGTTGCTTTATTAAATTATAATGGTCCAATTATGTTCGCGTAATTCGACGGAAGGTGGCCGTAGCAAATGGCGGATTGCACGTAAATAATTTCGTGTTGATTATGCAGAAGTACATCTACTTAAAATACTTACTACATACTAAAAACATACTAAAGGATATTTTGACGTTATTTTTTAGTCGTTCGTGGCAAAAAATTTGGAGTTATTGAGAAGCTAATGACGAGAACTGATGAAAAAAGGCGAACAAATTGCAATTTCTTCAAGATTTCTCTCCATAAAAATAGTAAAACTTGATTTTTTACATAAGTATGGTAATAACAGTTTTTTATTTAAGCCTTAGCAACGAATTTGCTGAAGAATGCAATGAAAAAAATATGAATAGTTCTTGAGTTACTGCACAAAAACTAAGTAAACAATCACAAAGAATTGGAGAAAATATAAAATTTCATAAAAAAAAGTTTAACCTGAGAACGCTAAACCCTTTATTTGATAACATTTATTTGATTTAGTTACGTATTATATTTCAGTTCTTTTAAAAAAATGAATGGAAACAAATCCACCGATGAATGGTAACGAAAATAGGAGCAGACTAAAGCATGGATGAGAAATAATTGCAAAAGGCAACATAGTAAATCCGAAAATTATAAGTTATCACTCTATCGTGTGGTTTTAGGCACACAGTGTCTTTTTTTAATTTAACGAAATTATTTAAGTTACTGAAAAATATTGTGCATTTGATTTATCAAGTTAAAAATGCGTTAAGGAATGCCTTAAAAGTGGTGAATTTAAAAGATGGTTGCTGTGTGATGGAGGCTATGCATGCTAAAATATTCATGAATGTTATTGGATAATTATTGAGTCAATTTTAATAATTATGTTGCTTTACTGTTGTGTTTTAAAGTACATAGTAGATTATAGTATAATAACATAGTAGATATTATTTATTTATAATAATTATAAATAAGGTAATTAAAAAATTAATAGTAATTATTATATAATATGTCACAATAGTTTACTTTCGGTTGTACTTACATTGTCGATTTTTATTTAAATGTAATAGATATATGCACAAGTTTGGCATTGCACTTCTTCAGATAATTATAATAAGGTTAGTAATCCAAATAAGGCCAACCTAACGGTTTTTACCAGACAGAACAGAAACGAGTTTTTTAAACTTATTTTTGCAATTTTGTATTTTTGTTTATTCAATTCTTTTTTCAAAAACATAAAAATAAAGCATGAAAAAGTAAAAAATATATCCAGCTCAGAAGGTTTTAAAAAGGTCTGCTTTTTGCCATATTAGGACCACCATGTCTAAATACGGCCCAATATATAACGGTTTTAGAAACATAACAAAACAGTCAGAAAATAATAAAATAAGAACACATATTGTTATAAAAAATGTTGGTTTACATTTATACTAAACATAAATGCTATTCATAGCTTTTTTTTATAAAAACTTTTCCGAAAAAATACTTTTATTGCCAAAAGTTCATTTTGAAAATTAAAATAAAGTTACTCTGGCTTTTTAAAGAAAATTTTGGTAATTTGCTGAACTTTATAGTTGAGGGCTTTGTTTTTCGTAGTTTTTTTCTGCCAGGTAGATTTAAGTGTGGAGATCGGAAAAAGAAAGCCGGAAAGAAAAAAAAATGTTTGGGCCTTTTTAGGCGCTCTCAATATAATTTCATTAATCAATTTTTTCTCGGAATACACCACAGTTAGATTTGATCAATTAACCTTTTTGTTTTCGTTAAAATACTTCTCTTGATTTTTAATTCAAAGCTGGGCATAGGCAATAGTTAATTCGTAGAATAACGGACTTTTACTGCGAGCACAATATTACATCAACCACGTTGTTGACGCTACCGCTGACTTCGTTTGACTGTCACTCGGTTCACAGACAGGGTTGCCAACTCGGGGGGAATTCCCCCATTTGGGTGGAATTTTGACTCGATGGGGGAGTGGGGGAATGAGTTAATTTTTGGGGGGAAATTAGTTTCATTTTACTTTTGTTTCTAAATTCATTTAAAAAATCATAGTAATTTTAAAACTTTTCCTTATTATTATGCTTAGAAACTTATGCTAAGCTTCTTTATTGCTGAACATTCCCATTGAATTAAAAACCCCAGTAGGCAACATGCATTTCTTCGGCTTTTTCAATTTTTGGCATTCGCTTTGACTGACTTAATCAGCTAATTTACGATCACAAAAAGTGATTACAAGAAGTTAACTTGTTTTTAATGCCCACGCGTACTGCATAAAGGATATACTAACTTTGTCACTCCGTTTTTAACGCTAATAGGAAGGCATGGTAGGTATAAAAAAGTTTATTTTTTGTTGATCAACATCACTTTTGGCATGAAATATTCATCACATATTTAAAATTTGTCAAAATTTGATGAAAACCACGCCTTACTCCCATACAAAGTGACTTTACCAAAGTGGAAAAATCTCTATAAATTCCAAAAAAATGAACTTAATGACTTAAATTTTGCACTTAAGTCTTAACCGCAAATATGCAATGTATGAACATATATAGCTTTTATAAAAATAATATAAATAATACGAAAATGCTTTAAGAAAAAGTAAAACATTTTAAAACATGTGTATTAAGGTGACTCGACTTGTATGAAGGAAAAAAAGTACCATTTGTACCCATCTAAAAATGAACCATGATATTTTTTATGGAGATTCCCAAAATATTTTGGCTATACCGAAATCCGTCAGTGAGGTAAACCATTTTGCAAAAACCTCAAAAAATCATGTTTTTCGTAAATATTTTGGCTAGTGTAATAGTTGTAAGAAATTTAACCGTCAAAAATATTAGATCTAAAAGAGTTCTTCTTATCTGCATCAAAACTTTTTAAATATTTCCAATTGGACTTACGATAGTTATGTTTTTTAATCGTTTTTTTAACAACAAATTAACAACAAAAATTAACAACATTGTATTTTTAATGAACTTCGTACATTTTTGGTTATTTTTTAACTTTACATGCAAATTAAAGCGCCATCTAGCGTAGAAAAAATTGTTTTTTTAATACGAAGCATTAAAATCGGTTCACCAATTCTGTTTTTATAGAAATTTTTATACTAGTATTACATAACAAGTGAACCTCCACGGTCCTTCGAAGCTTAAAAATCGATTTTCTCAAAATTCTGATGTGCTACAGCAAAACGCCGAGACACGGATTTTTTTTATTTTAAGCCTATTTTCATATTTTATTAACATTTCTCATGTGTACTCAAAAAAATTTGATTTTGTTGTACTGTGTTATAATATTAACTGAATAAAGACTGTTTTGAATAACATGTAGTTTTTGGGGGGAATCGTTTGTAAAATGGGGAAATTGATGAACAGAATTGGGGAATTTGATTGGAACGAGTTGGCAGCCCTGTTCACAGATGCGCAATCGAAGTAATTTTTTTTTTGCATCGTGCTTCAAATATGAACATGTTTAAACGTGCAAAAAATCATTTTGCAGGGAATGCAATAAATGTGCGTATTGGAAATCGGGCCTTATTAAGGCTTGGGCAAGGTTCATTTATAAGGTTGTGGCACTTGAGAGAAATGCACTCTTTTTCCGGCCTTTGCTCGAACTGTCACCGTGCTTTTCCTTGTTCTAAGCATTAATTTTCTTCATTTCTTTTCATCCATTCTGACAGTTCGACCGAGCTCGCTCTCAAGTGCCACAACCTTATAAATAAGCCTTGGGCTTGGGCCTTATTTGGCGAAGAGACCTTATATAATTTTCTTTATATGTGCTCGCCATAACTTTTATTTGCAAATAATTAGGCAGTTTTGGCTTCTCGAATTAATTTGACTTGTAAAAAATAGCAACAAAATATATAACAAACATTTCCGGGTTTGAGCTTCTCCAACTGTGGCAAGCCTGTATAAAAGTTCATATCAGAAGAGCATTTGACTTGGCTAAGAAGCGATACTTAAAGAAGCAGACAAAAGAAACTTGATACAATATGGTATTTTGCTGTATACGCCATTCAACCTTATTAAAATAGAAAAGCAGTTCAACATTGCCCTTTTCACATCTTTTTTTTGGTTTTTCATTTCTTAGATATGCCGTTTAATTTAAACTTTACATTCTCATATTACTTTAAACTACACAAACTTTATCAAACATATTCTAGATTTAATTTGGATATGTGCCTAAGATACGCTTTTACATTTGTTAGTTTTATTATTGTACTATTAGTAATAAAAAGTGTTCTGTATTTATTGGAAGCTGGTTAACTACTATAATTAGCTCTTTGCAACCAGCAAGTATTTTTAGACCATTTATAAGATATGTCGAAAGGTAGGTATGAGGTGTCAATTGACTCCGTCCTAACTATTTTGGACCGGTTCTTCTGTAAGTCCAACGTTATCTACCCAGTGTGAATTTACCCTTGCCAATGACACCGCTGTGTAAATGTTACGGGTTGGTTTCGTATATAAGTGTGCAAACTAGGACCAGTTCAAAGCTCTTAATAACCCATCACGTGACTTGATGAAAACCGGCTATATTTCCCGTAGGTATAGTATAGCAATTGTAGAGTTCGTAATAGATTTTCTGACAGTTTGAAAATCTGTTATAACTCAAAGCAGATTTCATAACATATTTTGTCATGCTGGGAAATCACAACAGAATTAAAAAACTGTTACGTACAAGATTTGTAACCAACCAATTACGGACCCTTGTAATAAACGGCTAGCAATCAGTCCGTGGGGAGGTTCGTGCCCCCTTTCCAACCAGAACACCAATTACTCTTTTAAAGAGTCCTCGAGTGGCCTTTAAAAAAATTAACAAAAAAAAAAGTACTATAAGAATGGACCAACCAAAAAAACAATTCATTAATTACTACCAAACTCACTCCTAAAACTCAAAGGTGAAAGTATTCAATTGACAAAACAACAACCAAGACAATATCATAAGGTGCTTTCCAATATGTCTTTTGATACCCTCCCTCCATGATTTGTAGGATAGTTTATTACGAATCCCAACATTTACTTTACCCTCTTACGCTACCATACCACCTTGAAATTTACTGATTTACATCACCATTTAGACAGCATTAAAGAGTAGATAACTTTGTTAATATTCCAATTCATATAATTAATCTTAATAAATATTGACCAAATGTAACTTTATAAATACCCCGCAGGACTTTCACCCAACTTTAAGTTGATTTCAAACTACTTTCAAAACAAACCACCAATAGTTGAATAGTCAACTATTTTCTTCAAAAATAACTAGTGATTTTCTCTATGAAATGGCTGCAAAATCAACAGTACGCACTACTTACGGCCTTATTCTAATACGACGTAAGTCAAAGTTATCTATTGTTCAGGAGGCAAAGAAAACTGTTTATTATTTGTATGAAGTTCATACGATAATATATTGATTCAACATTAAAAACTAAAAAAGGACATAGATGTAGCTTTGACCAATCTACCTAAACCACTAATAAACGTTACTTTGACCAATTTTGACATACAGTGTTGCGCAAAACAATAGCAACAAAATCAGTACGCTGCTACAAAATCGTGTATCTTTTTAAATATTAGGTACACACAAAAATGATTGAAAAAATGATTATAGGAATGATTATAGGAAACCATGCATATATTTATACATCATATTAAAAACAAAACATATCCAAATTTGGTTTTGCTTTTTTTATTATTCTTTATAATTAATTTGATTTCATTCATTTTGTCTGAGAGCAAAACAAAAGCAACATAATTAATATTTGGTGTTAGATCCATTATTCTTGATAACCAACCGCTGCACATCTGAGCGACATCGACTCTATTAAATTAGATATGTTGGTATTAGGTATATGTTCCCAATTAAGTTTCAGGGCTTCATACAGTGCAGTCTTATTGGAAAACTTTTGACCAGAAACTTTTACCTTCAAAATCCCAAAAAGATTTTCAATGAGATTCAAGTCATTGTGCCGGCCAATCAAGGACTTGAATCCCATTGCCTCTAATGTAATTTTTGATGAGCTTTGAAGTGTGCCTTGGGTCGTTATCGGACTGAAACGTTCACTGAAGCGACATATTCCACTCTGAATGTGGTTGCATCTTGCTTTCTAAAATGTCATTATATACAAATCGATCAATAATTCAATCGATTTTTTAAATGGTTCAACTTCATTATTGGAAAAACAAGTGCAGACCATAATGCCACCGCCTCCGTCCTTAAAATTTATTTTGCAGTTTCGGGCTACAAGTCGTGTACCTGGGTGGCGCCGTACCGTGCACATCCCATCTGAATTAATCAAGTTGAACTTTGATTCATCGCTAAAAAACGGTTTTCGATTTTTGATCGGTCCAATTTAGGTGCTCTTTTGAAAGACTGAGTCTAAAAAACAATTGTGACAAGCAACTTGTTGTCACAATTTCAGACAGAAATGTTGGAATTGTAACACCTCACCTTGTTTTTTTATGCTTAGCTGTAAGCAAAGGTTTCTCTGCCGGTCTGTAACTTCTTTAATCGTTGTCAACGGCTCGTCATCAAACAGTGCTGTGATGGATATCTAAATCAAGTGTCCGAACAACCTCTTTGGATATGGCAAATGCATTTCGTTTGAACACGCCACAAATGTTCCTGTCATCACGCAGCGATGTCTTCCGCGGCCGCCCTCTTTGATGTACCGTAAGTACATGTTTTGTGATAGTATATTTCTTTATTAATCTGCAAACTATTGACTGATTAATATCAAACTGTTTCACGTTAGATATTTGTGAATTTCCGTTTTTATATTCGGAAATAATTTGCAATTTAAGAGCTTCACAGTATTTAAAAAGTGCCATTATAAATGGAACAGTCAATGTCACAACTAGCGCAAAACAAACCTAAACTTAAATGTTTATGACTTACAAACAACACGTGCTTTACAATAACGGAACTTTTACCGGTAATTCTTGGAACTTCTGTTCTCTTTTAACATTTTTCAAGTTTTGTTGCTTTTGTTTTGCTCTCAGACAAATTGAATGTAGCCACATTGATTTAAAATTTAATTAAAAAAACAAAACCAAATTTGAATTTGATTTGTTTTATATATGATGTATGAATGTATGCTTTGATTTCTATAATCATTTTTGTGTGTCCCCAATATTAAAAAAGATACACGATTTTGTTGCAGCGCACTTATTTTGTTGCTATTGTTTTGCGCAACACTGTACGTCCTATTAGAATTAGGGCGACGATATAGTCTTTTTGAAACCAACTAGTCAGTCTATAGAAAATTAGTTTATATCTGATTACTTTCGTTCTATTTACTATTGAAGAGTAAGGCGACTACATTTTTAAATGGTTTTTTAT
The DNA here is from genome assembly GCA_963920525.1 of Dichetophora obliterata. Classification (NCBI taxonomy): domain Eukaryota; kingdom Metazoa; phylum Arthropoda; class Insecta; order Diptera; family Sciomyzidae; genus Dichetophora; species Dichetophora obliterata. Next base: position 50,118,789 of record OY986438.1, on the reverse strand, counting down.
AAACTAGCTTCTAGTGGAAACAGAAAATATTTAGCCATACCAAAAAATAATTAGTTAATAATTAGTGTAACTTTTTTTTTTAAAAAAAAACGAAAAAAATGTAAGAAAAGTTGCTACTAAATTTCAAGTCAACATTAAAATATTTTTTGGTTAGTCTGATTGATTTTTATCTGGCTATATGAAACCAGTTAGAAATTTTTATTAAACAAAACAAATATTTTTATTACATTTTATGCTAAAACATGAGTTTTTCAGTCTTCAATGACGTAGTCAATTCATAAAAGTGATAAATATTTAGTAGATAAATATTTAGTGTGTTAAAAAAATAAATTTATATTCCATTGAAAAAAACATAGTTCTTCAAAAATGAGTTTTTTAGTCTTCAATAACTTTTAAAAGTGATAAATATTTAGTAGTGTGTTAAAAAATTTAAATTCCATTTAACTTTATTTTAACTTTTTTCACGTTCCACTACCTTTCTAACGATATAAAATTAAAGTGTGCTCTTCAAGTGTCCAGAAGTTTGTGAATTTTTAATGGATTTTCAATACGAATTCGACTTCTTAAGTTGATATCCTAGTTATGGAAATTGTATTTTAATTGACTGATCTGCGTGGACCATAAAAATCAATCAATGAAAAGAAGTTGAGCCTAATCGGAGATGGTAAGTTCAACAGATATAACATTTCAATGTGAAATAGGTGCTATACACATTCCCAAACATTTTTTTGCATTTATTTTGTATAAATAGGAATTCTACGTCTACATTTCCGATACTATCGAAACTGTGTCGTTTTTTTAAAGCAAACCACAACCCTGGCCACGGAGAAACAAATTTATGCAACGCTGAGACTTTTGTTTTGCTCATTCTACAGCCATGAAATTCTGGTTCGTGGTCGCTCAACTCACTACTTTTCGATGAATTTTCAACTAAATGAAAGCTACTCCGTAAATAACTACCTTAAAGTTACTTTACTTTTCGGACTAGTTATGTTTAGTCCTGCAGGGTATCTATTATAAGTTCTATGAACATAAGAAAACTATAATTTACTCTTGCATTTAACAATTCTTTAAGTAATAACCAAATGGATAGTTCCATTCCACGCCCTCTTTTACAGCTCACAAATCAATAAAAATACTTTATTTAAGACGATTTTGGTCGTATAAGACTTGAATTTAGTAATTTAATTTGTATGGTTAGTTCGGGAAAAGTGCTCAAAATGCTCTATAGCAACGCCCACTTTTTCATAAATCATAAAAATTGACTACTTGGCCGATTGCGCTAAAATTTTGCCAGCCGATTTGTTTCGCCTACGAGATAGTTTAGGAAAATTTTGCCAAACACCCTTTTACCGCCTACAAGTCAATAAAAATTCTATCTTTAGACGGTTTTGGTCGTATTAAACTAAAAATTGGTAAATTAGTGCACATAGTTACTTTCGGAAACTGAACAAAAATGGGCGTAGTCGCACTACAGTTATGCCAGTTCAGATATACAAAAAATTTAAATTTTTTCCGATTGGCATGAAAATTCTTATGTGACAGGACAATGTTTTCCCCGGATTACTAGTAAATGATAAGATGCTGCGAAGTTCACGTTAAAAATTACTCGTATATAGAATAACTTTTTTACGCCCAATTAATAGCCTAAATTTATCGCGCATAAAATGACAAAAAATGATTTGGTGGCAACCCTTACCAGCTGTCACTCATCTAAATAAACCAGGGAGATCAAACAAACATGCATTACTGCCCAAAACTATTCTACAAAGTACTCAATTGCAATTTAGGATGCTCGCAATAACCAAAAGTACTCAATCTACTCATACCCAACTACCCAAGTCAGAGTTAAGACCCCTTATGAGTGTTAAAAATTGCATACAATGCATACAGACAATGCATACAGATTCTGAAGAATAGACCCAATTATATTAAACTTTTATAATTCAATATTCATTTTGCACTTTAAAAATTTTGCATTTAACAAAATGTTGATGATATAAAGTTGGAAGTGACAGGCGTCCATAAAATATAGTTAATCAAGTTCTTAAACTTCTTGGCATTGCTGTACTAGAAATAATGTTGAATACAACTTTCTTTCATTTCATTTAAAGTTGTCCTCTAAACTACAGACGGATGTTGGTGATGATGGCTAAATTTCTTAAATTTCTAAAAGGAAACCTGCAACTGCTGCATTTGTGCCTTGTTTTTGTTGTTGTCTTCTCGAAAGACGTGCAAATTGAATCAAGAGTGCCGGAAACCAAATCAGAATGAGACACGAACAAACGTCCATATCCTTATCGTCGCTCATTTTGTATCAATTTAAAGTTACGCTTGTGCGTTCCTAACTTGTTAAAATCGAAGCCAACCCAAATTTAATTCAAATTCAGGAATCAAAAGCAGCACTACAACAGCCTTCCATGAAAATTACGACTAATCCAAGTCAAATGAAGCCAAAGAAAACGCATTTAATTAAAGCCCATTCAGGAAATATTAATTTCGAATGCCGAATTTCTGTCATCCAACAAACATTCATATCATATATATTTGAATAAGTTTGCAATGGGTAGAACAACTACAAGGATGCAGTTGACTGGAGACATAAGTAAGGAAACTGGATAACGAATTGAATTGTGGACACATGTTTGTTAACATTTGGTATTAATTAGAGGAGTAGTTTATTCATATTAAACTACAAATTAGTGGCAGACTAATTGAGTTACCAGCTGCAGACAGACAAGAACTAAGCTTAAACATTTCATTTGAACTTGTATTGTTATCCAACAGAAGATTTTAGCTAAAGTGGCTTTAAAGTACGTAGAACTTTCATGAAACGTTATGAGTTTTTAACATCGATACGTAGCATAGAATAAGCAATAGAGATAAGGAAGCGGTGTTTAGCTCACACACAGTGTCTGTGTGAGGAAGTACATCTCTGATTTTGAGCAAGCATTTTTTGACACATCGTAAATAGAACACGTAAACACCGCCAACCATTCGCCAACTACTGCAAATTAAATAAAGAAATTTGTATTTAAAAGTGATTTTCATCGCTTTAAACCAGCACTGGGCGCCCAATAGCTCACTGAGCGCTTTCTGAGCGTAACTTTTCACAAGTACACAAAACTCACAACAGAAGAGAATATAATTCAGTCGTTCGCTGACGGTGATGTTGTGAAAACCTAAGTCGCAAATTTTATATACACTCTTAAAAAAACCAACTTCTTGGTTTGTAGTTTCATAATTATTTTGCATATATTTTTTATTTTGTTAAGGTTTAATATAATTTATAAATATTGCCTATTAAGATTCTTTGCATTTTTTTCATATTATTTCTATTCATTAATCTTTTGATACTTAATTTTATAAGGTTTTGATTATAATTTTAATGATTTGTATAAATTTGGAGTTAATAATATTAAAACAAAACACCTGAAAAACAATGTTTGACTCCGGATCGGAGTGTGACTTCTGTTCTGCAGAGAACCTTTCTTGCGAAGTAGAATGTGTATATACCCTCCAGGACAAATCGGAAGGCTTCCATCTAAAAGTGATAAAGAAACATTCCCCACAGTATCTTTTGAAAGCTTAAGGGTAGTTTTGTATTTATATTGTTTCCCCACCATATCTTTTGGAAGCTTAAGGGTAGTTTTGTATTTATATTGTTTCCAAACCGCTTCTTTAAGAATGCATGTGGAAACTTTTATTTATTGTCAAGCAATGACAACAGAAAATATTAATATCATTGTTTTCTAGCCGCTTATTGTAGAATTCGATAGTCTAGTGGTAGCGCGCTCGACTGTCGCTCAGGAGTCCCGGGTTCGAATCCTGGCCGAATCCATTTTCATAACAAGGGAGAGGAATGTTTCCACATTAATTCTTAAAACAGGGGAGAGAACTGCTTCCAATTCACTTTTCAGGACAGCGGAGAGGAATGTTTCCACATGACTTTTTAACACAGCGGGGAGAAATGTTTCTCTCTAATGACATGCTATGTTAAAAAAAGCAATGGAGTGTGCAACAAAGGGGAACGCTTCCTACATTCCATGGAATGTTTCCTGGTAACATCCGGGAATGCTCACATTTCCTGGGGGAACATAGAAGAAAATACTGGAGCAATAATGATATAGAAGATCAAACTAAACTATTGATTTAAAGCAGGGCTGGGACAGTCACATTTTATTTTGTCTTGTTAGTATTGGTGCGCTCTCGAATAGCGCACACTGAACGAAATAGTTGTCACAATTATCTAGATTTGCAAGTTTGTATATTTATCCTCCACACATACTGTAATATGTGTTTCTTTTTTATTTTTAGTCATTGGTATTGCTCACTATATCTTCTATGTCATTATTGCTGAAACATTTTCTTCCAAGTAAATAAATTATATTAGTTTGCCTGCAGTGGCAAATTACTCATTCTGCTTCATAAGAAAGGATTTCTGCAGAAAAGAAATCACATTACGATTCAGGGTCAAAAATTATTTTTTAAGGTGTTTTGTTGTTATATTATTAAATCCTAATATATACGAATCATTAAAATTATAATCAAAACCTTAAAAAAATTAAATATAAAAAAATTAATGAATACAAATAATATAAAAAAAATACTGCAAAGAATCTTCATAGGCAATATATATGAATTATATTAAACCTTAAGAAAATAAAAAAATATATGCATAAGAATTATGAATCTACAAACCAAAAGGATGGTTTTTTAAGAGTGTACATAAAATTTCCGACATAGGTTTTCACCAAAAATTATATATTCAAGATTCCGCCTTGCGCATGTCCGCTCTCTTTGTGAGCACGTGCATGTGACGTCAGAAGTGCAAGAGAAAAGAGAGTCAAACTGACTGAAAAAAACGTAGTAAACAATTTTTAATAGGGGTATTCGATTTAAAAATCTCCTTATTTTCTTATAAAATCTTGATTTTGTAAAAGAAATAATTTTAAATCAAAAAGCAACGCTTGTACAGAAAAAGTATTAATATTTTTCATTAATGTCTTTAATAAAAATTTTATATCTTATTGGGGTGTTGACTTCCGTGTTGACCCCTTCACAAAAAATAGCTATGTTGCTCGATTTATTTTGAGAGCAGTTTGACTGTTTCTTTGTGTGTATTTCGTTTGTTTCCCAATCACACAAGCTTAGTTTCGTTTGTTGTTTATGTGATATTTTTGTTTGGATATATTTTCACTTATGACGTAGACCTGCGCAGTAGATTGCCATTTCTGCGCACTTAAGGGGGTCCTCTGGTAATCTATGCCAAATTTTAGCCTTTTTTCAAAATATTGTGGAAAGAGAACGAGTAAAGATATTTTAGTTCCGTTTTTTGATTTGGGTAGCTTAATTTATTGAAAAAAATACAAAATTTTGAAAAAGTGAATTTATGGACCGTTCAGAAAGTTCTCGGCCTGGTAACGAGGTTCTCCGGAAAAAAGGTGGGTCCAAATTGCGCACGATTCCAAGAGTAAACATCGTCTGAAAAAAAAAAAAATATTCAGTTACTTAGAATGAATGTCCCTATAGCCCCTACCTCGGAAACAAAAATTGAAATTTTTTTAGGGGGGGAGCCGCCACTTTGAAAATGAAAAATCGAATTTCGACCTTTTTTTTTGTAGTCTAGTGTAGAAAAAAAATAGTAAACATTATTTTTTCGGCAAGTTTGAGGTAGGGGCTATAGCGGCGTAAATTCTGCGTCGTTTCATGCCTCATATATCAAAATCGGCCTCAAAAACTGTTTGAGTTATCGTGCGCAAAGTTTTGAAAAACATGGTTTCGAGAAAAACGCGTTTAAAGTTTTGACTTCAATTTTGAGGCACACAAATGACATTAACACATACTTTTTTAATACAATACTTACGAATATTAATCGGCAATTCCAGCCCCATAAAGTGTGCCTTCCTACATCTCATAAAACGAGTTTTCCATGGCTTTTTGGGCTCTGCGGGCTGTGCGACCCTCTTTCGATGATGCGTACGTTTTTAGCTCTGAGCGTTGAAGTCGTTTTCCGTCGCGAGATTCAGCATACATCTCGGCTTGTGGGCTGATGACAATACCCATTGTTGACATTATTTTTAAAATACTTGTGAAGCCTTCGTTGAAAATGCAGGTTGCCAGAAAATTTGCGATTTCGACTGTGGTAGCACCACAGTGGATATGTTTCGGCGCAAAGGTCCACAAAAGCGAGTTGAACGATTCGTTACAATTTTGCGTTTCACCTCCAGTGCATCGGTTGAGTAGATCGTCGGATGATAACGCTTCGTATATGGGCTTCATTACTTGCAGAACCTTTCCATCAAGTGGGGCGTACGTGTGGTGAAATGAGGCTAATGAGCCTTCTGCTGCTGACTTTTGATAGGCGCACCAGCTGGACTCACCAGGTGGGCAATACATATGTTGTGGATTACTATCACTTGAACTTTTGTGATAATATGTTGACCATATTTCTTTTCTCATGTTTTCCACAGAGTCCTTATTACGTCGAATAGCAAGTCCATAGTAAGTAGTCAGCTCGCTTATGACTTTGTCTGTCAGTTTGCCAGTGCCTTTTCCACCGATGCCTTTGTTTTCTTTTTTGGCCTTGCGCAGCCGTGTGCCCATGCGTTTTTGCACGTGAGCGATGCACTCCTTTTTTGTGACAACGGGGTCGCCGTTATACGGATCAAGGTCTATAATGGCCTTGAAGGTTTTGCTGTCGCCATCGCCAATATATTTTTCATATTTTATGCCATATTTTTCGATCGATGAGGCAAACATTTCCTTCACGGCATCTACCTCCATCTTGCCCGCACTCCCACTGTGGTTGTTTGTGCATGTTTTCTGGTGCGATTCGTACCATTCTTTGAAGTCTGCAGAGTCATTTTTTTTCCCCACATTTTGCATGCCTGGCAAAGGCTTGATTTGACAACGGAGTCAACCACTTTTTTGGTATGTTTACCGACGAGCGTAGTGACACCAAAAAGAGACGAGAATCCCCGTTTTTTCCAGGTGCCATCCCCTGAAACGGTCAGCACTGAGGAGTCACAGTCAGGATTTTTTTCTTTCTGCTGTTCCTGCTCTTCTTTAACCGCATTCAACAGGCACTGCTTGTAAACTGCTTTAGCAGACACATGCATGTTTTTCAAGGTGCCATAGTACGCATCAAGGCACAATCCTTGGCATATGTCCATTAATCCGCAGAACATATTAATACCTTCTCTCCCTATTCCAAGCAATCTCATGGCAAATATCAACCGGCGATTTACAACAAAAGATTTACCGACCACCGGCGAAGAATTAATATACTGTGTAGCTTTACATTGGCACTGCAGACTCACTTTGAAGCCGACTCCACGCATACATGTTTTTCCAAATCGAATTTTTTGTTTACATTGGGCGCAGATAACCAGAGCAGCAAGCGTTTGGAAAAATGAAAAAAATTCCAAGAAACAGAACTGGAGGTTGTTTTCGATGATGACTTCATTGTCTTGCGTTTTCTTCAATTTTTTGGCCGATGTGCTGGCAAAGTCGGTGTCCTCTACTTGGGAGTGCTGGTTTCCACGGAAATGCCTCTTTTTTGTTCGATACGCGTACTTACGCGGCGCGTTTGGGTGGCTTTTTTTATCCATAGCAAAAAAAAAAACACAAAACGATTTTTCTTTTATTTTACAACAGCAGTTATCGCGCACGCGTAGCTTTCAGCGTTCGAAAATAAACTGAATCTCGTTCGTTTGCTTCTTTCATGTGAACACCTGGGCTCAAAATCATTTCAACCCCTAAATCAAAACATGCATGTATACATACTGCATGTATACATACTGTGTGTGTATATTTTGTAATATCAATACATATTTTGGAAGAATTCCACAGAATTTTCCACTAATGACTGCAGGCAAATAAACAACTTTGCTGATGCGTTATTTTGACGAAAACATACCTACACAAAAATGCCTGTATCTCCTAAACTATTTCGAATTTTGAAAAATCCTTTTGGGAAAATGTTTTTGAGTATCTGAGCAATAGAAATATGAAAAAAAAATCGAAAAAAATTTTTCGGATTACCAGAGGACCCCCTTAAGGCGTGATCTTCTTTATATTGTTCTTGGGTTTTCACAGCATCACCGTCAGCGAACGACTGAATTATATTCTCTTATGTTGTGAGTTTTATGTACATGTGAAAAGTTACTCTCGTAGAGTGCTCAGTGAGCTATGGGGCGCCAAAACGTATTTGGGCCTCCTTAGTAAAATAAGTGCAAATAAGTAAAAATAAAATGTCAGTCTCTAATGGCTTAGGAGACAAAATTCGCGAAAGTTTCAAAATTCAGTGCAAAATACGAAGTGTGTCGATTAAAGCACAAAATAAAAATGAGATCACACAAAATAAAAAAAAAAATATAATAAATATGAAATGCTTTTAAATAAAAAGTTTAAAGCTGCTTATAAGAAGCTTATTATTAGATGTAAAATAAGGAAAGGGGTTTAGGTAATTGTATTCCGTTAGAAAATATACAAATTTTAAATTTAAGTGGCTCAAACCCTATTAAATCAAACAATTTAGAATCAATAGCGACACTAGAATCAATTGTGATTAAAGTGAGAACCAACTTTTAATTGATCATAGTTATTTTGCAGATCGTAGTGTTTTAAGTGAATATACAGAACATGTAGTTAAAAAAATTAGAATCAATTTTAAAATTCAATGAATGCAAAAAAGATTTACAGGGTGAAATGAATCAGCATTCTTTGATTAGTTTTTCAAAAAAATTTAAAAATACCATCGAAATCGTTAGAAGATGTTTGTATGGTTTGTATGTATGAAAAAGAACTTAGCTTATAAACGAAGTTGTTAGATAAAAATAAATATGTTTTGCATCAAATGTATTATAATAGAATTTTATTAAATACGCAACATTCCCTACTTGAAAAACACATTTTTCAGGCCATATTAAATCGTCGGCACATTTCAATGTAGTAGCTAAGGAATTTATATAAATTTTTTTAAAAACTCGTTACTTTTACATAACAAAAAAATCTAACGAAAAGCCGTTCGGAAAAAACTGCATACAATCATTCATTTCAAAGGCGTATAAACGTATTATATTTTTAATGTTTAGCATTTATTTCCATTTATTAATTTATAAAATAATATAAATAATATAATATAAAATATATTATAATAATATAAAACATTTTAAGTAACTTCATGCTACTTATGCATGCGTTTTTAATTTAAATAAATTTTTATCAAATTGTTTTAAATCATTTTAATGTTTCTTAGCGTTCACATCTTTTGTTACCTTTCACTAATATGTTTCTTTGTTTACGGGTGAAATAGGCCACAGGGGAACCGAACACCCAAAAAAAATCGGTAATGCGCCAAATTGTATATGTTTTCAATTGTTTTCAATCACATAGAAGTGTAATATCAGTTGCACTGACCATCTCCGCTTTGGCTCAAATTTTGTGCTTAGATTAGCTTATTTTTTAGAAAACAAAATCCGGAGTTTAATGTTTTTCGCGGACCCATAGTCATGCGAATGCCAAAATAGGGCCTGTTTTGAGACAACGTTGCTAAGTCAATTTAAATGCGATTTTCGTAAATAGGGTATCATTGGAAATTTTATTTTGTAGGAAAAATACTAAACTTTTGGAAAAATTGCAGTTACATGACCCATTATTAATTTCAAAGTTTAATACCATGCGAGCAACAGGTGCTATATTTTTTTTTTCATTTTCATTATTTTCATTTTGTTACGTTCCATTACCTTTCCAGAGATATGAAATGAAAATGTGTTCTTTGGAGGTTCAGAAGTTATGGCGTACAAACTTTTTCAACGAATTCAACTAGCGTTGATATTTATTGTGAAAAGACAACTAAACATAGAGGCATAAATTTTTTTTACGTAAATAATATAAATAAAAATTTTCAAAGTACATTTTTTGCTTATTTTTATACGCATCTTCTAATTGCTAGGTGGCATAAAAAATAGGCCTTTTCAGCCGGTGTCCAGATAATTTGGTCCCAATTTAACGGAAACAAAAAATGCATATTAACTTAACTTCTATTATAAGGTTTGGTAACAATTTTCCCCCGCTATGGGGATCAAAAGGGATAAAAATAATAGCATTTTTTAATAATTAACTTACTAATTCTAGTAAAGGTTGTAGCTACAAGTACCCTTATTAAAATGCACTTTGATTTTTTTGTTTCCGATAAATTGGGACCAAATATCTTGACTGCTTTTTTTATGCCCCCTATCGAGAAGAAGATTCATTTAAAACAAATAAAAAATTTATTTTGGAATATTTTTTATATTATTTACACTGAGAATAAAAACAATCTTTAAAATTAACAAAAAATTTTAAAACAGAAATTTAACGCTTTTGCGTTTCTACAAAACAAAATTTCAAATAAGCATATTAAATTTTCAACTATAAACTCATTTATTTTTTTACAATTTTCTCTTATTTTTTTTACAGTAACAAAAAATACTTCGCTATCTGAGATTGAATTAAAAAATTATGTGCAGTAGAATATTTGATAATAATTACCAGACAATTGAGACCAAGCTGAGAAAATCCCAATCTTACATTTGATTTTGTGAAAATATTTTTTTAATTGGTTTTACAAATAATGAGCATTAGATGAAATAAAAACTAATTTATTATTTCAATATTTGAAATATTTCAATAATTTATCCGCAATAAAACGCAAACTGATGGTATTCGAAGGGTTTTGAGGGTCAATAATTACGAATTTGACGTCAAAAACTAAAAAAAATTAAAAAATGGCATCGAAAAAATGGCAGTTTCACTTTATTTTTTTTTAATTTAAGAACAATATTTTAATATAATGTTTTTAAATATTTGTTTTCAATACTAAAGTTTTTGTTTTAATTTTTTTTAGCAAATGTGTTTTTATAACTTTGTTTTGAATAAAAAACTTTTGTTTTAAATTGAACTGTACAAAAATTTGAGTTAAACTTAAATGAAATTGTTTCAATATGAACACAGATACACTAAATTTTAACACATGTTCCCTCAGTGAACTTATAAAAATTTTAAGTCTATATATTAAAGTCATTTCACAGTAAATGTTTTAAATTGAGTCTTTTTACTTTTTTTCCAATGTGCAATGTCATCTCAAGATCTTTGTCGTGACCATAAACACACAACGGCTGCCATGTTTTGCTGAGTGTTTCTCTAGAAACTCGTTAAAATTCGTTTATTTCTGGGGGAGGGGTTTCAACCCCCCCAGAACCTTCCTGCGTACGCGCCTTCCAGAGTGTAAACAATTTTCGAAATACGTATGATACGTGTAAAAATTTTATAACAATCTTACATTCAGCTAACAAGGTGCACATGGGAGTAGCCAGGATTTTATTCAAAGGATGCCGGCAAATTGTTGTTTCATGTAGCTGATAAATAAAATTATTTCTTAATTATTGGATTTATTGAGAAAAATATAAATTTAAATTCGAAACGATATTGAATTAAACGCGATTTAGCAAAAGTGGAAATCAAAGTATTTATCGGGGCGAATCTTCAACAAAGCTGTTAAAAATTTCATCATTAGCTCCTCTTTTTTTCTCTTTCACCAAATTTCTGTGCACATTTTTTATGCAAATTTGTATATTTTGTGAAAGTCTTTTGTTATGTTTAGTAAAAACAACAGTTAGTATTCTTTTAACTCTTTATTATCGTTCTTATTGACTGCCTCTTATTCTACGGCTTACATATATTTATAACTTACATTATTTAGTCAGCAATGTGCATTGGCATGATCGCTGACAGGTGGTGTCATGAATAATAGTAATTTGAAGTTTTGTATATAACCGTTAAATGTGTCATCGACTTTAATCAGCTTGAGTATGTATCGCTTTATACTTAATTGAGAAATTTTATCCATGACACTTTGATTCTAAAATAGCTTGAACGTTTTTAGGTGTAAAGAGTACACAGTACAACCAAAGTACATCTTTAAAATTTTTAATATATAAACCACTGCACAAAGGATTGTAGCCAATTGTGACAAAATTTTAGCATGGGTCCAATCTCGTCCTTCTTAACCCCCCGTAAAACACATATTCTGAAACCATCGAACAAACACATATGCCTGGCCAGACCCCTATACGTTTTTATGCATTTGTATGGCAAAAAGGGTACCATAACTTTGAATTTCTAAGTATGCTCGTTTATTATTTTTGTCTTTAGACTTTTTTTTTATTTGTTGATATATGCAGCTACCTAAATGTAAAAAATTTTTTTTTCATTTTGTGGAATGCATGAAAGACAAGAATAATTAACTTTAGAATGTTGTTGGCACACAGGATTAGGGCATTTGGTGCTAGGGCCGCTTTGTTGGTTAGGCAGCATGTTGCTGGGAATATTCAACGGCCTTCCAAAGAAAGATTCAATGGCCAAACGGGTTGAATGTTGTCCCAAAATATGGTTGTTGTTCGTGCGATTTTCAGTATTAGCAAGCACCAATTATTTACTCAGCGTGTTCAAGAACATTCGTTGCTTCTCTTTTCTGGTTCTTTCTGTGTTTTCATTGCATATGATGTAAGCGGCTAATCCCATGACGTCTATCATGTTGCGTTTGCTGTTTTTTCACTTCTTCGGATTCTTCGGATTTTCACCTTGTGTCGGATCTAATGGGGCCAACGTATGCTAGTCCAATCGACAAAAGACGTTTAGCTGCGTCTAATGGTGTAAAAAGGTGTAAGCAATAATAGTTCTGCCGCTGTTGGCGTATCGATTAGCTAAACTCATGAGCACATTTTCGCCTTGGTTTGTCTCTCGTTGTTCTCCCTCTTTACCAGTGTACAGTTTTCCTTGCAAAATTACTGGCAAGATTGTTATTAAAGAAGTTCCATATGTCGCGAAAGAGAGCAGCTTTGTCGGTTTGTTGACGAAATGCACGCGTACGACTATCGTCAAATTGAATACAGTGCATCAAAGTAACAAATCGTGTATATGACATGGCTGCACGGAATATTGGAAGAGCATCAGTTTGCCACATCAATCTTGAGAGTGGCGTAGTATTATGACTGACACCAAAAGCCAACAGTGTCCCAATAAAAGCGTCAAGCTTAACACTTGTCATATCAACCCATACTCGTGGTGTGCAGTTTTCATGTTCTGCGTTCCATTTACGTGTAACTTTTTCTCCTTATAGATTTATTTGTGTTACGATGATGAACGTTATATTCGGTGAAAAGAAAAGCTTGAACACCTCAAGCGATTGAGTGATCAGGTTTGTTTTTGGTCCACGTCTGAAACGCATGATGTTGTGCTGGCGGAATCTCACTGTAGCGGGTTCAGCTGTACTCCACTTGGTCCCATCTTTTCCAAGCCAAAAACCGTCTGCAGCTTGAGTTGGTGCATTCTCATTTTCTTCTTCGGATTCTTCATCGCTGTGGTATATTTCATTTGCTTCAATTTCCAATTCATATTCAATGTCCGAGGCGTTATCTTCGGGCACAAAATCTGTGTTTTCACCGCTTTGGTCTTCGAATAAAGGTAGTTCTTCGTCTGCTTCTGTGTGAAGTGCGAAATCACGCTGTAACGCTGATGATAGTTGTTGTTGGAAATTATCAGTAAGGCTGCCTGTACGCAAGCGCGTATTGTACACAAATTCTAAATCCTCTGCCATAACAATAGTAATAATTTCACTTTAAGTGCCGCACAAAAGAAAGCTAACAATATTTAAGGCGGCTACCGGGAAATACAGGTATCTACCTAAACTAGAAGTATGTTTAATTAACGCTCAAAAATGAAATATGCCTGGCCAGAACCATGTGTTTGTTCAAGGGTTAAAAAAGTAGATTTGAGGAGGAACCCAAGGGCATTTGAGCATTTAGAATTTCTGAGATGTACTCATTAAGGCACTTACCCAATTCGGTTTCGCGGAAACTTTTACAAATGCTTGTGCTAGCAGAAGCAGACGTAGATGGATTATTTTGCAATTAATATCTCGGAAACGGTGCCAGCAACTCATCTTCCTCTTCCATTCTGCTCACATTGCCACTCAATTTTCTTTTCTTGACTTTAAAGCCAATTAGAAAATAAACAAAGACCGTATAATTTCCAGTTACGTAATATCAACTTACCACCAAAAAACTTTCCTATATATCTATTTATAAAAACAATTATATATAAAAAAAGCGCAAGTAAATCAAATCAAAAATTTCAATTTGAACAGCTTATTTGGTTTCGTTACCAATCGTTCGTTACCAATATGCAAGAGTTACCAATCAATTTAAATTAAATCCTTTAACAACTTTTTTATTTTTTTTTTTTTTTTAGACTGAACCAACGCTGCCCCCTAGGCATTTATAGGGATGCCCCCTATAAATGCGTAAGCATTGTGTTGATTCGGAAGATGGGTGATAGTTAGTTGGAGGATGGATATATGGAGTAGTGTCGGTGAATACTTGTTTTAAACTTGCACAGCTCAAAACTGCTAGGAAACACGCTCGCAGGGAGACTATTCCACAACTTAACCGTGTAACGACCATAATTTTTGAGAAATTATGGCCATCACAAATAGCCACAACTAGCCACCAATAACCATAGAGCACACCATAGGAGCAACCGTCAAACATGCTCGCCAAGCGTGTGCGAGGTCAACTAGTAAGGTGTAACGACACCCTCAAACCCATCAAGCTCAAGCAGGAGACATCAAGCATGCAATGCAGCCATCTTAACGAGCGATAATAAAGCTTTAAAATGGCCGCGAAGAGCTTTTACGACGAAAAGCTTTGAGAATGACAAAGCATAAAAGGGAGTGCAGAACAGAAAATCGGTCTGTTTGCTGCAAGCCCGACAACTGTAAGTACGTGGTCCTCTGTGTTGGAAAGTATCTAATATTCATAACGCATGGTTTGGCCTGGACCTTGATTATTAGAGAAGAGTACAACTAAAGAGATTTGCTAATAGTCAAGGCATTTATGACCACACGCTCGAGTACTTGACGAGTTGCTCCGGCATAACGAGTTCCAGACAGTACGAGTACAGTGGGTAAGATCGTCAGCGCAAGGTTACATTTGCGGCCCAGTGAGCGCCGACGAACTCAACGCTATAAGGACAACGTAACGTCTAGCGTCAAACGCCCCAAGAGCCAACGACTACGAACATCGAGAGCATCCAGCACAGTCTCACTTCGGCAGTATCAAGACGGCACCGAGGAGCCCCAGCCAGCGAAACTGATCGGTTTAGCTTACTACCCAGACGTACGCTTCGTTTGTCACAACTTGGATAGTGCCACTGTTCACAGGGATAACGCATGGTTTGGCCTGGACCTTCCCTGCCGCCGAGTATAACGACTCTTTGTTGTGACAACACTACCGTACAGGCGTGGACATTTTAGTAACCCTAGAGTGTCCATCCTGGAGTCGAAGTGTACAGCTACCACGGTCAGCGTCCATGGGCTCAAGCCGACCAGGCTGCAGAGTACACAGCGTCCGGCAAAACTGCAGATTTGCCCAGAAGACTGAGTTTGACACGTGCGTCATACCCAACGCACTCAGCTCAACACAACGCAGAGTACCCAGCACCCGGCAAAAACCACATATTTGCCCAGAAAACTGAGTTTGACACGTGCGTCATAACCAACGCACTTAGACCAGCGAGACTACAGAATATCCAGCGTTTGGCAAAACTACAGATTTGCCCAGAATACTGAGTTTGACACGTGCGTCATAACCAACGCACTCAGACCAGCAAGACTACGGAGTACCCAGCGTCCGGCAAAACTACAGATTTGCCCAGAATACTGAGTTTGACACGTGCGTCATACCCGACGCACTCAGACCAGCAAGACTACGGAGTACCCAGCGTCCGGCAAAACAGTATAGTTGCCCAGAAGACTGAGTTCGACACGTGCGTCGTACCCAACGCACTCAGACTACAAAACGCAGAATATTCAACGCCTAAGGAAGCAACATATTCGCTCTAAGACAGAGGTCGACACGTGCGTCGAAATCAACGCACTTGGTCAACGCGAAGGCATCCAAGACGGGCTAGAGAGCACACGACTCAGGTGTGCTAGAGTGTGCAACGCACAAGGGTGCAACCCAGCTGTATCGAGACGTGCTACGCCACACGCGATATTGGAGACGCGCTACAGAGAGCGCCCAAGGACAACGAGACGTACTATAGAGTACGTAGTCCCAGCTACGGCGAAAACGTGCCTACGCCGCACACGACATTGAAGACGTGCTGAGAGCACGCAACCCAGCTGTATCGAGACGTGCTACGCCACACGCGATATTGGAGACGCGCTACAGAGAGCGCCCAAGGACAACGATACGTACTACAGAGTACGTAGTCCCAGCTACGGCGAAAACGTGCCTACGCCGCACACGACATTGAAGACGTGCTGAGAGCACGCAACCCAGCTGTATCGAGACGTGCTACGCCACACGCGATATTGGAGACGCGCTACAGAGAGCGCCCAAGGACGACGAGACGTACTACAGAGTACGTAGTCCCAGCTACGGCGAAAACGTGCCTACGCCGCACATGACATTGAAGACGTACTGAGAGCACGCAACCCAGCTATAACGAAGACGTGCTGAGAGCGCGCCACCCAGCTATAACGAAGACGTGCTGAGAGCACGCAAGTAAGCCATCACCGACAACTTAAATTCATTATTTTATTTCCTTATTTACCGCGCAGGAAGCGCCATCCTATACGTTTTACATTTATTAAAGATAGTTCTAAGATAAAAGCACTGAAGCTAAATTTAATAAACAAGAGTTCTTGAATTTAAAATAAAACCGCTTCAGCTTCTTTATTTCTGGGTCCCAAAATAGAAATTGTTTTGTGACAGGACTGCTGGTCCGGCGAGTGATACCCCAACGTAAAACGTACCGTTACAAATGGCGCCCGAGCAGGGACCCTGAATAAAAAAGAAGTATTCGGTTTAAAGACGAGAAATAAGAACAAGGATTAAATAAAGGAAAATTCAGGCATTTAAAAGTTACAACATGGTCTATTCATCTTGGGTACACAACGTCAACAAAGAGACAAATCAGAAAATTTTAGAAGAATTCGGCTTGGACAGCTCAGGCAGTGCTGAAGAGCTACGTAAGCGGTTAACTACCTTCATCAAAGCCGGTGACTTCGAGGACGGAGTCGAAAAGCGCCTCCAGGAGTTGGAAGCCCAATATACTCGAGCCATCTCCCCGAAACCACCAACAACAACATCTTTGAAAATGGACTTTCTAGGCATTTCAGCAGCAGAGTTGGAGAGCCAGCTGGAAGCAGAAGTGACTACAGTTCGCCCACCCAGCGTACCTTATACGAACGTTATCGAACAGGTGAGAAGATGGTCAACAAAGTACGACGGTGGACCGAACCCACTAGCATTTGTAGAGCGACTTGAAGAGCTTGCTAGCGTATATAACGTGAACGAAAATCTGTTGCCAAGGACGATTCCAGAATTGCTCAAAGACAGAGCTTTGACATGGTATCGCAACAATAATCGCCACTGGACCGAGTGGAAAACGTTTAAAAAAGATTTTTTACGGTTTTTCCTGCCAAATCGATATTTTGAGCATCTGGATGACACCATACGCCAGCGGACGCAGCAGCCGAATGAACCTTTTAAAGATTTTGTCATTACCATGCAAGACTTGATGAGGCATGCGGAGTACAATGAAGACCAAAAGATGAAGAGGATTTTTAGAAATTGTCATGTGGACTACCAGTGGTACATAAAAAGAAAAGACTTTAGTACACTGGACGAGCTAATATCCTTAGCAGAGGACTTGGAGGACATTCGCATCGAAGGGCAGAAGTTAAGTACTCGCTCACGCGAATAGCAACCACCGAGGGTCTCCCACCGACCTCGTGAAGAAGTCGGAGAAGGAAAATTTCAGAGCATTGAAACGAAGTGAGAATTCGTCGATTTGAAGAGAGCTTGTTTCAATTGTGGAGCTACAGGACACATGCAGCGAGAATGCGGAGGCAAATCGTTGATACTTTGCCGAGTATGTGGAAACAATGTTGCCAGGACAGAGGACTGTTGTGAGAAAAGTTCGGGAAACGCCAGAGGGACTCGTCAGGATCGAGGTGCGCACGAGCCCCAGAGAACAGCACCCCTACAAGCAACACGTCAGTCAAAGGAATCTCTCCTATAGTATATGACGAGGGCCGAATCGCAGCTCTCATCACCCTGGGCGGGAAAGAAGCGATAGCCACGATAGACACAGGGGCAACGAGGAGCTTTATCAGCCAGGACCTGGCCAAAGAATGGGCACCGCGAGGCAGACTGATCCCCATGAAGACGGCGGTACGTTTGGCAAACGGTTATACAACTCGAGTCGAAGAGGCCCTGCTGATAAAAGTGGAACTAGGAGCACTGTGTAGGCAAAATGTAAAATTATTAGTTATGCCAACGACACTCGACCCGCTGATCCCTGGTCTGGATTTTTTGAGAGCGGTCAAGGCAGAATTGATCATCGGTGGTCATCGATTAATTTTGGACACAGGCGTGATGGATAGGAGCGAACCAATTTGTCCTGTCATAATAAAACCGGCGGCAGCAACCGCAGAAACAACTGCAAAACGGCGGCAGCAACCGCGTGACCAACTGCAACCGGCGGCGGCAACCGCAGAAACAACTGCAAAAGGGCGGCAGCAACCGCGTGACCAACTGTAACCGGCGGCAGCAACCGCAGAAACAACTGCAAAACGGCGGCAGCAACCGCGTGAACAATTGCAACCGGCGGCGGCAACCGCAGAAACAACTGCAAAAGGGCGGCAGCAACCGCGTGACCAACTGCAACCGGCGGCGGCAACCACAGAAACAACTGCAAAAGGGCGGCAGCAACCGCGTGACCAACTGCAACCGGCGGCGGCAACCGCAGAAACAACTGCAGAAGGGCGGCAGCAACCGCAGAACCAAATGCAAAGAAAAGGCAGCGACACCTGCGTGCAAAACTGTAGAACAAAAGGCAGCGACACCTGCGTGAACAACTGTAGGAAAGCGGCAGCAACCGCGGACAAAAATGCATCAAAGGGGAAGTTAAAAGTGGTCGTGGGCACACTGTCGCGACAACCAAGGGACGTACTTCGTGAGTTGTCCATGGTTGGACAGAAGATTACAGGAAATCCAACAGGAACCGGAAAAGTATCCGGATTATACAGTTGAAAATGGTCAACTATACAGGCACATTCCACGCAGAGCAGGCGACGAGGACTGCGCACCGTGAAAACTTTGTGTGCCAACGCCTTTGAGAAAGCGCGTATTAGAGGAAAACCACGATGATCCTGTAGCAGGACATCAAGGAATATCGAAAAACCATCGCCCGGTTAGCAAATCATTACTACTGGCCAGGGATGTTTCGTGCAGTAAGTCGTCACGTGCGCAATTGCACATCATGCCAGCGGTGCAAGCTACAACAACAAGCCCCTGCCGGCCGCAGGCTAACACAAAGTGCAGAACGAGCAAATAGGACTGTGCACGTCAGCGAATTGAGGCAGTATGGCCAAGACATTGCTGAATCATCAAAAACCAGTCAATAACGAGGCAAGAACGCAGATAGCAGTGAATGGCGCAGTAGTCACCAGGAGATCTGGACGGACACCAGTCAAAATCTCCACCCAAAAACATCGCACACACTAGAAATTCAACAAACGGCCAACAGTCAAAAAGTAACCAACAAGCAAGTCCGACGGACCAAAGCAGTGAAAGAATCTTAAGGAAAACCAAATGGTAAACTTGGGCAGTACAACGCGAACACAAACTTTAGAGACACATGCATGCACAGATCTAACCAACGGACGAAAACATTCAAATGATAAAATCCCGCGAAAAATGAAGTACGTGTCATTGAAAACTTGGCAACAGGTGGCCACTCTAAAACAAAAACTGCAAACTGAGGTTTACTGGGTTACAAGCGAATTTCAACAACACAGTCGTTTATTTTATTCATTGTGTGCAGACGTGTTTTTTTCAAAACAATCTTCTCGGAAATTAATAGCGATTTTTTTTAACGGAATAATGTGTGACAACAAAATGGAGGAAAGCGTCAAGCGCTATCGTGCACGACAGCAGGAATTGGAGGCAAGGAGGCCTCGCATCGTTGTTTTGGGCGACGAGTGGATGGACGTGCAAGGCCCGAGGGGTCGCTTACGGGCACGACCAACCAACACTGGCTCAAGAGCCAAGCGGACAAGAAGTCCGATCCGACGCACTGCGAAGAAGCGTGCGACGACGCCAACAGCTTTAATGCGTAGTAGCAGTGAAACGTCGACTGAGGTTGAGTGGCAATTAGTGGCAAAATGCAAAGGCAGCGTGCCAACCAAAGAATTGTCAACATCACCCATCACGCCGGTGGCTGGAGCACCTATGCTCACCACCAGGCCACCAGTGATAATAGTTACCGCACGGGGCAGTACAAGCCGTGCAAGTAGCCAATCACCGGTAGCAGAGCCTGTAAGTAGCACACGGGGAGCTATTACAGGGCGACCAGCATGCGCTAGAGGACGCGCAACCACGCGTCAGTCAGACATGCCCCCAGCACGACAGATGTTGTCTGTGGTCGGAGCCGTAGAGGCCGCCACAGGGCAACTAGAAATGCCGACACCGAGTGAGCCCGTCACCGTATGTGACCCGGCTGCACCATTAACTGATGGTAGTGACACCATCATACCCCAACCTGCAGTAGCGCAGTTAACACCCGCTGCAGGGTTGGATGACAGCAAGCCTGCCATGTATTCGGCAGCACCGAAAGTATATGCGGGCCCACAGCCCATATACACAATAGGCTCCTACAAAATGGGCAAAGGTAGCCAAACAATAAATAGTGAAGACTATGCATGCCTAGCAGAAGGCAGATGGCTAAACGACGTAGCGATAGACGTGTTCCTAAGATGGATCTGGTACGAGGGTATCCCAGACGAACAGCAGCGCAACACGGTCTACATCTTTTCATGCCAATTTTTCGCTGCACTCACAGGTCAAGACCGACCAACAGCGTGCCGACCAACAGCTGCAGAAGCTTACCAGAGGTTGAAAAATTGGACCAAGACAGTAGATCTTTTTGGAAAAGACATCATTCTGGTCCCAGTGAACCAGCATAATCATTGGTACCTGGTTGCAGTAATGCATGGCAATCTAGCAACGAACGTCAGTGAGGCGGACATACCGCTAGATGCCCCACGCGCGCCATGCATCCTAATTATGGACTCCTTGTCCACAGGAAAGCATCAAGCAGCCGCAGCAAGAAGACATGCCGAAGCCGTCGATGCCCTAAGGGCATACCTACAGCTGGAATATGCCGCCAAGCACCCCAACGTAGCAGAACGAAGCAGTCGGCTTAGCAAGGAAAACATGCCGTGGCATGTAGTGCCAGTCATGCAACAACGAAACCTACATGATTGTGGGGCATTTCTCTTGCACCACGCCGTGGAACTGTTGAACCATCCCATCGCAGACTTTCGTCAGCCTATGCAGCTTAGTAAGGCCTGATTTAGGCCATATGCCGCCGAACGCAAACGTCGCCAAGCAGAGCGACTAATTCGTTTCATATGCCAACGCAGACCGGCCTACATATCCGACGAAATAGCTTGGGTAAGTGCACCGCTACCTAACATCAAATTGCCTGACGTCACGACAGACGTTGAAAGCAGCAGCGATGCTGAGAGTAGCAGCAGTGATACCGGAGGCAGCAGCGCTACGAAAAGTAGCAGTGACGCCGATAGACACAGCAAATGTAGCGATAGCGACACCAACATGGTGGATGAGGGTATTCAGAGCTATCACATGCCCAGCCCAGTGGCTGCGTACGAAGACGTAGTCATGGAAGAGGACAAGCCCAGCGAAGACGAGGACCATCACGGATATCGTAACTACCTGCATCGAGGTGAGTTAGTGCCCGTGGGTCCAAGATTACTACACGAGTCGGAGTGGCCAGAGCAGGTCCACCAGCAGATCGAAGCCGATCCCACGGCCCGCCTGGGCCCTAGGCGTAGTAAATTTATAGTGAAGACACCCAACGAGTGGTACCAGGTACGGACCACTATTCGAGAGGGAACCAAGGTTCTCGCAATGCCCCCCAAAGTAAGGAGGGGATGTAACGACCATAATTTTTGAGAAATTATGGCCATCACAAATAGCCACAACTAGCCACCAATAACCATAGAGCACACCATAGAAGCAACCGTCAAACATGCTCGCCAAGCGTGTGCGAGGTCAACTAGTAAGGTGTAACGACACCCTCAAACCCATCAAGCTCAAGCAGGAGACATCAAGCATGCAATGCAGCCATCTTAACGAGCGATAATAAAGCTTTAAAATGGCCGCGAAGATGACAAAGCATAAAAGGGAGTGCAGAACAGAAAATCGGTCTGTTTGCTGCAAGCCCGACAACTGTAAGTACGTGGTCCTCTGTGTTGGAAAGTATCTAATATTCATAACGCATGGTTTGGCCTGGACCTTGATTATTAGAGAAGAGTACAACTAAAGAGATTTGCTAATAGTCAAGGCATTTATGACCACACGCTCGAGTACTTGACGAGTTGCTCCGGCGTAACGAGTTCCAGACAGTACGAGGACAGTGGGTAAGATCGTCAGCGCAAGGTTACATTTGCGGCCCAGTGAGCGCCGACGAACTCAACGCTATAAGGACAACGTAACGTCTAGCGTCAAACGCCCCAAGAGCCAACGACTACGAACATCGGGAGCATCCAGCACAGTCTCACTTCGGCAGTATCAAGACGGCACCGAGGAGCCCCAGCCAGCGAAACTGATCGGTTTAGCTTACTACCCAGACGTACGCTTCGTTTGTCACAACTTGGATAGTGCCACTGGTCACAGGGATAACGCATGGTTTGGCCTGGACCTTCCCTGCCGCCGAGTATAACGACTCTTTGTTGTGACAACACTACCGTACAGGCGTGGACATTTTAGTAACCCTAGAGTGTCCATCCTGGAGTCGAAGTGTACAGCTACCACGGTCAGCGTCCATGGGCTCAAGCCGACCAGGCTGCAGAGTACACAGCGTCCGGCAAAACTGCAGATTTGCCCAGAAAACTGAGTTTCACACGTGCGTCATACCCAACGCACTCAGCTCAACACAACGCAGAGTACCCAGCACCCGGCAAAAACCACAGATTTGCCCAGAAAACTGAGTTTGACACGTGCGTCATAACCAACGCACTTAGACCAGCGAGACTACAGAATATCCAGCGTTTGGCAAAACTACAGATTTGCCCAAAATACTGAGTTTGACACGTGCGTCATAACCAACGCACTCAGACCAGCAAGACTACGGAGTACCCAGCGTCCGGCAAAACAGTATAGTTGCCCAGAAGACTGAGTTCGACACGTGCGTCGTACCCAACGCACTCAGACTACAAAACGCAGAATATTCAACGCCTAAGGAAGCAACATATTCGCTCTAAGACAGAGGTCGACACGTGCGTCGAAATCAACGCACTTGGTCAACGCGAAGGCATCCAAGACGGGCTAGAGAGCACACGACTCAGGTGTGCTAGAGTGTGCAACGCACAAGGGTGCAACCCAGCTGTATCGAGACGTGCTACGCCACACGCGATATTGGAGACGCGCTACAGAGAGCGCCCAAGGACAACGATACGTACTACAGAGTACGTAGTCCCAGCTACGGCGAAAACGTGCCTACGCCGCACACGACATTGAAGACGTGCTGAGAGCACGCAACCCAGCTGTATCGAGACGTGCTACGCCACACGCGATATTGGAGACGCGCTACAGAGAGCGCCCAAGGACGACGAGACGTACTACAGAGTACGTAGTCCCAGCTACGGCGAAAACGTGCCTACGCCGCACATGACATTAAAGACGTGCTGAGAGCACGCAACCCAGCTATAACGAAGACGTGCTGAGAGCGCGCCACCCAGCTATAACGAAGACGTGCTGAGAGCACGCAAGTAAGCCATCACCGACAACTTAAATTCATTATTTTATTTCCTTATTTACCGCGCAGGAAGCGCCATCCTATACGTTTTACATTTATTAAAGATAGTTCTAAGATAAAAGCACTGAAGCTAAATTTAATAAACAAGAGTTCTTGAATTTAAAATAAAACCGCTTCAGCTTCTTTATTTCTGGGTCCCAAAATAGAAATTGTTTTGTGACAGGACTGCTGGTCCGGCGAGTGATACTCCAGCGTAAAACGTACCGTTACAACCGTGCGACTAAAGAACGAATTATCACGGTAATGCGATGTTCTATTGGGCATCGATGCAATGGTAAAAGGGTGGGCTTGGACAGCTGCCCGAGTGGACCTGGGAAACACACGAGCTGGTGGCGTCAGGCCATGTATCTCCATTGAACACTTCCCATGGTAATACCTATACAGTAGGCTTAGGCAACCAACATTGCGTTGATGCCCAAGAGAGTTGAGCGAGGATGAAATACTTTCATCCCCTATCAAATATATCGCACGACATTGAATTCGATCCAGAAGCTCCAAATAAGATCTTGAAGCCCCTGCCCAAATATGCGAATATAAATATTGAAAACTTCAATTTTTTAATTATAAGAAAAACAGTTTAATTTCTTACAATGCTCACCATCACTACGCTCATGAAGGTGCAACAGTTTTAGTGATGTCCCAGCAGCTAGCTTGTCGGTGACTGCTATACAACTAAATCATAACTTATAACAAAGTTTGTAAACAATTCTTTTAAATAAAAAATGACAATAAGTAATGTACCTTCAGTTGCCAAGGAGCAAGACGTCAATAAATCAATTACAGAAAAAATTTTATAAAAAAGAATTGAATCAATTTTCTACCTAGACGAGAAAAACTACAGAAATGCATTACTGACAGAAGGCTGGAAGGAAATCTCTAGCGTTGAACTCGAACTTAATGATTGCCGTTTTTGTACTTAACTCAATAAATAACGAAAGGAAGGACTAAATTTTATAATTTTTTCTTACTTGAAAAATTTATGTTAGTGTTTGGCTTCGGCTCGTCCGAAAATTAACATTCGGTCGGACACTAATTCTATGCGACAGAGAAGAAAATAAGAATTTTTTGCAACTGTAGTTTTAGAGTTTAAACAAAAATTGATAATATGGCTAATGCGCGCTCTCTAAAATATTTACTATGACACTTCTAAAATAGAACTAAAGGCATTCTGTGCTACAGTCAAAACGCCAAAGAATGAAAACATTGTGTGGTTTAAAGACCCTCAGTCAAGAATCATAGGGTTAAGAGCTCATCAGTGAAAATTTGTTTTTACTTAAATAAAGTAGTCTGATAGATTACGTTTTATCATTGCTTTTCATTAATTTTATCTTACATTTTCAAATCAATTTGCTGTTCGTGCTGCAGCTGTTATTGAATTATATTCTACGAATGCAGCAATGCTTTGGGCTCTGTATCGATGAATAAATTGCATGGAACTTAACTGCTTAGCTTACCAACACAACGAATGTATAATTTTTAGCCACGGGCCATCCTTAAAGGACTTGCATACATCATATCTTCATTTAATACAAATACGTATACCAAAGCAATCATCCACAATCGTCCTTTCGAAATTACTGCAGCAAGTGGAAATGAAGTGCATTGAGATGCAGCGTCTCTTACTTATCAAACGATTTCATTCGATATATGAAGTTGTACAATCAGCACAAAAATATTCCATGCATTTGCTATTTTAAAATCATATTTTTTTGTCTTTGTTCAATTTTCTCTTCGATTATGTGTGTATATTTGCTGTGCAATTTTAATTCTGATTTTTCAATAGTTTGCTTCGCTGCATTTTTCTTTTACTGCATTTTAGAAAAAAATTGGTGGTTCTTGCTAGTGAAGGTAGAGGTGTAGCTTTTACATCGACTCTTTTCTGCGATGTGTCACAAAAATATGTGGATTTCATACTTGCTGTAGTTTCTAAAAAAAAATGTGGCCAACAAATCTTTGTATCTTTACGAGTTTGGGTCATGAATTATTTCTGTTCAAACTGGAAATAGTTTTAATAATAATCGTTTGGAGTTTTCTGGCTGATGTGCTAACTCCCTCCAATATCAATAATTCTTCCGAAATTTATTTTATTGATAGTTTATTAAGCATTGATTTAATACAAATTAATTCCTTTTTCGATTACTTAACAAAATTTTAGATCTGATTTATGTCTCAAAAAATTGTATGTCTCAGCTATCTCGATATTTATGTCCGATTTCTCCGACAGGTATTCACCATGTTCCACTTTTTTAGATTTTGAGTTCTATGATTTTGTGCAATGTTTGCCGCAAAATAATTACTTTGATTTTAAATTATGTATTTTTGATCTTTTAAATGCTATTTTTTCCAATACTAAATAGAACGAGATGTTCTTAAATCAAAAGGTGGTAGATTGCTATGAGTTAATTAAAGCTAATTTGTCGACTATATGCACTGAATATATTCCACATTTTGCATCTAAAGTGTATAAATTACCAGGGTACACTAAGGGTCTTAAAAAGCTGAAAAACTTGCGCAAAAAAAAATATAAAATTATTTAAGACAACTAATGATCCCAAGTATCACTTAATGTGCATTCATTACATGAGAGAATTTAATTTTTTAAATAAATTTCTTCACAAACAGTATATTTTACGTTGTAAGAATAATATTAAAATCAATCCGAAGTCATTTTGGCACTTTATTCAATCCAAGCATGATGGCTCCTGCATTCCTACTTCAACATACTACAACGGCATTAACTCATTTTCTATTGAAGATACTGCGAATCTATTTGCTGATTACTTCAAATCCAACTATGTTAGGGTTAATTCAAATTTTGATGTGTCAATCTTAGAAAATGTAGACTCATTTTTAAACCTTGGTACTGTTGTTTTGTCTGAGGATGAGGATTCCAGTGCTATGGCCAAAATAAAAGTTAAGATTAAAGCTAATAATGATGGTATTTCATCTATTTTGCTTAATAATTGTGCGATTTCTTTATCTAAGCCTTTGTGTAAAATTTTCAATAAATCTTTAAAGACTGGCACTGTTATAGACTGTTGGAAAATTGGCTCTATAAAACCGGTTTTTAAATGTGGTAATAAGAATGATGTCTCCAACTATAGACCTATTTATAAGCTATCAAATGTTTCGAAGCTTTTTGAAAGTGTAATTAAGAATAGATTATTCTTCTACGTTAAGCGACACATTTGAATTGAACAGCATGGGTTTTTTGCCGGTAGGTCTACTGTAACTAACTTAGCTGTTTTTTCAAGATTCTGCATTTTATCTTTTGAACTAGGACATCAAATTCTCCAAAGCCTTTGACAAGGTTCCTCATAATGTTTTATTAGCTAAACTTTCCAAAATGGGTTTCCGTTCTAATTTCTTGAATTGGATCTAGTCTCAACTTCAATAAAGAGTATGTTTCATGGAAATAAATGGTGGTAAATCGCATCACTTCATTGCTTCTTCTGGAGTCCCGCAGGTTAGCATTCTTGGCCCTTTACTTTTTTCATTATTTATTAATGATGTTAATGATGAAATATTTTCATTCGGCAAAATTTTTAATTTATGCTGATGATTTTAAGCTTTTCAGTAAAATATCTAATCTAAATGATGCTGCTCTTTTACAGAGTGATCTTAGTAATTTGCTGTCATGGAGTTTATTGAATTTGTTACCGTTAAATTGTAATAAATGCTTTGCTATGACATACACGAAGTGTAACAATTTTATAATATTTTCGTTTTCCCTCTCTGGTAACCTCTTAAATAAGGTTAACTCAATTAAGGATCTTGGAGTTATTTTTGATTCCAAGTTCACTTTTGTTGATCATATAAATTATGTTGTTCCAAAATCATATTCTCTGCTTGCTTTTGTGCATAGAAATAGTTCAGAATTCTCTGATCATTATACTCTGGTTTGTCTTTATAATTCTATTGTAAGGTCAAGGTTAGAGTATGCTTCTTTTATATGAAGTCCTTTCTATATAATCCATTGCTTTCTATTGGAAAAGATCCAAAAATCGTTTTCACGTTTTGTGCTTCATACTTTACACTTTGAAGAACCTTTGCCTTCCTATGAAACGCGTTTTTTAATATTTGGCTTGAAAACTCTCGAAACTAGAAGAAAGACTCAGTCGTTATTATTTATTCACGATCTTATATTAGGTCAAACCGACTGTGACCAGTTATTACAATTTGTTAATTTTAATATTCCTGCTAGAATGTTACAGCATTACGCCTTATTTTATTCTTAAACTCATGGAACTCTTTATGCACTTAATGAGCCACTTAATGAGAATTGTCTTGTGAAAATAGATTCGATTTTTATTTTTCGAAGTTTTCATTTAAGAAATTGCTAAATAACTTGTTTCGTATATGATTTTTTATTTCCAATAACAATAAATTTTTACTCTTTGTAAAATTTTTTGTTATTAATTTATAATAGTTTTAAATTTATTTTTATTTTTAGTTAGTCTGAAAAGATATTATATTTCCAAAGACTTAAACAATGAATAAATAAGTAGTTGAAATTTGATCGACTAAATTGATTCAGACCACAACCATGTCTACTTCCTATTTCTTATTTTTTCTCTTGCTGGAGGAGTAATTTCGCTCAAATTTTAGTTAACGTTTTACTTTAGAGTTCGGCCGGATTTTACTTACTCGTAGTTAACAACTTAAAGAACGTACATATAAATAATAAATAATATATAAATAAATAATATATAAATTTTATAACAAATCTGTCCATTGTTCTGACCATTTTTATTTTGTAAAAATGTATAGCGCATTTATTTATGACTTTTAAAATGTCATTTACTTGTGGCACGGGCATAAAAAAGCCTTTTGAAAATTAAATTTAATTTTTATACATTTATTTTATACAAAACAATAAATAAATTTTAATGCAGAATTGACGTATAACAAATTATCTATCCAACGAGTACAAAAAAAACTAAATCGGAACAGCACAACCTGATATATTGTGATTTAAATAACACAACATTGACAAAATTTTTTAATTTTATACAACTTTGAACTAACGGTATTCCTTTAAAAAATTTTTCCGCGAGAAATCCCGATAAACGTGTAAACTTATTTTATGTAAAAAAAAAATTAAAAATATTTCGGCCGGATATCCTTGGATATGTGCGATTTCTAAAAGAAGGAACCATATTTGTGATTTATTTCAATTTAAGCACAATCGGTTGAATAGTTTTTTCGTAATCACGTCAACAAGGTCGCAAAACGTTGTCTCGAGAAAAACGTGTTTAAGGAAAAAAACTTGCACAGAAATACCATACAATGCGCCTACTAAACAAGTATCTTATAAATGTTTCTCCATTTCAGTGACTTAAATAAGATGTACGGGTACGTTTACTTTTGTACGTTAAGGAGAAACGGAATCAAAAACTTTTAATCTACCATTTTGCAGCGACTAACAAGATAATTTTTTATTTTTTATCTTAAGTAATAATGAAGTTTAGTAAACTGTTACTAGATTTAAAGAAATCTACAATAATTTTATTTCTTATGGTTGACTTATTGATTTTATTTCTTATACAAAAATGGTTGGCTTATTGAACGATTATTTTGTTGCTACCTTTACATCGAATGGTGTTCGCATACCATCGTTGATGATGATAGTGATAGTTATTCAAAATAAAATCAAATGATGCTGGGGAGGATGGAATTTCAATTAGATTTGTTTAGCTTATTTTTCCATATATCCTTAGCCCGTTTGCCTACATAATAAACCATTGCTTTACTACATCGTGTTATCCCTTGCTATCCGTGATGACATAAGAGTACCCTTGATTCGGGCGATCTGACCCTGCTGTGCTAACTAGATTTCTCCAAAGCTTTCGACACCGTCAGCCACTCTATCCTCTGCAGAAAACTTTCCCAAAATTTAAGGTTCTCTAAATCTGCAGTTCGTCTCTTAAAAAGCTATTTGAGAGGTAGGTCTTAGAGAGTTCGGGTGGGACATAATTTATCTCTTTTAAAGGGTACATCTAGTGGAGTACCTCAAGGCTCAGTACTTGCTCCGTTGTTATTCACCATGTTCAGAAATGACATATTTAGCAAGTGCCACCACGTCACAATGCATGCATACGTTGATGACCACCAACTTTACTTGTCGAGACCAATAGGTCTAGTTAAAGATTTATGCGCTAGAGTCAATGAGGACTTAATTGTGATATCAAATTGGGCTGTTGATAACATGCTCATGCTGAACCCCTTGAAATCCTATGTATTGCCAATTTAAAAAAAAAGTTTAGCAATGAAGGCCTACCTCCAATTATGCTTAACAACGTGAAGCTTAAACTAGTTTTTACGGTCACCAATCTTGGATTTCAAATAAACTCTTCTCTATCCTGTGGTGATCAAATCAATTCTTGCATAAAAAAGTTTACTATGTTCTTCGAAATCTGCGGATGACATCAAGCTTTGTGCCTCAAGAAACTAGGAAAAAACTGGTTTTGCAGCTGTTGATGCCTGTAATAACTTACTCGGAAGTCGTCAACTGTAAACTCGATTCTCGGTCGCTGCACAAGCTTTTAGTCGACTTCAATAATGCAGCACGGTATGTATATGGCTTAAGAAGGTTTGATCATATATCTGCCCACAGTAAAAAATTACTTGGTCGTGACCTGCAAAGCTACCTTGAAGCTGGACATACTATTTTTCTACACCGGATCATTTACGCACAAAAACCTTCATACATTTTTGAAAAGATAGAATTCTGTAGATCAAGCAGAAACATAAACCTTATGATCCCTTGATATAGCTTCGTGAACTCCAGTAGATTGTTTTTCGGCAGTGGTATAAGATCGTAAAATTCATTGCCATTCAATATTTAAAGTGTTTCCAATCATAAGAAATTTAAGCATTTAATTTTTAAATACTTCTCTTAACTTTTTCTGTCTCTTCCTTTTTCGCCTGTACTTTATCTATCTTTAATTCTGCTTCTATATCCTATTTTTAAGTCTACATTTTTTTTTTTGTTCTTACTATTTTTATTTAATTGATTCAAAATAATTCGTAATTAATTATTAGTTTTTAAATTAATTTGATTTTTTTTTTTTAATGTATCTTTATGTTGTTATCTCCAATGTTCATAGCGGCATGCAATAGATTTTATCTTATATGTCAACAACTTTTGTTAAATAAATATCGTAAAAAATATCGTAAATATTCTCTTATTTCTACTTATGTCATAAGAATAAAATGCATGTAAACTTTGTAAATTAATGTACCAATAGATCATATGATATGTACCTATTTTTGTACATTTCTAGCACAAGGGCAGGTTTGTTTTTGTACTGGAAACGATGATTACTTTCGATGTAGATGGAACTACCGTTTTTTTAAAGTGAAGCTTTTTACGGCTCGTTGTATTTATTTGTTTGCATGAAAAGTTAAAAAACTGTTAGGTTTTTGTGACATGGTTTTTTCTAAGAACTTTTTTGGTTTTCGCTTACGTCTATTTCATAAACAAATTTGTTGTTGCAAAATTATCTCTCCACTTTTCAGATTTGAACTTGCTACTTCTCGATTGTCATGTGAAATTCATATCCGTTACGCCATGTAGGCACATTGCGTTTGTTTGTTTATAAGCAAATAATTATTACTTTTCTTTCTTTGTTTGATGGATAAGCTCAGTTTAAAACTAAGGCACACCAAGACATAAGCCGAGGCACACCACATTTGACGTTAGATAGAGCGTTTCGGATCTATTTTGAGCGTTATAAACGTTGATGACATTGTAAATCTATGCAAATCTTAATCCACTGCGTGAAAATATCACAATATGCCAATAATTTTAAGTAGAGTTTCAATTGCGATTTAGCACATAATGTTCAAAGGCACTTAGAATGTAAACTGGTGTTCGAGTTTCAAACATCGATTGAAGTTTATCAAAAGTACAATATATTGAGAGTATACTGTAAAATTTTCAGACTAAAATTTAAAATATTTACAAAGTTATAGCACATAGCCGAGAGCTCCTCATAATTGCTGTATGTAGCGCCGTATGATGTTAAAACTTTTAATATTAAAGTTTTTTCCTAAATGACCTCTTTATTTATTATGTTGACTTTATATGATTTAAATACAAATTCTAAATGTTTGATAGTTGATTTTACCTGTATACTTGATTTGAAATACAAATTCTAGTTGTTTGATAGTTGAAAATCGTTTATTGAGCTTAAGGTCAAAGTAAGAACAATTAATTTGTATTTAAAATCAAATATCATTTAAACTATCAAACATTTAGAATTTGTATTTAAATCATATAAAGTCAACATAACTTTTAATATTTTAAAATTTTAAAATGGTATTCTACACGCCAATGTCTCCCGCAGGTGGTAAACTTGTTTATTCTTTATCATTATTTCCTATTTTTTATGCAGATTTGTAAGGAAAAACACGATATTTTACTATTTCTGTTTAGAAGTCCGCCATTTTGTTATTTTTTAATAAAAATATTTAAATTTACTACCTGACTGACCTGATAAGAAGCCTGCCCTGAAGAAGAAACAATAATCTATTTAAAATTTGTATATCAAATCACTTCAAGTGCCGTTATTACCCAGGCCAATAAAATACCTTTTTTTTTAAGGCGTTCACTTTGAACGTAAAAACAAATCACAAAAATATCGTAAAGTACACTCAGAAAACTTACAGCTAAAGATATCAATAGCAACATCCCTTTAAATCAAGTTCGGAGCGCTCATAATTCGGACTCTGAAAAGAGCCTTATTAAAGAGGATTTTATGAGTTCCCTCTTATTTATGAGTTTTTAATGTGTATTTTTTGTATTTTCATAACGTACACTACTGAAAAGTACTTATTTTGGATTGTTTTTGGAGTACTTCAGTTAAGGGCTCAGAAAAAACTCAAATTTAAGAGTGTTTTGTGAAAAGCCTCCTGAATATGAGTTTTTAATGTGTATTTACTGTATTTAAAAAAAACTACGCGTTTTCAAAGTACAAATTTAAAAAAAGCATGTTTTGAAATATTGTTCATTGACATAAAATATAAAATATTTCATTCTGTTCAGTAATCGTGCATGAATATTCTATTCAGACATGTTTGGATAAATAATACTAGTCTACAAATTTCGTATCCGGAAAACCTATTAATATTCCTATATGTACTTTCATTGCTGGCTTAAAATTTGTACTCAATTTCGTCCTATATTGTAAGATTTTCAAGATCTTTTGTTTTAGCGGAGTTGCAATCGTCTAAAGTTAGAATTTAGTAAAAACTGTTGATCAAGTGTATTTTTACATACAAAACAGACATTTTAAATTTGCACGATTCCAGCTCCTATAAAACAAAATATACAAAATTTGTTGATATATCGTTGGATAATCTCAACATTTTTGCTCCGCTACCGCACATGACACGACAGTGGTTGATATATTGATTGAAAAGTTGATATTTTTTTAAAAAACCAAATATTATTTTTTTATGGTGAGTAGTTTAGATTCTAGATCAATAATACTAAACACGTGCCAAAAACGTAAAACACCCTGTATCTTAAAAATATTACAATATATGAGGAAACTAAGTACAGATTGGAATCCATAGTTAAAAGATTCTTTTCGATACTCATATTCAAAGGAAAACAAGCTCATTTTCTGCACTTTTATGTTTTTTTTATGAAGAAAAAAGGGCAAAAATAGGAATCATAAAAGAGTTTTTTAGGATTCATATTGATGCCTCATAAGAGCGACCAGTTTCAAAGGAAAACTAGCACTTTTTGGAAACTTTTAAGAGTCTTTTATGAGTATTAAAAGGCCAATATAAGATTCATAAAAGACTCTTATAGGAGTCCGAATAAATTACTTTTGAGAATCAAAAAAGTATCATTTTGTACTCATATTTGAGCTCTTAAAGAGGGACCACTTTCAAAGGAAAAACTGCTCTTTTATGAAACTTATAAGAGCTCATTATGAGGGATCTGGCTCCTACAAATGAGTCATAAAAGAGTCTTTAAAGACTCATATGGTTTGCAGGGATATACTAATATCGAATAATTGTATTTATTAGAAATAAAAATTCCTGAAATAAACTTTGAAAATTAGGCCGGAAGACCAGACTTCATCCTTATCCTTAAACCCGTTCATCAGGTCAATTTGGCTCGAAACACTTTTATTTCAATTTAACTATATAAATATTGTTTACATATAAGACAGAGTCTTTTAAATGCAATAAGAATTAAGTAAATATCAAAAAAATTTGCAAAAACTTTGACTTAATTTATAAAATTAAAAATTTGAAAAACAATTTATTGAATCTTTATCATGATTCATGATGATACATGTTCATTACAGAGACAAAAAAAAAGAACAATGCACTATACGCTTATCTAGGTCAAAATGACCATACGATTTGTATGAAGAACCAGTTTCTGTAGTAATTTTTTGCAATATTTATTGATATTGTGCGATGTTTCCTAAATTTTTTGCAACTGTAAGTGCATTGAAAGTGAGAGCACATTATTCTGTCGTTTTCGTATATATTCTTCATACTTAAGTGCACATTTTATTCGATTCGAATCCCGGGATTGTTGAAAACAATTTTTTTAATAGCTCATACAATTTTTCAAACTTCCATCACAAATATCCTCCTTTCAACGATCAACGATCGAACTAAGAAGCGTTGAGGCGGAGCGGTGCTTTTACTCTGCAGGTCTTATATGCAATAAATTAAGGTCTAAGTTAGGGGATAACACCATTAGTGCTTTAATTTCTTAAAGATCGAATTTTGATCAAAAGAAGGAATAATTTTGCTGAGCTCTAAATAGAAAGGGTGTATACATTTTTTACTTAAATGCATTGACTTTTTTATTGTTATTTAAATGTAGTATAGCATATCAGTAAAGGAAGGTCTTAGGCCAAAGCGGTTAAAATTAAGGCATATTTTAGAAGAAGTTTTCTAAAAAATGTTATTACATACACAAAAAATTTAATTCGCATGTTAATTTTACATCATCAGTGTCTCCAAATCATTTCAAAATAAAATACTTTCGAAAAAGACTAAGAGTCACATCTTTTATCAAAATGGAAAATTAAGAAAATTACGAAGCGTGGAATAAAGTGGAAAAAATTTACATTATTTTTGACCATATTATTGCGTGTAAAATCTGGACAAATTTTCCAAGACGCTCATTTTGGTAAAAGATGTGTAGAATTACAATACAAACAGATTAAAAAAAATTTGATTGGTTGATTAATTTGTTTGCAGTAGTGTAGCCATTTTTACAAAAGTATGTTTCGAGGAAAAACGTGTTTAAAATTATTCTGCTTAGTTAAATTTACTCTGGCGCACCAGGTTTTAAGCGCTGTAGAATCTGTATTATAAGCGGAAAAAGATATTTGAACAATAATCAATCTAAAACAAATAAATTTTCAAAAAATTGTTGTTTAAATAGTGATTTAAAAAATATTTTTGTCAGCAGTTACTGCTTTACCAAATATAAGTATTTTTACATGTATTACAAAAACTATGTTATAAATTACTGAGGATATATGATTGTCAAATTTTACTTCTTTGTTATATCAATATGATACAGAATATGTACTATAATAGAATAGAAGTGAATGTGTTGCACTTTTTGGCAAAAAAAAAACAAATAACGAAATAAAAACTTCTTGAATTTCGGGATCCCGGTATCGTATTTTCAGATCCCGAAAATCCCGGGATCGAAAAAACTACAAAAATTGACATCCTTAGTGCACATAATCATGCAAAAACATGCTTTATATGTGAATATGTTGTTCATGTGCAATGATATCTTTTTTGTACGAAAACGTCGCACAGTGTAGCGAGGTCTATGGAATAACAAAAATAGAAGGAATCATCGTAGGTCCTTACAATTTAGTTTAGTTTAGTTTAGTTTATTTGTTTACGTCTATGGGCAAAATTCCTTACAGACTAAGCAACTTAAAAAATAATTAAGTACACAGTTTTTTAAACACCATTTAGTAAAAAAGTTATTGTATTTTTAAAAGCCAGTTTAGGCATAGAAAATCTAACAAATTGTTATTGTACAAACTATTAATAGCTATAAGGACTCTATTTATTGGCTCATTAATGGCAAAATTAGTTCTATGGCAGTTAATATAAAAATAATTAGAGTTGCGTAACGATTTTTGTGGAATATTAAACGATATTAGTTCGAGTAATTCTCACAGATAATGTAACCATTAATTAAGTCATAAATAATCATAATACTATGCAGTAGTCGTCTATCTTCAAGAGAAGATAGACCAATAAGCAATCGACGCGTCCTGTATGACGGCAGAGGATCAGAAAAACTTAAAGAGCGCAAAGCAAATTTCAAAAATTGTTTTTGGACTTGTTCCAATCTTTTTATATGAACTGAGTAAAAAGGGCTCCAAATAAAAGATGCATATTCAAGGCTTGATCTTACAAGGGACGAATATAATGTTTTAAATGTGTATGGGTCAGCGAACCCAGCACT
Source organism: Dichetophora obliterata (assembly GCA_963920525.1). Lineage (NCBI taxonomy): Eukaryota > Metazoa > Arthropoda > Insecta > Diptera > Sciomyzidae > Dichetophora > Dichetophora obliterata. The sequence goes on along the minus strand of OY986438.1, from coordinate 50,082,350 downwards.
ATTGCGTCTAACAAACGCTAAAAGAGAGTAGGCTTTGGGGATGATACGATTTAAATGAGAACTAAAGTTAAGACCGGAGTCAAAAATTACGCCTAAGTCACGGATTTCGGATAATCTAACTAAAGCCGAATTATCAAGAGTATAATCAATTAGAATCGGAGAATTAAGTTTTTAATAAGAAACGACAAAGCATTTTCTTAGGTTTAGTGATAACTGGTTTAATTTAAACCAAGAAAAGACATTATTTAAATCATTTTGAAGATGAATTGCATCCGACAGACTTTTTACTTTATGAAATACTTTAAGATCGTCGGCATAAAGTAAAAATTGGGCAGTATTGAAGCATGTGGAAACATCATTTATAAAAATAACAAAAAGTAAGGGTCCAAGAATACTACCCTGGGGGAACTCCAGACGTTGCTAAAAATGAAGACGATTTGACATTGTCAATAGCAACGTATGAAACTCTGTTAGAGAGGTATGATCCCAACCAAGAGAGAAAAACTGAATGAAAGCCAATCTTAGCTAGCTTTAGTAACAAAATATCGTGTGACAATTTGTCAAAAGCCTTAGATATGTCGGAATAAATTACATCAAGTTGAGAGCGTTCTTCAAAAGTGGTGATGCAGTAGTTTGTGAAAACACTAATGTTAGTAGTAGTTGACCTACCAGAGACAAACCCATGTTGATTTGGACTTATTAAATTTTTTAATGCAAAGTACATTTTATCTTTAACGATTTTTTCAAAAAGCTTAGAAGTATTGGTTAGCTTAGAGATAGGTCTGTAGTTTAAAATATCATGTTTGTTGCCGGCTTTAAAAACTGGTGTTATAAGCGAAGCTTTCCATTTATCGATAAAAACTCCCGAAGTGAGTGATTTATTGAAAATAAAACAGAGAGGTGAGGACAAAGAGTGAGCACATTTTTTTAACAAAAAAGCGGGAAGACCATCTAGATCACATTTGATCGAGTTTTTCAGGCTATTTATAGCAGTTTCAACATCAGAGAGTGTAACCAGCATATTACCAAAATTAATGCTAGTGTTTACGTTATCAGCCACACAGGAGTTGACTTGATCCGGATTATTTACAAAGTTAGATTTAAAATAATTTGCAAACAATTCAACTGTATCATTTACGGAGTAAGAAAATGCACCATTATAAAACATAGATGAGGGAATATTCAAAGAACCCTTTTTAGATTGTATAAAGGTCCAAAAAGATTTAGCATCGGTTTGAATCCGGTTTTCAATGCTTAAAACATACTGTTTATAAAGAAATTTATTTAAAAAATTAAATTCGCGTGAATAGTGAACATATTTAGATTTAAAAACAGGGTTTCCAGAAATTTTAAACTCATTGAAAAATTTGTTACGCAAAATTTTTCAGTTTTTTTAATCCCTTAGTGTACCAGGGAAGCTTATGGATTAATTTCTTTAAAGGAATATTACAAGCCAGTATATTGGATAAGTTGCTTAGAAATATATCAAAGCATAACGAGACGTCCAAATTATCAAAAAGCGATTTTCAATTTATTTCATTAATGAGCCGATTTATAGTTTCAAAATTGCAATTTTTAAAATCATGAAAATGTTGTGAGGAACTAGTTATATTAAAATATTCATAAAATTCTATATTAAAAGTAAGCTCAGAGTGATGAATGCTTGATTCAGAAATAGAAAATGGACATTCATATAATTCATAATTTAGCGATTTGGTTATAAAAATTAAATCAAGTAATTTAACATATGTTATTATTTCATAAATAGATATAAAACGCTACACCAATTTTCAACAAGATCAGAAACGCCGTTCGCCCCCTCCCGTATAAAATTTACAATAGAAGTGCAATATCTCGAGTTGTAGAAGGTGTAAGAAACTAAATTAACTGATTTTGTATTAACTATTGTACTTGTATAAAGTGTTCCTTTTATTGTTCCAACTAGTGTGCTTGGATGGTTCTTTGTAGAGCTTTAATTGGAGCCCTTTGTTCACAAATGTTATTTTTGATACTTGGCTATTTTGCAAAATATATAAAAAATAACAAAATGTATAGAATAAATTTCGCCAAAAAGATCATAGGGCCAAGAACTGGCAAAAATTGTTAACCACTTTTTGCTCAAAACTGGAAGAATTTTTGCAAATGAATGTTATTTCACATGAAAGGCTGTCAGAAATGAAATTTTTACTTCTTTTTATTTTTACATCAGCAACTTTTGAGTAAGTTTTGAGAGAAAAGCTAATATTTTGGACCTTTTTTTAAAAAGAGATTTATAGATATACACTGACCTAACGGTATAGTTCAAACTATTTTTGTTAAGTCTCTTTATTGGATTCCTGAACAAAAAAAAATCATTTAAATTAAATATATCTAAAAACAGCGGAGATGGATAGTCAAAACTTTGATTTTCAAGTCGTTTTATCTCATTCTTAGAATACGATGCTTTATGAAAGAGTCTTTGTACTCTTTCCACACACATACTTTTTTATTAATCTTTATGCATCCAATCGTTATATATATTTTAAATTTGTTTAAATTGATACGAAAATGTTGTAAGGAATGCTCACTGCTAACTAAATATAATAAGTTTAATCATAGGTATTGGAAAAAACATAAATTCTTTGATATTTATTTATGCGCTCTAGAGTGGACCTTATTTGTATGGGGAGCATTTATAAGCAGTTAATTGAGCAAGATAGGGACTCTAACGGTTTTATTGATGAAAAAAAAATTCGTCTAAAATTTTAGCAACTTCGGATGCATATAAGTCCTAGCACACACAACTTAAAGTTTGCACAAGTATATAAAATTTCTTTTTAAACTATTTTCATTTGAAACCCCTGTTGGAATAAGGCACTAATAAGGCTTATTTTGTTTTTCCCAACATTTTTTGTTTAATTAGCATATTCATCACAAATTACTTGAATTGCTCAGGGAAATATATATATATTATGGGAATTTTCCAGCAATATTAGTATCATTTTCGACAAAGCTTTGTGATCTGATTTAAAAAATAATATTACTTTTTTTCTAGCTTTACCAGTTTTTAAGATAAGCTTCATTGAAATCTACAAGTTGCCGTTACAAGTTTTTATATATTTTAATATTTATTTAAGTTGAAGAGAAAAAACAAAATTATTTCAACAAAAACAACAACAATAGCTTTTATCTTTACATAATAAGCAAGAAATAAAAACTCGTAAGGTTTTAGTTTTATTTTTAAGCAATGCATATAACTAAAGATAACCCTGCTCTTTATTTAAATCCAAGCGGTTCAATTGAGAGATTATTAGATGTTCTATTTAGGTGGATTTGTTTGGATGTATGGTTCTGTGATTCGAACCGATTTTAAGATTTAATTGCTTTTCCTGCTTATTTTTTTAATATTGTATGCCAAACCTCGAAGAACCGATTCATTCGATGGTATTTTCGCACAAAGAAGTTGACTTTGGTCATATTTAAGAACTTCTTCCAGAAGGTATATTTTTTGATAACCGTTATGTTAACAACTCTTTCACTTAAATCTAACTTACCGCACCTTTGAATTGGTTGAACAAATTTTAATATATTAAATTTCACTGAACTACTTCACTGAAGCGAATCTCAACAACTATGGCTTATAAAGACTAAGTAATGTGATTTTCGGAATCAGAGTAACAAGCTTAGTAGAAAATGTTACTAATATCATTTCATCAGCTGTGATATTTAAATAATTTGAGGTGAATACCCTGATTAAACCGTAAAATGTTGGGAAAAAATAAAAAATCCTACTTGTTGCCTTATTCCAATAGGAGTTGAAAATTAAAACATTTAAAAAATTTTTTATGTATCATATACTTGTGCAAACTTTAACCGTTTCGGGACGAGAACTTTTGTGGCCATCAATCTTAAAAAAGAGTTTAGATATAGTCTCCTAATGTTGTTTTAAGAAAAGTAATTTCATAATATATTTTTAGGACGTTCCGAAAAGGAGATATCGTCCTGGGACAAAAACATCCCAAACACACCTGAAAAGCAAAATTTGAATAATAAAATCAGAATATATTTTACTTTATTTCAATTTATTTTATTCTTTTATAATATTTATTGTAGCATAAAATTATTTTAATTAGTTTCTATGGCAAGGTGTGAAACATTTTTTACAAAACGCCAAGTTGCAGGCAATGCAAAGCTGATTTGTGCGACTTTCTTTTCCGTTTTTAGTACAATTTACGCACCGTTGTCGCTTGTTTGTTCGTGTTGGTAAATGGTGCCCCAGATTTTGTTTCATACGTTTTTTCATAGTGCTGAGGGGTCCTGTTCGAACTTTGCGTCGTATTTTCGCTTGCTTGCTTCCTTCGTCAATGAGAGATTCGGAAAGCTCCACTAAAAATCCCAAAAATAGTTCTCTTTTTTGCCGTGGATGATTTGTTTCCGCATGGATTATCCACGCATTGACAGCGCATGTCATCATAAGCCGAAAGAAAACTTTTCGCCACCATTTCGTTGACTTCCGGTCAAGTTCATACAACGTACTCATTTTGTCCGCCAAATCTACGCCACCCATTAGATTTCTGTACGTTTTTACAATATCCGGACATGTTATATCTATTTTTTTGCCATCCTTCTGTTTTCTTGTAACAGTGTCCACTGAAGCTTTATGGCAGTTGCTAATCAGCATAACCTGTTTTGTGTCTTGCCAAACCACTGCCAAAGTACCAGACGAATTGCTCTTGAAGACATATTCTCCTCTGCTTAGTTTCTCAGTAAAAGTTGGTAAATTTTTTCTGTTAGATATACAAGTACCTAAGGCTGGAAACGGTATATTATTAATTAATTTTGCTGACGTGAAAAAGCGATCAAAGCACAACGTTGTGTCAGGGTGTCTGATAGTCGCTGACAATTTCATGACAACGCGTTCGCCTAATGTGGATGATTGATAGGAATGGTCTTCTTTTCCGGATTATATATATTAAAATCGTACGTATAGCCTGTCAAACTGTCGCATCGCATCCATAGTTTTATGCCTCTCTTTACAGGTTTTAGTGGCATATACTGCTTCAACGTAGAGCGGCCTAGAAATTTTGTCATAGATTCATCAATGCTTTGGAACGGAGAGTCTGATCTATATTTTTGAAAGTTTTTTTTTAGACAATCTACCAAATCATCAACGAAATAAGTTTTTGGTTTTGGATCAGGTTGGAATGATAAGGAAGAAAAATAAAGTTTTGACATAACGTGTAAAAACCGGTCTCTGGACATTGCTTTTTTTATGTATGCATTACCCAGTGACGTGCTATTCGACCAATAGTCCTTCAAAGATGGCACTCGATTATATGACATAACAAAGGTACATCCAAGCAATATAAGTATTTCGCCGAAATCGGTTTTTGCACGTTGGTTTTTAGGATGGCTGCTATTGAAAATATCAATCCTTTCATTAGTAGAATGAACAATGTGATGAACAAAACTTGAAAAATATTTCCACAGGCTTCAATCCTCGAGGTATTCCTCCATGGCTAACGGTGCGATCTTCACTAACTGTAAATCGTGGTGTGAATGTTGGTAGAGGGTTTGACCAAATTATAACATTGTTTGGCCAATCAGAAACAATTTCTTCATCCAGACGTTCCACTTCAAATATTTCTTCGTCAGAGTCATCGGAAATATCATTTGCAGTTTCATTCGCATCAACAATTTCCATTCCTTCATTACTATGATCCGTGTCTTCTTCCTCTTCTAAAGCACTACTGCCTTCCTGACTGGGACTATAAGAAGAATCACTAGCAGCAAATGGATCATCCTCATCATTGCTTGAATTATTAAGAAAATCCTCAATTTCTGGAGTCGCCAGTTTACGTTTTCCGTCCATATCTTTCTAAGAAAAATAATGTGAATGAGTACGGTTGGGATGTTAACGTCCCACAAATAAACAGTTTTGGGATGATTTTATCCCACGAAACTTACCTTAGCCGCAAATTCAGAAAAATATCTTTTTATTGGTTTTCGATCATATTTTCTATGAAATAACAACGGTTTGAGTAAAACTTTACTAAATGACACTTTTTTCCACAATTAAAACACTTGTTTTTTGAGCTTTTGTCGATGGTCTCATTAGCAACTCAAACCGCGCGAACTGATTTATGACTTTTGACATAAGCTTGATGTGTTATATTGACAGCTATATTAAATTTTTTGTAGAGAAGAATATAAATAATGATTTGGGACGGTTTTCAACCAAATCGTGTGAGAATTTTCAGAGATATGATTTTTCAAATTTTCTGGGATAAAAACATCCCTGTCGTCCCGAAACGGTTAAGCCGTATGTGCTAGGGCTTATATGCATCCGGTGTTGCTAAAACTTGAAACGAACTTTTTTTTAATCTATTAGAACAGTTTGAGCCCCTGTCCTACTCTTTAAAAAATAAGGTCCACTCTAATGTGCTCCTATTAAAATAATATTATACATAAAATTTAATATTAAAATACAGATTTATTTTGAAAAAATTGTTTTTGTTAATTTTGCATCAATTCGGCACCCTAAAGCCGAATCAAACCAATTTAATTTCTCTGCGGTGTGTTCAGTAAATGAACGCAACCTCGAAAAAAAAAGTTTTTTGTGAAATTGGCATAAAAAACATGTTTTTTATGTATGTGAATTTTTGCATGTGCAAGGATTTTTTTAGCAAAGCGGTTAGCTCAGACAAAAATTGTAGATCATGTAATTATCTACAAAAATTGTTCTTATACTTTTTTCCTAAGATTTACCATTTCTGAAAAAAAAGCCTTTCTAAAATTTACTGAAGTGGTATTCTCCATAATCCCATAATCCATGACTACACTGTCTATACAGGCTGTCCAGTGTAAGAGTACGAATATTTACGGAGGTGAATGAGGAGGTCCATTTTCACACCATTAGGAGTTACAGGGTTAATTGGTATTTCATGACTTTTATTCATACTATTGTTTGTAGTAGAAAAACTAACTCATGGAAAACTTATTTTAAAAGGTATCATATTTAAAAACTTAATTTCAAAGGCAATAAATTTACTTTTCTAATGGTGTATCAACGAACCAACCCGATCTATCCATTACCGAGCTGTCTCGTATGAAGTTGAAATAAATCCGTTGAAACTAAAAAATTTCCAGTTTGAGCGCAATTTTCTCAGAATTTAGCGAAATAAATCAAAATTTTTTTAGCATCAAATTTATGATTTATTTAATTTTCTTTGAAATGACATAAAGATCATGAACATTTCTTTTAAAATAATAAAGTTAGTTATACTTCAAAAATTTCACTTTTTAATTTTTCTTTTTTTTTTAATGAAATACAACTACGTAGAAGATAATATCATTATGTATTCAATTTAGTGAAATTTTTCAAGTACAACTAACTTTGTTATTTTTAAAAAAATATTAATAATTGATATGAATGGATGGTTTCGTTGATATGCCGTTAGCAAGGTGAGTTTATTGCTTTTAAAAGAATCTTTTAAAATAAGTGTTCTATGAGTAAGTTTTTCTGCTAAATACAATAGTATGAAATACCAATTAATCCCGTAACTCCTAAAGGTGTGAAAATAGACCCTCCCCTCCCATACGATTTTATACATAACTCGACCTCCGTAACTTCACCTCCGTTAATATTCGTACTCTTACACTGGACACCCTGAATAGATAGTGTAGTCATGGATATTATGGAGAATACTACTTGAGTAAATTTTTGAAAGGCTTTTTCTCAGAAATGGTAAATCTTAGGGATTGAGATTTTAAAAGTATACAGCCATTTTCGCTAAAAAATCCAAAAAACTTGCACACACGGGATCGAAGGGGACTTTTCACAATTTTATTATTACGGTATCCCTAACGTTCATGCACATTTTCATCTTGAATGTATGCTAGGGTGAATGTCTATTTTGACTGGACTATATGTTTGTTCATGTGAATCGCGAAACCTACCTAGATATTTTTATATAGATTTATTGATAATTTTACATCTATAATACACGTTTTTTATTTCAGTTTTCATAAATAAATAATTTCTTTTATAAAATTTCATAACAATATTTAAAGTGAAGCAATGAAGAGGAATGAATCTTAATTTGTACTTTAAATTTTCTTTATGCTGTTATTTAATTTCAAAATTATTTAGTTTATTATTTTTTACTATACACAAAAATAATCTTTGAAAAAGAGCTTTGCTTCTCCTGTGTGTCCGACGACGTACCAGTGTTTTTTTAACACTATTCCAGTCTACTAGAAATAAGAATTATTTAAGCTTACAGACTTTTTACAAATAGAGTATTTATATTATTCGATTTTTTCAGATAGTTTTCAATGATATACCTTTAACTGAAAAATACTGCACATTCAGTTTTATCCAGTGCGCTTTGATTTCATTTCAGTTAAGGTAAATAAAAAATGTACTATAACATATTATTTCCTGGTGGCTTTTACAGGAGCACAAAGTAAGGCACGTATTAGCTATCGCTGTTTCTCATCTGAATTGTGTATGCATTTTCCTTTGACTACTACTACATGAGGTAGATAGAATAGTTAGCATCGCACAACTGTTGGCATCGATTTACCTAGAGTCTTTGGCTCGTTCAATGGCTGACACAGGAGTTGCTGCCCACTCAAATAAAATGGGTTGAATGTGAATGAACAGTGAATTGTTGGGTGTTCAAAAATGTTACTTAATCTATGGCCTAAGAACTAAGCATACGTGTTATTAATAAAACTCTATAAAGATTGTTTAATTTGAAGCTAATATTGGCTTAGAAACCGTTAAAATGTCAATCAGAACACAATTTTAAATATTTAAATTTTCTTGAACCAATGCTTAATTGTCGCGTCCGTAACTAAAAAATATAATTTTTTTATTGTGAGTGAACGAAAAGTGGCAAATGATTAATAGTTTGTGTTTTAAATCAAAGTCGGCTCGTTAGCTAAGAAAATACTTTCATATTCGTTGAATAACATAGATTGAAAATTTAAGAGCTTAAAATATGTCGAGTTCAAATACTACAATAAGTAAATAATTTTAAAAAATAATTTTATGACAAAGTTTTGGTTGATTTCAAGTGCCACGCTCTTCTTTGTAAAACTGCCCAGTTTTGCACTGTAAAAATCACTGTTCTGACCTCTACCTATGTTAAAAAATATCAAATATAAATCCAGGGACTGAAACTCTAAAAAAGCTGGGTTCATAGAATCCGTTCAAAAAAGTTTTTACTTTTTGCTTTACGTCATAGTCATTGGAATCCCAATATTATGCTTCCATCGTATGAAATACGCCTTAAGATTATTTTACTACCTTCTCTAATTAGCAGAAGAATGATGCTTAATGTCACGTTTCTGTATAAATTACTTCGTGGCGGGATTAATTCGGAATATCTCATCTCAGCTCTAAATTTTAATATTCCAAGGGGAGGAACTAGACATTTTCTGTTTTTCAAGTTGAGTAAGTGCAATTCTAATTACGCTCTTCATAAACCTTTACGATGTATGTGCAGTGATTTCAATAAAAACTTCAACGTGATTCATTTTTCTGATTCGGTAGACGTCTTTAAACGAAAAATTATATTACATATAAATAATTAAATCAATTTAACTTCATCCTATTATACCTAACGCAGTTTTATAACAATGTCACATCGGTAATTGAGATTGTTCTGTTTCTCCTTTGTCTCAATATTGTGTTTTATAAAGTAAGCACCATCAAATATAAATCGTTTTTCAAAACTTGCTTTTTAATTATTTAATATTTTAATTTTAGATCGAATTGTGATTTACGTGCTCACGTGGCTTTCTGATTTGAAATTAGACTGAACTCACACTATCACCTGGATTGGTGTGCCAGAGTATATCTCTTTTCCACACAAGTTTATGCCTGCTTTGGCCCAAATGCATGTCCAACTAGTTGGGATTTTGATTTGATGGATATGAGATTTATCTCATTTCCACGTAGGTCCTTGGGTTGGACAATAGCCGCAAACCAGTTAAAATGAGTATAGTGTTTTGGACTGTCTTTGAACTGAGGATTGTTATTTCGAATACCTTAAATAAATAACCACAATCATTTCATAACATCGCATGAATCAAATATATTTAATATAGAATCAAATATATTTAAATACGCGTTTTATCTATACTATTATATAAAAGGAGACTCACGAAATTGATCCAGAATAAGCTAGGTAACCGCTCAACCGATTTTGATAATTCTTTTTTTATTCGATTCCTATGATAATATAGATTGTGATAGCTTACTAAGTTTTTCGAAAATGTATTTTGTAATTATTACAAAATCAAGCATTTTATTTGATGCCTTCATTTAACCAGCAGCACAATATAATAGCAAACAAAGCTTTTCTCTCTTTGTCGCGATAGCTTCTCTCAATGTAACTCGGCAGCCATGTTGTGTAGTTAAGATGGATTCACTGATAACCTTCATAATGTTTTTGTGTTGTTTAAAATAATGTTAATCAAGTTGAGAGCGTGCAGAAATTTTTCTCTCTGAGCAAAAACTTCATATAAAAAAAAAAATTGCAAAACATGCTGAAGGTGATCAGTGAATCCAGCTTTACTTTCAGGGAGATTCTTGCTTTCATACATTGTTGATTAATTTTCTTTACAAATGTTTTGAAGGGAGTTGCCAGAATTTAGTTATAAGCATTAAGTATGTTTTGCAGCCTTGCCAGCCAGCTTTTCCCAACTTGAGATTGTGTTAGTCTATCTATACAAATATATAAAAGCGTTGTAACACTGCACAGATGTTTGACAATCACGCAAGAACCACTCAACCGATTAACACGATATAGGTAGGTATCAAACGATTTGTTATTTCAACTTAGTCGTCTACTTTTCATGCCCACTTTTTGCAAAAAATGCTATATTTCAGACAATTTTGGTCGTATAAGACTAGAATTCGGTAATCTACGTTGTATGGTTACGTTCGCTAACTTTACTAAAAATGGACATGACCCACTTTAGTTAAGTCCACTTTCCGGGGGATAAGCTTGGAGTAAAGCAAAGCGCACTAGGTTTAAGCTCAATTGGGCTGAAATTCTGGCATTCTATTGTTTCGAGTATGAGATGGCTTAAGTGAAAATATTTAGCCACACCCCCATTACCGCCCAGAATTAAACGAAAATGGTATATTTCGAACGGTTTTGCTCGTATTAGACTAAAATTTGATAATTTAGTTCACACGGCTACTTTTGGCAAACTGTACTAAAAATGGCGTATATATAAATTTTTTTTTTGAACAGCGTGAAAATTCGTATATAGCAATAAGGTGGTCTGCGGCAGGACAACGTCTGCCAGGCAATACTATACATCAATAAAAATGCTGTATATATCAGAAAATTCTGATCGTCATGCATTGACGTTTCAAACGGAAACGTCTAGCATGTGTTTTGTTCGAAAGTCAATTTAACTTTTACAAATTCACAAAACGATCATAAAAATTTCATTGAATTGGGTCAGGACAAAGTCTACTATAACTATAACGTTAACTATGAATACATAGATAAGGAAAAAGATTAAAACATAGATTTATGTATATAACTTTAGAATAGTTTGAAATATTTGAAATATTTTTCACAGAATTATTTTTTAAGCTTTATTTGAAAATGTTTTTTTTCACATAAATTAGTTTTTAAGCTGTAGAACATTTCAAAAACAATAACAAAAGCATTTTAAGCAAATTATTTTTCATCAAAAAATCATAGAGGGGATAGGTGGCCAATGATTTTTAATGATAGACACTGTTTGTGTCAAAAAAGATTAATTTGGGCAGATAAATTATGATATATAAAAGAATAAGAAAAATGAAAATTAAAAAAAAAATTAAAATTAAAAATAAATATGTACAACATAAGTAACTCTTGGCCTATTTTTGAGTACAAGTTGGATATTTAGAGGTTCTTTGAAAACAACATAAAACATTGTATTGGTGAGGTAACAACAGTAACAGTAAACCTTTTCTCATTTTCCCAATTTAGTTACTTGAACTTTCAAACAAAGAAAATTGGATGAAAATCGATTTGAAAATGGCGGAAATGTTTGCTTTCTAAGTCAAAACATGAAATTTAAATAGTTTTTTTTCTAATAAGCCTCAGGCTTATGAGTTATACTGAGAAAAATCTACAGTTTTAATGTCATAATAACAGGTTTCTTAAAACATACCTTATACAATATATTTCCGAAAAGAAAAGATTTTAATTTTTACCGTTAATTTTATTAATAAACGACTATCCATACAAAAATGCATTGTTGTGCATTGAGAAAGTCTATAGTTTTTGAGATATCGCCAAAGTTGGATGTCATTATAACGGTCTTTTTTTAAATTTAAGAATATATTTATTTTCGGAATATATGTAAAAAAATACAAAAAAAAAAGAAAGCCAGGTAAATTTATGTCATCATAACATTTACAGTTTAAATAAAATATTCAAATTAAATAAAGTAATTTTTTAATATTTATAACATTTTTACATAATCAAACAAAACAAACACAATAACTTTTATATTTAGAATTTATTTCAGTCTTCGGCTGTTACTCTCTCTGAGTGGACGTGTCTTCTTGGCTACGGTTTGTGCTTAGTGTTCTTTTGCGTTGCGCTTAATTTTTTGCTACCTGCTACAATTTTAGTTGTGTGGGTTTCTAATATTTTCAATTTTTTTTATTTCGTTTTGTGCGATTTCAATAAATCCTAGTGTATTGTGCATAGTTCTAATCCATTATGGCCCCCGGGCCACCTAATCTGGGGGATAACAGGTTTGCTTTGCTTGCCTCAAGTCCCCAAACTAAGAGAAAAAAAACCACATACAGTGCATTCGATTTTCCTGAACTACCCCAAACAAAAAAAGAAAATCCAAAGTTTGTAATTATTTCTTCAACAGATTCAGATAAGCCACTATCAAAATACTCCTGTTTTGCCGTGCATAAAGCATTAGAAGCAATTAGCAAGGAAATAATCTCTATTTCTGAGTTACGAGATGGTAATTTGCTGTTACTCGTTAAATCACCACAAATTGCCCAAAAATTTATTGCCACTAAGCGGCTCCTCGGCATATGCCAAGTGCAAGCCAAATATCAAGAAAACCTAAACTCATCAAAAGGCACAATTTATGCCCCGTGCCTGAATGATGTCTCTGATGAGGAAATAATTAGTAATATGAAGGAGCAAGGAGTAATTTCGGTTTACAAATTTTCTAAAGTAGAAGACGGTAAAGCTAAACCCAGTGGAGTAGTTCTTCTGACATTTGACCTCTACAAACTTCCTGAAAAAGTCGAAGTCTCTTGGCGCACTGCCCGTGTTAAGCCATATTACCTTAATCCTATGAGGTGTAAAACATGCCAACTTCTTGGCCATACTACTAAGCGTTGCAACAACAAACCTGCTTGTGCTACATGCTACCTCCCACCTCACTCCCCTGAACTCTGCACACGAACATTTTGCGGCAATTGTTCTGGCGATCACCCATCATCATCAAACACGTGCCCTCGGTATGCACAATCAAAGCAAATTATTAAAATAAAAACACAAAATAAGTGCTCAATGAGAGAAGCGTTGAAATTATATAAATCTCAAATTCCCACTGTATCCGACACCTCTTATGCTTCTGCTGCAAAAGAAAACCAACAACAACAAAAAAATAATACCTCTAACATAACTGATAAAGTAACCTCCCTGCCTCCTGTTTCCCAAAGCACAACTTACATAGCAACAACAAAAAACCTTAGCCAAAGCACAAGTCCAACTGTTTCCAACAGCTTCGCTCCTCTTCCCAATGCTTCGCCTAGCGCTGCTAGCATAATCTCTCTTACAAAAAAAAATTCAACTACTTCTTTCAACACCAATTCTCTTCAAGACAAACTCTACACACAAACTAACAAAAATATTTCATCTAATCTCTCTCCTACTCAAGTCAACACTTTTTCGTCAAATGCTGATAACTTCAATACTTCACCACAAAATCTAAAGTAAATAATCTCGAAATTATAATATCTGACGAAGATTATTAATAATCATTACTACGAACTTTTAACTTCTTACATTTCTTTTGTTCCCTTATTCTTTGTTATGTTTAAGATCTTGCAATGGAATATGAAGGGATTTTATAATAACTATACAGAATTAGAACTTCTTATAAAAGAGCAATCACCGTGCTTTATTTCTCTTCAAGAGACCCATCTAGCTGTAAATAAATCCGCAGCTGTCCCAAAACAATATAAAAGCTATTTTTTTAACTTATCTGAAAATATCACAAATAAGCAAGGTATAGCTGCCTTAATAAAAAAAGACATTCCTCATAAGCTCATATCTATACAATCAAATATTGCAACACTTGCAATAGAAATATCTATTGGTTTTAAGCTGACCATAATTACAATGTATTTACCACCGCATCAAACGTTTACATTAAGAGACTTGATACAAATCATACGCTCAGTTTCTACACCGCTCATTATAGTGGGTGATTTTAATGCGTGGAGTCCACTCTGGGGCTCTACCTGCTCAAACCAGAGGGGCAAAATTTTGGAAGATCTCATTCTCTCCGAGAGCCTCACAGTTTTAAATGATTGCGCACCCACTCATTTTTCTACTCATCAGACCTTTACACACATTGATTTGTCTCTCTGCTCTTCTGCTATATCTCCTAAGTTCAGCTGCCATACTTTGGATAATCTATTTAGTAGCGATCACTTTCCCATCGTTACTGATGTGTCAACCCCTTTATCGAACAGAGGCGTTCCGAAACCAAAATTTTTAACTGACAAAGCTGATTGGCGTAAATTTCAGATACTTGCAGACAATCTCTGTGAAAAGTTTGCTATAACTGAAAATATAAATAAAGAGACGGCTGTTATTACGAAAATTATACGTAACTCTGCCCATCACTCAATTCCGCAAACTTGTAAGAAGTCTCATAAAAATGTTGTCCCATATTGGACACCTGAGCTTTCTAAGTTAAGAAATCAAAAACAACTTCTTTGGACTGCATACAAACAAAATAGATCAGACTTAAATCTAATAAAGTACAAGAAAGCAAATGCGATTTTTCGAAAAAAATCAAAAGAAGCTAAAAGAGAAAGTTTAGAGAAGCTGACAGAGTCTATTACTCCGCAAACAAGTCCCAAAAAAGTTTGGTCTGACATAAAAATGTTGTCTGGGTCATACACTCAAACATATATAAAATTTATAAATAGCCCTAATGGTCCGATTTTTGATTCTAAGGCAATCTCAAATCATTTTGCTTCTTTTTGGTCTGACTATTCTCATAACTCCAACTTTCATAGCTCTTTCGTTTCTCGCAAAAGTGAAATTCTTGGGAGTAGCTACAGCGGCTGCCACTCTTCAGCTAACATTATTGAGTCTGAAATAACATACTCGGAGTTTGAATGGACCATCTCCTCAATGTCTGGGAAAACTCCGGGTGCAGATAGAATATCTTACCCAATGTTAAAAAATCTACCTTTAAACGTTAAAAATAGACTCATAAAACTATACAACAACATTTTAGATCAAGGTATCTATCCACAAGTCTGGAAGAGTGCAGTTGTTGTGCCTATTCTTAAGTCAACTCGCCAAGCGTCTGAAGTTTCGGGATACAGACCTATTTCTCTACTTTGTTGTATGGGGAAAATATTAGAGAAAATTATTTCAAAACGTTTAATGTGGTTTGCCACAAAGCACAATCTAATAAGCCCACATCAAGTGGCCTTCAAGGCGGGGCAGGGCACTTTGGATGCCCTTCTCTACTTTGAAAATTTTGCTTCATCCGCTCTGTCAAACAGAGACCATGTCTCTTCTTTGAGCCTTGATTTTGAAAAGGCATTTGACAGAGTCGGAGCGCATATCGTCATGCGTCAACTTGAGAGTTGGGGCATTGGTGTAAAATTTTTTTATATAATTAAATCTTTTTTAACTAATCGTAAATTTACAACTAAAATCAATAACATGTTTTCAAATACCTACGATCTATACAACGGAATACCTCAAGGGTCGCCGCTTTCTGTAATTTTGTTCATAACTGCTTTTAATGAAATAAGCTTCATTATTTCAAGATACAAACAGACCTCACATGTAATTTACGCGGATGATGTATTACTTTTTTCGAAACGTAGAAATTTGGATTTGGTTAAAAAAGATTTTGATGATATCATTTCTGATATCTCTAAATGGTCTGAATATTCGGGTGCAAATATTTCTTTCAGTAAATGTAAATCTTTCCATATTTGTAGAAAACACAAATGTAACAACTTTAATTTAATTTATAACAATATAAATATTGTAAATACAAATAGTCTTAAGTTCTTAGGTATTATTTTTGATAAACGACTTACATTTAAAGAACATTGTATTCAACTAAGGAAAAATCTAGCTGCCAGGTTAAATGTTATCAAATATTTATCATCCAAACATTGTCTTATCCATATTTCAACTCTTATAAATGTAACTAGAGCTTTCATTCTATCAAAAATTGATTATGGCTTGTCGATTTATGGCAACTGTGCGAAAACCAATATCAACCTAATAAAGGCACCGTACCATACCGCTGTGTGTAGAAGTATCCGCGCCTTTCCTAAATCTCCAACCAATTTCATCTTAACCGAAGCTGGCCTTCCGTCAATTGAATCAAGAGCTCAACACGCAACCCAAAAGCTTATACCTAAGCTGTTTCTCTGCAGCAACAGCGTTCTCCATGATGCAATAAAAAACGAATTCTCCAGAATAAGAACCCAAAAACATAAATCCGCTGTCATCAGATGTATCGAACAGGCCCTGGAGCTCGGTGTTACATCTGTGCCCATACTTCGATCACCAGAAAGCTCACCACCATGGCATTTGAAAAACTCATCGTTTTTTCTGCGCCTTCAAAATCATAAAAAGAGTAAGACTAGCTCAACTGAATACCAGCGTCTTTTTGCACAACACACAGCTCCTTTTCATTCTGTATACGATCTTCTTTTTACAGACGGTTCTAAATCTGTTGACCATACCTCTTTTGCTGTTGTGGACAGTAATGGTGTTACGATAAAGGTTGGCCTTTTGCCTTTTTATAGTTCAGTGTATACAGCTGAAGCTACAGGTATACTTAATGCCATCGAATTTGCTCAAAACTCCAATAAACAAACAATAATTTGCACTGACAGCAAGTCTACGATTTCTTCCCTGCTCAATCCGTCAAACAAATCATACCTTATCTCGTGCATGCGCAGTAAAATTATTGAAAACACAAACATAAAGATAATGTGGATCCCAGGACACGCCGGAATCACTGGAAATGAGCTGGCAGATAAAAGAGCAAAATTAGCATCAAAAGAACCTCTCCTAATTTCCAATTGGATTGTTGAAAAAGATATTTGCCGTCTCATTGAACGACACCACAGTAATTTGAGACTAAGTAATTGGTCACAAGTACAACACCACTATTCAGCTTGCAACATAGATGGTCAGAAACCACTTTATCCACCTTCCGGCAGCTGCAATGATATCAAAGCTTTCGTTCGCCTTCGCATAGGACACACAATTGCTACACACTCATATCGTTTGAAAGGTACCAGTGCACCTTCTTGCCAACACTGCTCTTCTTCGCCATTAACCGTCAATCACTTACTTGACGAATGTACACATTTTAGTACAATCAGAAATTGTATTTTTCAGGATCAAAAGCCATCTGACAGTTTAAAATCTACCTCAATAGAAAATATTAAAAAAAATGCTGTATACTTACTTCAAACAAATTTAAAAAAATCTATATAATTTCAATACTTCTTAACCGTATCAGTATTTTTTTGTTTATACAAAATTTATCTTGCATATCTTAAGTCCATTTTAATTATCAAGTCAATGTATTATATTTCATTTTATGTGTCAAGTTATTTTCACTTTTAAATCAGCGAGCCGAAAGCCCTGGCAGCTAGTGCTCCTTAACTTTTGTAAAATAATAATTTATTATTACTTTTCATATAATAAATAAAAAATAAATAAAAATAGAATTTATTTAATATAAATAAATACTTAAATTTTAAGATTTAAAATTTTTACATGGTATTTAATATTTTTATCGCAGACGAAGCAGCGGGTATTTGCTAGTATATATATATATTCAACTTTTAAATTCCGCTGAAAAGCCAATTCATGTGCTTATTGGAAAATCCTAATTGCTAATAGGGGGTATGTTTTAATACGTAGGTACATTCTGTCTGTACCGGCTGATCCGAGCAGGATCTAGAATGTAAATCGTGCCTGCGTATAGGTCAGGTCTATATGTACCTTTGGAGGATTTCATACCTCCGTGCGAATCCAAAAAAAAAAAAAATTAGAAAGATATGTTTATAAACCAAATTGTTTGTAATTACTCCAGCCACACAAATTCCTTAGAAAAAAATTAGTTAAAAATGGGGAAGGGAGCTCAAAGAATAGAATATTTTAATGCAAAAACCAGTTTTATTAATATAGTCTGGTATGAGAAAAATAGATTTGTACACAGTAAAAAATTTGAGGGTAAATTTTATCTTTTTTATAACATCTGTGTGGTATAAACTTTTTTATTCCAAATAATTTATAAATTTTATACTACTCAATATTATAAAAATAATAAAACAAATATAATTTAAAAATTTCATATGGATATCATGTGTTAATCAAAATATATTCTGTTTCGAAAGAAAAAAATTCACCGAAATCGGGAAATTTAAAAATATAGTGGTTTCGATTGGCCTGACGAGAAAAATGGCCTGGAAAAATTTATATGATTTGATGGTATAAATTTTATAACATTTTTGGTTTGGATTTATATGTATACAAAATAGTATAAACTTTATGCTCATATTTTTTACTCATTTTTTTGTGTTGCCATAACTTTTGATTGGAAAGTTAGGATAATATTTTCACATAAATTATTTTTGAGACTTGACTTTTTTGTAAAAAATATAAAAAAATTTGGAAAATCAAAGGGGTGGTTGATAAGGGGTGGTTGATAAGGGGTGATTGACAAGGGGTGGTTGATTGTTTTGATGACAAAAACAGTAAAATAATTTTTGCACTTATCTGGAAGAATTTTCGCAAATAAATGCTATGTCATATGAAAGGTTGTCAGATGTGAAATTTTTACTCAATTTTATTGTTACAACAAAAGCATTTTTTGAATAACTTTTTGAGTAAAAATTCAATATTTTGGACCTATTCTGACATAATTATAAAACATAGTTACACTGACCTTAAGGTACAGTTCAAACTATCTTTGTAAAGTGCTTTTATTGCCCTTTTGAACAAAAAGAAAATTTGAATGAAATATATTGATGGACAGCGGAGATATTTTTATCGAAGGACCAAACATTGATTTTCATGTCGTTTTTTTCTCATTCTTAGTTAACGATGATTTATGAAAAAGTTGTTGTACTAAAAATTTTTACAATTTTGGAGATATATTGGTGTTTTTGATGTCAAAAATAACAAAAATGATTTAGAATTAAATATACAAAAAAGTGTTATAGAAAAAAGGATTATAATAACAAAATAACCGTTAGTTAAAAAATTTCGGTGGGGGCGTGGCTAGAAATAAACAAGAACCAATTTATTCTAGGATGCACTTAATACGTGTATTTAGTTTGAGTGAAATCCGTTGAGCCGTTTAGATTTGTATAAAGGCCAAACAAACAAACAAACAAACAGAAAATGAGTTTATTGCTATAGATATTTATCATACTGCAAGAAAAATATTCACTAGACTTAACTGATTTATAAATATCAAGACAAAATGAAACTATAGTCAAAATAAAACACACTGGGCCAATAAAGCTTATTCCGATCGCTCTAAAGTTTTAACCCGATTGGTTTGGGGCACAACCGCACACTTTAAGTAAACAGCCCATTGAATTTTCTAAAAATGTTTTGAACGGCCACTCTAATACATAAAACGTTTTTAATTCATTGCTGCATATATTCCATTTTCCATTTGAAATAATAAATTTAAAATATATATATAACTTATTATAATAATAAAACCTTTTGCTCCCAGCCCAGAAAATTACTTGAACTAAGCTTACTTTAAAATATAAATAAAGTTAAAAAAAAGTTCTTAAGTATTTGTAATAAGTCCTTGTTTATTAAAGATATATATACATATACTAGCAAATACCCGCTGCTTCGCCTGCGAAAAAAATTTTAAATAACATGTAAAAATTTTAAATCTTAAAATTAAAATATTTATTTTTATTAAATCAAATGAAAATATAAATATTATTGTGTTTGTTCTGTTTAATTGTGAAAAATTGGTGTAAATATTAAAAAATTACTTTATTTAATTTGAATACCATATTTTAACGGTAATCGCTATGATAATACAAATTTGCCTGGCTTTTTTTGTTTTTTGACTTTTAAAAAAGTAATAAGAAATTTATTTTATTAACATAGATTCTGAACATAAATGTAGTCTTCTTAAATTTAAAAAAAAAATCCGTTATTATGACATCAAAATTTTTGCGATATCTCGAAAACTATAGATTTTCTCAGTACAACGCATTTTTATATGAAAAGTCGTTGATTAATAAAAATAACGGTAAATGAAAGCTTTTTCGGATATGTTTTGTACATAGTAGGTTTGTTAAGAAAATCCTATTATTATGGCATCAAAGTTATTGCGATATGGGCATTTCCACAGAAAAGTCTGTCGTGACCAAAAATTAATACTTATTAAAGACGTATTATTTGATGATATATCTAAAAGAAACATTTTCATTTTATTAATTTAAGCAATTTATGCATAAATCTAGTTACCTTGAAAGTCAAATCGTCTGCACTGGCTAACAAATGTAGTTTTTATTTTTCGTAAATGTTTCGTAAGCTTTTTTGTTTTAGTAAAAATGGAAGGCATTGGCTAGAGATAATAAAAATTGTTGAGGCATGGAAAGGACAATATATTAAATTTGTTTTTAAATTACGAAATTATATAATTACGAAGTACCTAATTACTTAATTACCCATTTGAACTACAGTGGAAATTTAAGGTACGCAACGCCAGTAACTTAACGCTAGATCAAAAACACAAATAAAAACTAGATGATTTTTAAATTTGATCACTTGGAAAATGAACATATATTATTTAAAACCCTTCTAAAAAAAGCTGAATACAAAAAGTCTTGTCCAGTTCAGAGTTTTTTGCAATCCAAGTTAAAAATCACTTCTGTTTTTTAACATAACGCCAGCATATATTTTTGCTTATATCTTTAAAGCCCTATGGTTAATTGTTGGCATTTTTTTACTTAATATAGTGCTACGCAAATATAAAAAAACTTTTTAAAAATTAGAATTTTAGCCTACTTTTTAAATATTTATTCATACAAATCGTCCGTTACGCCAGTTTGGAAATACCCATATCTCAAAAACTATAGATTTTTTCAATATAACACATTTTCTTAAGCTTCAGAATGAGAAAAAAAACTTTTGATATTTCAAGTTTTGACTTTGCAAGCAAACATCTCAGACATTTTTAAATCAATTTTTATCAAATTTTCTTTACCTGAAAGTTCAATTAAGTGAGTTGAGAAAATGAAAAAAGGCTTAACGTTACCTCACCAATGCAATGTCTTATATTGTTTTAAAAAAAAATCTAAAATATCCAATTGTACTCAAAAATATGCCTAAAGTTATTTGTTGTTGCGAACTTTTTTTTAATTTTCATTTTCCCTTCTCTCTTACATGACAAACAATTTCTATCGTTAAAAATCATTTGCCATTTACCACCGTCCAAAAATTTTTTGATAAAAATTAATTTGCTTAAAATATAGTTTTTATTTTTTTTTACAATGTGCTACAGCTTGAAAATTAATGATTATTATGAATTTATTCTATGAAACAAAATTTTCAAATATAGCTTAAAAATTAATTTCGGTAAAAAAATTTAAAATATTTCAAGCCAGACCTTCGAACAAAACACATTTCGAACACATCTACTTTCGAACGAGAGCAGTTAAAAGGGTCCTTACAAATCTCAACGTTAACAAAGCCTCTGATCCTGATGGCATACCGCCAATTGTGCTTAAAATGTGTGCTTCTTCGCTGGCTCGGCCTTTGCGCAACCTTTTCAACATCTCCTACAGAACAGGAATATTTCCATCTTGTTGGAAGGTGGCAAATGTCCAGCCGGTACCTAAAAAGGGTGATGCCACGAACCCTGCAAACTACCGACCCATTGCGATATGCTCTACGCTTTCCAAAGATATGGAGAGCATAATAAACTTCAACGTTGTGAACTATTTGGAGCACAACCAACTGCTCAGTGACCGTCAATATGGTTTCCGTAGGGCTCGCTCTACTGGTGATCTTATGGCGTTCTTAACCGAAGAATGGAATAATGCGTTCACTTTTTCGGCGAGAGCAGGGTTGTTGCTCTGGATATTTCAAAAGCGTTCGACCGAGTGTGGCATAAAGCGCTCGTGTCAAAACTTGCTGCATATGGTTTTGGTAGTAATTTTGCTCGATGGATCACGTGTTTTCTCAAGGACAGAACGATTTAAGTCGTAGTTGACGGTATTTCGTCCGAGAAGCACGCCATCAACGCAGGAGTACGGCAGGGTTCAGTTCTATCGCCAACCTTGTTTCTGGTTTTTATCAACGACCTTCTGTCGTTGACGCATAACCCAATTCATTCGTTTGCGGACGACAGCAGCATTTGTCATTCATATTCATTCAAAAAACGCCCAAGCTTTATGGAGATTGAGAGAAAAAGGCAAACTATGAATGACACACTTCTTAATGATCTACAAAAAATCTCCGAGTGGGGTCTTGCTAATAGAGTATAGTTCAATGCAAGCAAGACCCAGTGCTGGCTATTAACCCACAATTGGATGGATTCCCCCTTAGCTCCCCTCAATATGAATGGTGTGGATCTTGTGGAATCAGCCGCTCTTGACGTTCTGGGCATATCGATCCAATGTGATCTTCGTTGGAATGATCATATTTTCGATGTGTCGAAAGAAGCGGGCAAGTGCCTAGGTTTTCTAAAACGGTGCAAAAAATATTTCACTTCAGCTGATCTTCGCATGATCTACACCTCATATATTAGGCCGAAAATGGAGTACAATTCGCACATTTGGGCAGGGGCTTCAAGATCTTATTTGGAGCTTCTGGACTGAATTCAACGTCGTGCGATATATTTGATAGGAGATGAAAGTATTTCATCCTCTCTTAACTCTCTTGAGCATCGACGTAATGTAGGTTGCCTAAGCCTTCTGTATAGGTATTACCATGGGAAGTGTTCAAGGGAGATACATGGCCTGACGCCACCAGCTCGTGTGTTTCCCAGGTCCACTCGGGCAGCTGTCCAAGCCCACCCCTTTACCATTGCATCGATGCCTAATAGAACCTCGCATTACCGCGATAATTCGTTCTTTAGTCGCGCGGTTAAGTTGTGGAATAGTCTCCCTGCGAGCGTGTTTCCCGGCAGTTTTGAGCTGTGCAAATTCAAAACAAATCTTCACCGACACTACTCCATCTATCCACCCTCCAACTAACTATCACCCATCTTCCGAATCAACACAATGCTTACGCATTTATAGGGGGCATCCCCTGAGCGTTGGTTCAGTCTAAAAAAAAAAAAAAAACATGCCAGACGTTTCATTTGGAATCATCAATGCATGACGATTAGAACCTTCTGATAAATACAGCACTTTTATTGATTTATAGAATTCCCCGGCAGACGTCCTGCCACAGTTACTGCTATATACGAATTTTCATGCTGTTCGGAAAAAAATCTAGCATCGTAATATCAGATAGGATAATATCGTATTATGGTGATTAAGTTGAAATAACAAATAGTTTGGTACTTATATCGTCTTATTCGGTTCAGTGGTTGTCAAACATCCATGCAGTGTCACAACTCTTTTATATAGGTATTCGTATAGATAGGCTAACACAATCTCAAGTTGGAAAAAGCTGGCTGGAAAGGCTGCAAAACATAGTTTATGCTTGTAACTCAATTCTGGCAACTCCCCTCAAAACATTTGCAATGAAAATTAATCAACACTGTATAATACTGATTAATAATTAATCAACACTACGTTCATACTACGGCATAAATTACTTAATTTGCCATAAATTACTTCACTTAAATCAACTGCGTTAAAACTAGCTGTTCGTAATTTGTTTTGACAGTTCGTTGGCAACTCATATATTTGCTTATTTTGTGGCAAAAGTAAGTAAAGCAAAGAAAGTAAATATGCAATCGCAATTCATTAAAGTGAATTTAAGCATTTTTGTTTTATTTAGCATGTCCGACCAGGAAAAAGTAATTTTTCCACTATTTTAAATTTTTATATAAATATATATACTGTCCCACTATGAACTTAAAAAAAAACACAAATAAAACGTTCAATAGTTGCTTTTTAATTTTCAAAATTCTATACTTTTTCTCGTCTTTCCAACGAGCTGCTTTTACCTTCTTAGCACTTCAAGGTTTCTAATACCGAATTCAGACATAACTTCGAGCGTTTGTTTAAGCTCACATCCTGCACGTACTCTTAAAATGTTCCTAGTTGTGACAAGTCAATAACCGTTGATGCAGAACGACACACTTGTGTTATTCCCAGCTGGCCAGCATCAAAGACACCCCCTAGCTGAGGCCACTATGACGAAAATTCTTCAACATTCAGACTACTAGGTTCGCTGAACGATTAGCGCTAGTCAGAGCTAATGGATGCTCATAGTACAGCTGATGAATGAATTGGAATTTGGGAATACGAGTTATGTGAACGTTCAATAACTATCGTTCTGGATCCCGGCAGCAAACAATTCAAAAATGCATCGTTTATATGCTCAGCTTTACCATAGCAACGAAGAGCAGCCAAGTCTTTCACGCAAATTGCCACTGGTTTATGACAGTCTTGTCCTTTGATTTCATACAACTTTTGTATGGCCTTCTCATTGTTGGCATTGCAAGCTAGACCATAAACAGTGTCGGTTAATAGAGCTATAACTTCGGCCGACTGCAATCAACTTCGTGCTTGATTACAGCATTTGTAAAATGTGGTCATAGGTTCATCAGCAGAACGAGCATCTGCATAAAATAAGCTTGTTTGTGAGCACAAGCTGGACAATCAGCATCAGTTGAATCTACGTTCTCCCAAGCAGCTGCACCGCCCATAACATGATCCACTTCCTATAACATTGCAGGAATAATAATAATATTTCGTCTCAAATACTTGGAGCACTACTCACATTTAGCCGTGAAAAGGTACGTGTTGAAATGTTTTAATTGATGTTGCAAATGTAAGGACATGTACTGCATGAAAAGCGATGACCTGTAGTATCTTCCTCTACCATTAAAATATTACCGCAAGTCGGACAGAACAACAATATATTTTGTGAACTTTGAGTTTTGGTTATTTACAAAAATGACAGCTTGTGATGCGGTTTCTTCGATTATTTATCGAAAAAAACTAGTGCTGACACCGATTGCATCTTAATTTAAATGGTAATTTATGATAAATTACTTAATTTCGAAGTAATTTCATTGACAGTTTTTCCACGGCGAAATTACTTAATTTGAACATGATTTATGCATAAATTAAGAATGAGCCGTAAATTACGATAGTGGGAACATGGTATAACAGCAAGAATCTCACTGAAAGCAACTACACAACATGGCTGCCGTGTTGTCTTAAGAGAAGCTCTCGCGACAAAGAGAGGAAAGTTTTGTTTGCTGTTATATTGGGCTGCTGGTTGCATATAAGCATCAAATAGAATTCGTGGTTTTGTAGTAATTAAAGAATAAATTTTTCGAAAACCTTAATAAGCTATGACAACCCTAATTATCATAGGAATCGAATAAAAAAAGAACTATCAAAATCGGTTCAGCGGTTACCGAGCTTACTCTAGATCAAATTTCGTGAGTCTCCTTTTATATAATAGTACTAGCAAATACCCGCTGCTTCGCCTGCGATAAAAATATTAAATACCATGTTAAAATTTTAAATCTTAAAATTAAAGTATTTAGTTGAATTAAAACAAATTCAAAATATAAAAATGATTGTGTTCGTTTTGTTTAATTATGAAAAAATGGTATATATATTAAGAAAGTACTTTATTTAATTTGAATTAGTTATTTTAACGGTAATTGTTATGATGACATAAATTTACCTGGCTTTCTTTATTTTTACTTTTAAAAAAGTCCTGCATAATAGCGTTATGAAAAAATTTGGGTAAAAAATTTTTAAAATTTGTAATAAAAAATGTAATTTTTTACATATATTCTGAAAATAAATATATTCTTCTTAAATTGCTGTAGTTAATCGGCCTTCTTCAGTTATTAATTGTTGTTATTTTGCTTCGGCCAAACAACAATTCTTCATAAATTTAAAAAAAGAACCCGATATAATGACATCCAACTTTTGGCGATATCTCAAAAACTATAGACTTTCTCAATGCATAACAATGCATTTTTGTATGGACAGTCGTTGATTAATAAAATTAACAATAATTTTCTTTTCTTTTCCGAAATATTTTTTTCAGATATTAGGCATGTTTTAAAAAAATCTGTTATTATGACATTAAAATTCTTGCGATATCTCAAAACTATAGATTTTCTCAGTATAACTCATAAGCCTCAGAATGAGAAAAAAACGATTGAAATTTCATGTTTTGACTTAGCAAGCAAACATTTCCGCAATTAACAAATCGATTTTCATCCAATTTTCTTTGTTTGAAAGTTCAATTAAGTAAATTGAGAAAATGAGAAAAGGTTTACCGTTACCGCAGCAATGCAATGTTTTATATTGTTTTCAAAAAACCTCTAAAATATCCAACTTATGCTAAACAATAGGCCAAGAGTTGCTTTTGTTGTACATATTTTTTTAGTTTAATTTTTTTTTTAATTCCTTCTATCATTAAACAGTTTCTATCATTAAAAACCATGGGAAGCCTACCCCTTGCTTAAAATGTTGTTATATTTTTTGCAATGTGTAACAGCTTAAAAACTAATTCATGTGGAAAACATTTTCAAATAAAGCTTAAAAAATAATTATGTGAAAAATATTTCAAATATTTCAAACTATTACACAAGTTATATACACAAATCTATGTTTTTATATATTTTCTTATCTATATATAATATACATAGTTAACGTTATAGTTACAGTAGAATTTGTCCTGACCCAATTCAATGAATTTTTTATGATCGTTTTGTGAATTTGTAAAACTGTAAATTGACCTTCGAACAAAACACATGCTAGACCTTTCCTTTTGAAACATCAATGCATGACGATCAGAATTTTCTGATATATACAGCATTTTTATTGATTTATGCTATACATTGTATAGTATTGCCCGGCAGACGTTGTCCTGCCGCAGACCACCTTACTGCTATATACGAATTTTCATGCTGTTCGGAAAAAATTAAATTTATATATTTTCCATTTTTAGTACAGTTGCCGAAAGTAGCCGTATGAACTAAATTATCAAATTTTAGTCTAATACAACCAAAACCGTTTGAAGTATTATAACCGGCAAAAATTTTTCACTTAAACCATCTCATACTCAAAACAATAGAATGCCAGTATTTCAGCTCAATTGAGCTTAAACCTAGTGCGCTTTGCTTTACTCCAAGCTTATCCCCCGAAAAGTGGACTTAACTAAAGTGGGTCATGCCCATTTTTAGTAAAGTTAGCGAAAGTAACCATACAACGTAGATTACCAAATTCTAGTCTCATACGACAAAAATCGACTGAAATATAGCATTTTTTGCAAAAAGTGGGCATGGAAAGTAGACGTGGCAAATCTAACAGCATATTACGATAAAGTTGGAATAACAAATCGTTTGATACCTATATCGTGTTAATCTGTTCAGTGGTTCTTGCGTGATTGTCAAACATCCGTGCAGTCTCGCTTTCATATATTCGTATGGATAGACTAACACAATCTCAAGTGGGGAAAAGCTGGCTGGCAAGGCTGCAAAACATAATTAATGCTGATAACTAAATTCTGGCAACTCCCCTCAAGACATTAACAAAGAAAATTAATTAACACTGTATGAAAGCAAGAATCTCCCTGAAAGTAAAGCTGGATTCACTATCACCTTCAGCATGTTTTGAAAGTTTTTTTCATATGAAGTTTTCGCTCAGAGAGAAAAATTTCTGCACGCTCTCAACTTGATTAACATTATTTTAAATCACACAAAAACATGCTGAAGGTTATCAGTGAATTCAGCTTAACTACACAACATGGCTGTCGTGTTATATTGAGAGAGGCTCTCGCGACAAAGAGAGAAAAACTTTGTTTGCTATTATATTGTGCTGCTGGTTGAATGAAGGCATCAAATAAAATGCGTGTTTTTGCAATAATTAAAAAATACATTTTTCAAAAACCTTTGTAAGCTATAACAATCTATATTATCATAGGAATCGAATAAAAAAAGAATTATCAAAATCGATTTCAGCGGTTACCGAGCTTATTCTGGATCATATTCGTGAGTCTCCTTTTATATAATAGTATAGATAGATATACAGGGTCCACCATATAACGTTTTTTTTCAACTGGTGCTTATTTCGTGAATGGTAACACTTAGCTCATATCTGATTTGACAAATAATTAGTTTTATCCTTCCGCTGAACGATTATGGTTGTGTTTACGCTTGAACAACGCTGGGAAATATTGCGATATTACTTTGAAAATCATGGTAATGTTGCAAAAATTGCGTACGGATTTTGAAAGAAGAGAAGCACCGTCAGCTCCGTATGTTCGTTATCTTGTGAATAAAGTGAAAGAAACTGGCATCCTCATCGATAAACCAAAGTGTGAAAAGCCAAAATCAGTGCGTACACCCGAGAATATTGCTGCTGTGGCAGAAAGTGTGCGTGAAGCGCCATCAACATCAATTCACCGTCGTTCTCAACAATTGAAAATTTCGGAGACATCATTGAGACGAATTTTGCATAAAGACCTTGGTATGACACCATACAAAGTCCAATTGGTTCAGGAGTTGAAGCCAACTGACCATCCAATGCGTTTTCGCTTCGCTAAGTGGGCCTGCGATCCACTTACAGAAGATGCCGATTTTGCCAAAAAAATCATCTTTTCAGATGAAGCTCATTTTGATCTTGGCGGGTATGTAAACAAGAAAAATTGTCGCATTTGGGGCACAGAAAACCCGCACGCATACATTGAAAAGCGGCTGCGACCAAAACGAGTCACTGTTTAGTGCGGATTTTGGTCCAGAGGCATAATTGGGCCATTTTTCTTCAAAAATGAGCAAGGAGTGGCCGTTACAGTCAATGGCGATCGTTATAGGGCCATGTTGAACGAATTTTTGTTCACAAAAATTGAATAAGAGGATATTAGCAACATTTAGTTTCAACAGGACGGCGCTGCGTGCCACACAGCCGAAGCTACACTCGATGTTTCGCGCCCTGTTTTTGAAGATCGCATTATCAGCCGCAGAGCTGATGTCGTTTGGCCACCTCGGAAGTGCGATTTGACACCGTTGGACTATTATTTGTGGGATGCAAGATGAAAGATAAGTGTTACGTCAACAAGCCAGAGACAATGGACGCTTTAAAGGACAATATTCGTGAAGCCATTGATGAAATACAGCTGCACACAATCGATAATGTGCTTAAAAATTGGACCGATCGTGTAGGCTTCTGCATGGCCAGCAGAGGCAGCCATTTGAATGAAATTATTTTCCATTATTAGCCGGAAGGATTGTACTTTCAAATAAAAACAGAAATTTGAGAAAACATCTAGTAGTATTTTTTTATAGAATATTAAAAAAAAAAAGTTATTTGGCGGACCCTTTATATATATTAAGGCGCCTCACGCTCCATAGAAAAAAAAAAGTTACTCGGCACTAATGCTTAAAATAATCCTTGGCTTATATTATGATGATTCCCCACATATTTCGACTCTAGCGTTAGCCATCCGTGAGCTAGAATGGTTTGATCGAACCTCTAAAAATCGATTTTTTTTGTAAAAATATTGGCTGGTATGGTATCTTAAAATAAAAGAAACTGTCAGAAATAGTATTAATAAAAAAGTTCATCCAATCTGCATCAAAAAATATTAAATTTTTTCCATGGGACAAAATATAATGCGGATTTTCATGATTCTTTTTGGCTTTTTTTATATTAATTTCACTAAAATTCAAATAACTTCATTTTTTTATGCGATTTTAGTTTTCGAGATAGATAAAAACAGTAAAAAAAAAATCATGAAAATCCGCATTATATTTTGTCCCACGGAAAAAATTTAATATTTTTTAATGCAGATTCGATGAACTTTTTTACTACTACTATTTCTGACGGTTTTTTTATTTTTAGTTACCATACCAGCCAATATTTTTACAAAAAACTCGTTTCTTAGAGGTTGGGTCAAACAATTCCAGTTCACGGATAGCTAACGCTAGAGTCGAAATATTTCGGAAATCATCATAATATAAACCAAGGATTATTTTGAGCATTAGTTCCGAATAACTTTTTTCCGTGAGGCGCCTTAATATATATATAGTAAGTATATGCTACAAATTTTTATTATCTTGACGAGAGTTTTTTCAAAATTTAATATAGCCTTTTACCTATTCTAGAAAACATGTTCCCTGCATTAAAAATTTCCCTGCCAATCTGTTCAGCCGTGAAAGAAACAAACAAGCACACAAACAGACAACGAATCACTTTTATATATTAGTAAGGATAAGGATTTCCCTGTTAACAAGTTTGTAAGACACTTCACTGAAAAATATTTTGTTTTTATGCCATTTAAAATATTTTTCCACATGAGTGTCATCTAGTTTTGTTGTTATTATCTATTTGCACAAAGTGAGGTATTATAATATCTTCAATCGGTGTTTTTTCTCCCCACCCCGAATAACGGCAGTGAAAAAATTCACATTCAACAGGATAAAAAGTTCAACATTATTTTTAAAATAGCTTTTGTTGTAGCAAACATAGTTTTTCCATTTCACAAATAACTGTGTTTGCATTTATTTTCCGTGTTCGAACAAAGCAATTTCCGCCAGTTATCTTGAATCTAACAAGCGGAAGCACCTTTTTGGGTAGAATAGGGAAAAAAAGATGTGTTGGATTTTTTTAATTTAGTTTT
Organism: Dichetophora obliterata; assembly: GCA_963920525.1. Lineage (NCBI taxonomy): Eukaryota > Metazoa > Arthropoda > Insecta > Diptera > Sciomyzidae > Dichetophora > Dichetophora obliterata. The sequence continues at coordinate 50,051,268 of OY986438.1, read as the reverse complement.
GCCTGAATGATGTTATAACATCCGGTACACTTTGTCGCAACGGATGAACAATAAACGGAAACTACATCGATATGGTTGACTTTTATCCAATGATGCATATACTGTATGATTAAATGCAATGCTATTGAATGTGTGCTTCTGGGTGAACTGAACCCAGTATTAATTGATGCTGTCTAAGCTTCTGTGAAGCAAACCACACACAGTTTGCCAAAATAAAAATTGTAAAAATAAAAGACCACAAAAAGATATTTCGGTCGAATGAAATCAAGCTAGTTTTACAAATTATTTATTCCTTTTACCAAAGCCTTCCTCTTCACTACACTGCAAAAAACGTAGTATGTGGGTCTCATGCAGAGGACACAATCAATTACAATATTTCGCATATATGCGAATTTATATCGTTCCACTTTTTGAATACATGCAACTCAATCTACTCTGATGTCCTTTCGGCTGTCATAAATCATAGAATTATTAATTTCCTGTTTTATTTGGCGCATTCTTGCGCAACCTCAAATTTCATTCGCATGAATATGAATACGTTTTGCAGAACGTTTTCTGATTGAAATGTTTTTGTGAAAACACAGCTACATTTAGAAACCAGGCGTCTTAGTTTATTTAGATAAGTTTGTCAACAACACTGACAAATGTTGTATTGCCAAATATTGCTTGTTTGTTTTTTCTCATGTTAGCCAAACAAAACTTAGGGCCAGTTTCACAATCAAATCTCAAGTTTTTAGCCATACCTAAGCTTAAGTCAAGTCTAGAAATTTGACGACAAAAGTTCGGCTTAAGTCTTCGAATTAACTTAAGTGTAGTGGAAAAGTTGATTCGAAGACTAAAGTGGATCTTAAGTCGCCAAATCTCTAGATTTTAAGTTTTGAAACTGGCAATTACTTTATGAAAAAAACTTGAACATTGAAATGTTTTTTATTGACATAACAAGTAAGACATCTTCTTAATATGATATGTGTCTTCCACATAGTTGTTGTATTCACAGACCTAAGTGAAATTTAATAAGAAATATTTTCATAGAATATTTGAACCCTCTTCAACTATACTTAACGGTATTTTTTTAATCATTTTTCAAAAAAGATCTCACTATAGATCTGTGAAGACTACTATGTCGCAGGCAGAAGTAAATAAATCAATTTCCCAAAAGTAAAAATGCAATTTATTTACTTTTGATGTGATGTAACTTTGTTTTCGACCGATCGACTTAGTTCAAGATTTTCATGGTAAAATGTTTTTGAGCCGAAAGCCTTGTGTGTGTAGTCTGTTTTAAAAACACGTACGATTGGAGGAAATAAAAAATTTTGGAAAAGTTTTTGATGGGTATTTTTTACTTCTCAGAAAAAACATTCTTCCAAAAAACCTGTTGCAAATAAAAGCAGTCTTGTTTGCAGCTTATAGCAAACCCTTACTTTGCAAGCTTGAAGCTGATTTAAGCAGCTGCTTGTTTTGACTTTTTTTAATATTTGTATTCCTCTATGCTCTATGACAGAGCATGCGGTAGCTCTTAAATATCACTGCGGTAAGCTTTTCATCATAGTAATGACTCTGTTGAATGCGGAAACCAATCAATTCAATCAAATCAATCAATGTTGTATTCGACTATATCAATTTGTGCATTAGTGCCATGTCCAAACATCACGATTTTTGTTTTTTAATTGCAATTTATTTGAATCGAATTAGATGTAAACGTTCCCTGAAAGAGCTCCATTAGGATTCAAATGATTTGCTATAGAAACAGCATGAATATTTTTAGAAATAATTGAATTGAAGCTTATTTACGTGGGGAAACTTTACGTTAAAGCTTTGTTTTTATTCTGCGTAATAGACATCGTTATGTTAGTTTTCTGTTTGTTTATCTCGATGCATTCTTTGAGAAGAATTATTAGTTTTTTTTATTTCCTATAATTACTCTTCAGGAATTTTACCAAGTTTAAGTTAACTGAAGCAAAATAAAGCACATTTTTTGTACTTTAGGTTAGTGATTCGTATTCAGTATTCGTATATAAAGCTATATCGCAAAAAAACTTGCTTGATGTAAACAGGCACTAGTCACACGTATTAAAAACACAAAAACTACAAAAAATTATCTTCTAATTGACATAAAAACCACAATAGATAATAATTTAACAAAATTTTAGTAAGAGAGAGGTACACTAAGAAAAAAACATGAAAAAAGTAACAAAAATGTAGTACATTTTTATGAAAATTTTACTTGTTTACGTGCCAAGAAAATTTTTTTTATAAATAAAACAGAAATATTGACAGAAAAATTAAAAACAATTTGCATTAGAATAGAGTATTTCAGAATTAAAAATTTTTTTTAACTGAATGTCAGAAGCTTTAACTTTATTATAGTACAAAATAAAGTTGAGATATTAATGGAGTTGATTTTTAGTATTAGTTCAATAAAAAAAAAAATCTGAATACAAAGAAATCTCTGTATATTATTTATTTGAAATATAAAAGTAGAACTAATTCAATAAAAAAAGTAAAATAATTAAATATCCAATATGTGTGTAAGTTAAAGAATGTTATAAAGAACTATTAAATATTTGAAAATTTTTAAGTAATCAAAATTAAGTAATTGAATATTATAATGTAAAAAAGCACTTTTTTCTGCATTTACAACTGTTAAACTACAAATCCTTTCGCTGTATAATTGTCCTACAGCACTTAAAAGTTGCTCATTTACAACACTAGACGTAGGAGCTGGATGATTTTTCATCGCAACAGATTTTTGTGTGCGAAGCGTTTCGGTATTTTGTACTTAATTACATCAATTTTGTAAGTTAAGCCTACAAAATATGTCGAAAGACAAAAAATATGTAAAAAGATAGAAAAATTTAAAAATGTAAATAAAAACCAATTTACATAGTACCAAAGCGCTAGACAGGGGGCTAGAGACGGGCAAAATAAACATGCTAAATTGGCCACTAAGTTTTGGTCATGTCCGTATGTTTTGATTTTAATATTACTTAAAATTAAAGAAATATATTATCTTCAAATTTGTCTAACTAAATATGGCCATGCTATAAAATGTCACGCCAACAATATGACATAACACTATACAACATGCTATACAATGTCATATCCACAATCCGACATAACACTATACAACATTAATCATAACATAAAATTAAAAACCTATCAAAAACTAGAAAAATAATATAAAAACCTGGAAAACTAATATATAAAAAGTTAACCTTCCCATCTATGTTAAGTGAATCAACCAACCTAAAAAATTAATCCTTGCCGTGTAGGCATAAAGGCTACCTTTACATTCATACAGCACATTCATGCAGCACTTTGGGAATGAGGAGGGAATAGGTTTTTCGTTCTCATAAAAAATCACATCTCATTAAAATTTATTAAAGCGAATAACCCAGGCGAATCAATTTTGTTGTCGAAAATATCCTGTTAAGCCAGCAGCAAAATTCGTATAAAACAGAGTTTCGCGATAAAGATTACATGTGTAATTGATTGCAGCAAGGATTAGGATTACTTTAATCTCAATTTCAAAAAGATTGCGGCAAATCGTCGGTCGAACGTTCGTAGATTACGATTGCAGAAATGTTAATTTTGAAAAAGCCGAAAGCATGATTATTGTAATCGTAATCCTAGCTCATTCGATGAATGATGACTTTAATTGTAATCCCTTTTTTTAATAAGGATAACAGTAATCGCACGGTCGTCTTCTTCTGCGTAAACCGCCGCTGGGTACCGAATCAAATGTTTTCTTCACTGGAGCATCGTCTTTCATGCGCTGAACATGACCAAGCCAGCGAAGCCGCTCGATTTTAATGCGCTTGACTATGTCGATGTCAGCGTATAGCTCATACAGTTCATCATTCCACTGTATTCGGTACTCGCCATTGACGCAAATTGGTCTTACGAAGAATCTTTCTCTCGAATGCTCCTAAAGTCTTTTCATCTGAACTGCTCAGCGTCCAGGCTTGTTATGCATAAAGTAGGACGGGCATGATGAGCGATTTATAGAACGTGATTTTCGGTCGTCGAGGCAGGGCTCTGCTTCTCAATTGCCTACTGAGCTCAAAGTAACACCTGTTGGCAAGTGTTATTCTTCGTTTGATCTCAATACTGATGTCGTTGGTTGAGTTTATGCTGGATCCCAGATAAACGAAGTCCTTCACAACCTCGAAGAAGGTATTGTCAACTGTAAAGTGAGTTCTAAGACGCTGGGACTGTTTGTTTGTTGACACCAAGTATTTCATCTTATCTGCATTCACTGCCAGACCCATTCGACTTGACTCTTTTTCTAATCTGGAAAATGCTGCACTGACTTCGAGCGTACTATGGCCGATGATATCGATGTCATCAGCATACGAAAATTCGATGTCATCAGCATACGCAAGCAGCATAACACTCTTGTAGAATATTGTGCCACTACGTCTTTAATTTGAAGTACTTTTACTTATTTGACGTTGGAACTTTATGCCCCTTTTATGTATTACAACTCAACTTAAGTTGACTAGATTCAACTAATTTTTTTTCGTATAACTTATTACATACATTTCAGTTGAACTACGTCGTTTGAAAATTCTTAATAGATGGTAGCAAACTACATGGTTCAATTAAAATATATGCAATACGTTATATGGAAAAAATGTAGTTGAAGTGAGTCAACATCGCATACCATCGCATACATAATACGTACATAATAGGGGCCTTAATTTAACAACAAAACTTGTTTTTTTATCGAATTATTAACACTTACTGAACTCAATCCATAATAATGTGCTACCATTTTGTCGCAGCATTTTTTCATATTGTGTAAACTAACGGTATTTCTCTCAGAATGTTTAATCATTGTTTACTTAAGATACCAAAAGAGCACAACCACATGACTTATTACACTTAGAGAAATAGCTTAAACATTCAAAGTAAGTTATTATTTGGGAAAATGTTCAAGTCTTAACTTTTTGTCGCGGACTGTATGTAGCTTTAACAGCAAGTCAGATCGTGTTCGTCAGCACTCGTCGGCACTCGTCAGCAGCAAAAAAAATTATGTGCATGTTTTACATTTGAGAAACATGATTTGTTTTGCTTTTTCAAACCAAAGACACGAACGAATCGAAAGCACCAAATCATTTACAAATGATCATTATTGAGTGAAAATTCGTGAAACTAGCCACTTAAGACAGGAAGTCGAAATTTTTATACATATAATGGATAAAGTTTTTTTTTTCAATGAGGTACAAAGAATTGAGTTTTAGGCCACTTTTTAGTAAAATTAATTTTGCTAAGTAATGGCTTGTTAAAATTTCTTGATTTTTGGGTCAAGTATTCTTAGTACACGTTTAATTACAAAAATATCCTTTATAAAAAAAAATAAAAAAAAAATCAAAAAAAATGTTTTGGACCGCAGAAAATTTTTAAAAAATATTAAATATTTATACAAATTTAGAAATAATACAAAAAAAGAAAAATTATGTATTCTCCATAAACAAGTCTGTTATGAAATGTTTTAAATCTGCACTACCTGTCTTGTGCGAGCCATAGAAAGCACTGCACAATGGAATGATTGGTACAAACTAGAGGGAATAAATTATTTTGATGACGTTTTTAGTGCGTTAGGCACAGAAAAGTAAAAAAGTTTTAAATATTTGGACAAGTGGGCGTGGCACCTCCCACGATCCCCATGTATATGGATCACATTTTTCGCAATATCTTGAGAACCAGTAATGCCACAAAAACAAATCTTTGAACAATAATAAAGTACGCTATTTGAAGGACACGTGCCAATAGATCTCTAGATATTGCAAAAAAGTGTTTGAGTTGTATAGGAGGTACCACGCCTACTTGTCCAATCATGCCTAAATTTGGCACGTATCCTCTAAATGACTGCCTAAGTTTTGTTTTTGTAGCAGTACTGATTCTCTAGATATTGCGAAAAATAAGATCAATTTGTATGTGATGTGCCATGCCCACAAAACCAATTGTTTAAAAAACCTTCTTTTTGTACTTTTCTGTGCCTAAAAAAACTAGAACTTCATCAAAATAATTTATTCCCTTTAGCTTGTACCAATCATTCCATTGTGCAGTGCTCTGTATGGCTCGCACAAGACAGGTAGTGCAGATTTAACATATTTCATAACAGACTTGCTTATGGAGAATACATAATTTTTCTTTTTTTCTATTATTTCTAAATTTGTATTCATATGTAATATTTTTTTAAAAATTTTCTGTGGTCCAGAACGTTTTTTTTAATTTTTTTTATAAAAAACTTATTAATTTTATAGAAAAAATTTTTTAAATTCATTTTTGTAATTTAACGCGTATTAAGAGTATTTGACCCAAAAATCAAGAAAATTTAACAAGCTGTTACTTAGAAAAATTAATTTTACTAAAAAGTGGCCTAAAAATAAATTCTTTATAACTCATAAAAACACTCTTTCATATACACTTCAATAATATCCATTATGCGTATATTTTAAGGTGGCTAGTTTCACGAATTTTCACTCTCTTGTGTTTCGTCCAAATTGTGCTGGGTCAGAATTTTAAAAATTTTCGTTAACACGAGGGCAGACCATATAAAATTTTCTTTTTTTTGTTTCAAATCTGAGGTCAGATCGTTAAAAAATTGTATTTGATACTAGAGTGGCCCCGAAAAATGTGTTTTTGAAACGAAGCTTTTTACCCCTCGTTTTGTGATTTGCTTGAGTGAAATCTAAAAAACTACACTTTTTCCCATTCACCGTTTTTCTTAGAATTGTTTTTGTTCTTTTACTTGCGTCTATTACAACAAGAGGATATAAAATTAAAAATATTTCTCTGTAAGCGTGAGAATCGAACTCGCACCATCTCGATCGAGAGTTTTACACATTAACCACTACTCCAAAGCCCTATGCGTCATTAAGTGATTCATTCAATATTAAGTATTAACTGAAGCTATGTTGCAGTAGATGACAGGAATTGATTAAAAGGATTGTGCATTAGCTATCCTACATATTTTATTGTGAATGCGTGAAGCTATGATGCAGCAGATCACAATAATCGATCAAAAACATTGTGCATCAGGGGATTTCGGACTATCTTACATGTAAGATGGACATATTAGACGGCAGAATAACGGGGAAGTCCGTTCGAGCTTACGGACCATACTACATGTCGGATGGACTTTATTATGTTATAGCTTTCAAGAATATAGCATAGTGCAATGGCAAAAGAATCTCTTGCTGTTATATAATTTTTGAAGTTTACTTTTATAATATTTTTTTATCCTTTTATAATCTAAAATTTCCATTTAAAAAATTTTATTTACTTTTATGGTTCAACTTGCTTCGTTCGAATGTATGTATGTATGAATGTATTCTGTATTTATGTTTGTATGTCCGTCAAAATTTGCAAATCATTTTTCTCAATTTTGCAAACTTGTTGGTATCCGATTTAGCTGAAATTTAACATACATATCTAAGTCCAGTGACAATGCAATACTATAATAGAATTTTATGCCACAACCTCTTTTACCGCCCACAAATCAATATAAATGGTTTATCTCAACATGTTTTGAAAATAAAAGATGTTAATAATAAACTTTTAAGACTAAAAAGTAAAAATTTTTTTTAAAAAAATAAGCTTTAATTTAAAAAATAAGTGAACTAAAAAAAAAAAATTAATTTAAGTAACATTTGTAATATATGTATAAAGTAGGTATATTCTAGGTGCAGAATAACCCCTCTCTTGGTTACTCATCATCATAGTATAAGCGTACGTAAATTGGTAAGTTCAAAGGACTTACACAAATTTAGAATTTTTCAAATACATTTATATTTAAAAGCTTGAGGCACCGATGTCCGCGATCCGGTATACAGGTTTACTACGCATTATCAGTGGCATTGAATCTCTTAATAAGCTTACCTGTATATAAACTGCGATCCATTATACAGGTTTATTTCACAATGTCAGTGCCGTAAGCTTTTAACTATAAATGTATTTGAAAAATTCTAAATTTATGTAAGTCCTTAGAGCTTACCAATTTACGTACGCTTATATTATGATGATGAGTAACCAAGAGAGAGGTTCTTCTGCACCTTGAATATACCTACTTTATACATATTTGACAAATTTATCTTAAATTCTTTTTTTTAGTTCACGTATTTTTTAAATAAAAGCTGATTTTTTAAAAAAAAATTTTACCTTTTATTTTTTATATTAAACTTTGCACTCTGTTTACGTTTTTCTTTATATGTTCACTCCACGACGTTTTTTTTAGAATGAGAAAATGTATGAAGTCGGATGAGCATACGTTCGCACATACTACATGTAGGATGGAAATCAAAAATTTTTGATTTTTTGTGGCGCTCCATCCTATATGTAGGACGGGCCGCAGTATTTGCTGCATGTGGGATAATCCGAAACTCCCTAATAGCTATTTAAACAACAAAAGTAGCAAGGTTCCATTGAACGGGTTGAAAATTATTGTTGGGTAGAAAAAATTGTTTTAAGTATAGATTTTAATAGCGAATTCAGGAAGATTAGCTCTCGAAAATTTTCAGGTCTTTGATCCTGCTCAAAATGGCGCTCAATGAGACACTTTTAAGGAAAAAGGGGCATGGGCGGTGTTGTGAATTTTGACTTTTCTATTTATCTGAAAAAAAAAACAAAGAATATTATTAGTCACTATGAGTGCAGCTATGGCACTAGAAAAAAAACTTGAAAACTAGACGAAAATTAATTTCTTAAAACAGCTTGTTTTCTTCCGATTATTAAGTGCAAAATATATAATGTTTTTGAAATAAAACTTGGATTCTAGTTTCAGCGATATATACTGATGTTATGAATAGCATATTAAAATTTCAGATGATTCGGCTGAATAGTTTATGTTTTTCTACAATACCATGCCGAAAAAAGTAGTTTCGAGATAAATAAGTATAAAGAGAATGAATGTAGATGAAACATTTTGGCTCGACACCTACTAAAACTGCTGAAATATAAATATAAAAATCAATTTCATAAAAATTTTAGGCCTTAAACTATGCCGTTTTGATAAATATAATTTGGGAATGATAAGCGATCCAAATATTTGCACAACACGATTAGGATAACTATTGATGTAATATTTGCTAGAAATATCGATGACACCAGTGGCGTAGCTAGGGTTGTTGGCACCCGGGGCGGAAAATATATTTTGCACCCTCAAAGGACGGATATCCTTATCCATATCTAAAATCTCTATAAAAAACTAAAAATTTGCAAATATACGGTTTTGTTTAAAATTTTTTTTTTTCATCTTTTAATAATTTTGTTAAGATGCATCGAGTTAGTTTAACTTTTTTGTTTTAAAATATCAATTGGGTGTCTGAAAAAATATAAAAACATTATTTAATGATTAAAAATAATGAATAAAATCAAACTTCAAGGTACCATCAAGACTTCAAATTCATTCTTTCTTGCTTTCAGAGAAGCAAACTTTTCGATAAACTCATCGAAATCTATGTTCTCAGTCTCTTCGGCTTCAATAGATAATATTGAGAGGTCTGTAAGTCTTGACTGCCCCATTGCTGACCGTAAATAATTTTTTATTATTTTTATTATTTTTTTATATTTTAGTTTTGAAAAGCTTATTTCGCATGAAGCAACTGAAACGCAAATCGTTAAAAATAATTTTAAACTTAGTGCTAGATTCGGCAACGTCTCTTCGAATCCCCATTCATATATAAAGTTTAAAAAAATCTATTGAGGTCGAGTTTTTATGAGTTTCTAAAGCAATGTCTGCAGCTTTAAGGTGCCTTCTTAGCCTTGGTATTTCAATTGCTAACTCTTCTTCATTGACCTCATCATGGACAGCGACGAATCCTGGTATTAAGATCTGTACTTCATTTTCAGAAGTGGATAGCAAGCTTGGTGGTAGAATTGCTTCAAATACATTTTCAATTTCTTGTATCGATTTTGTTCTACTATTAAGTTCCGAATGAAACCTATCCAGGCACTCGAACATCGCCCTCTTATTTTCTTCTTGTTAATGAATTTTGATAAATTTATCAAATTTATAATACTTCGATAATAAATATATATGGAATATGATGTCTTGCAGAGTTAAAGGAAAAATTAAAAAATTTTGTTTGTTGGAGCCGATTAAACCAACAGTGATTTTTGTTTTTTGAGTCAGTTCTTGACTCCATTGACAGATGTGCTAAAGATCTTGAAACGAAATTTCACACAGCTTAGAAGATAAAGGAAATCCTTTGGTGGGACGTTCTCTGAGGCAATTAATACGGAAAATTATTGGGATTTTCGCAGCTACTTTTATAACGCTTAAATTGCTGCATTGTTTCAATACTGTTTTAAAGACAAAATGCATATTTAATATAAATTTAATATTAAAATGTTCTGGAACTATTAACCATTTGCTTCTTTAGAAGCAAATTAATACATAACGTGTAGAACGTGTAGCCAAGAATAGTTTCTGCACTTAAAAAATTAACATTGGAAGCACTGCTATTTTTTAACGGCCCTATCCAAAAACCCATTACAAACATTTAGTTTATATTAAGTTACATAAAAGCATTCAATAACAAAACTATATATCATATGAAAAATTTGTGACATCAATCCAATTATAACTATGTATAAAATAAATAAAAATGTGTGTATAATCTTTATGATGGTTGCACGCACCCTTCACCAAATATTATACCTATGAATATTTTAAATTAGTTTTAATTGATACAAACGTATTGTTAGGAATGCTTTGAGGTATTTTTGCACCTTTTGTCTTTTGTATTTTGCAATGTAACAGTACAGCCAATGTAATAAGTTCAATCAGACTAGGCATTGAAAAAACATATATTAAGAGCTCCTATTAACCCTCTGCGACTGACGTGGTGGTATGACAGACACCATAAAATGTGTATATTTTGCAAAAATTATTTATGCTATATAAATAAATGTTAGCTTCATACGTCTTTTTAATTTTATATATTAGTAAATTAAAAAAATAATATACACTCTTAACTTTAAAATTTAAGAGGTAAAATAAGGAATAAAAAGCTAGTTTCGAAAATATAAGTTGTCAAAATGATGTCTGATGTACTACCACGTCAGTAGAATTGTGAAAATTAAGGCACGTCAGTCGCAGAGGACTAAAAACAATTTATGTTTATACAAACAAATTACACAATTTAGTACAGATTTATGTTAAAATTTTTTTTTGTTAATTTTGCACCCCTTCTGTCTGTGCACCCGGTGCGGACCGCCCCCCCCCCCCGCCCTACCCTTGCTACGCTACTGGATGACACTACATCTATATAATATACGTTTGCCATTTTAGACATTAAAAACCAATAATTTCATTAAAATTTACTAAAATTATTCACAATTAATGTAAATTAATAATGTAAGGTAATACATTTTATTGGTGGGAATATTATTTTTTAGTTAACATTATGGTATTTAAAATTTTTAAATTTAAAATTTTTTTATCAAAAAATCCATTAAATTATCATACTTATGAAACTGTGAAAAAACTTTGCTTCTATCGTGTGTAAAAAGACGCATCTGTTTTTTTTTCCTATTTTGATAATTAAAGAAAGTTATTTCAAGCATGAAATGTAACAATTTTTTTCATATCTCCTTCATGGTAATTATTTCATTAAAACACTTCTTAACAACAATTTTTAAATCAATTCAGACCCATCGAATGGCAAGCTCAGAAACTAAAAATTTTAGTATAACATTTTTGTTAAATATCAATGTGTTGAGGTGTTTTAATGAAATAAAAAACTTGATACGGAAAGAAAATTTTTTTAAGAAGTCGAAATAGAAAAAAAATAGTGCTCTTAGCCTGGTGTTATAAATTGATACTTTTGGACAGAGTGTTTTTCAGAAATATTTGAAGAATCTAAATGAAAGAAATTATCTTCGGTACCATTTCTGGTGCACTAGATAAAAAAATAATATTAAGTTTTTGAAAAAGTTAAAAAATTGCATTCCAGTATACATTTCTCAAAAACAAGGCAATGCATATGCAAAAAAATATTGCAAATTATTAATTCGCCAAACTTAAGGATATTGCCAACACTATAATCAAATCGCCAAAATCAAGACTTAAGTGCTTTGATAGCAATCAAAAGTTCTGTGCCACCTCGAATGTACCTTTAGATTCGGATATTCTTCACACAGGACCCTTTTGGTAAAAATCGAGAGTGGCATCGTGTTTCTCAGGATATTGTTAGTTAAAGTCTTTACTTATTTTTACTTTAAGACATATGTAGTTTGTCTTACAAAAATCAAAGCATTTTGAGATCGTGACTTTTTAAAATTTTTCTTAAAAAACTACTTTGTACTTGCGCGAGAGGAAGACATCCTTATTTTTTTCTAAAATTTTTTTGGGAGATCTTGACCACCCTATGCAACTTTTGAGACCTCTTAGCATATGATCTAAATTTTTCGATATGCCCTACTGGAGTTTTGTTAACTTTTTGTAAATACAAGCCTAAGTACCGAATTTTATTACAATAGCTTCCATACCCATTTTGTGGGTTCAATGACACTGCGTGGCCATAGTAAAAATGTACCTCAAAAGATAAAATCACGCTTGCGGCATCACTGTATCGCGATCTAAGCTAAATATTTACCAAGAAATACGCGAGGAAACTGAAAGTACTTCTTATTTAGTACTTCCGCTTGTGAAAACATGTTTCATTTTGTGATGTATCTCTCAACCCGCATAAATGAATAGCAAATGCATGCAAATGTTTTTGAAGTTTCCACCATTTCATCATGAACATGACAACCATTGGCACTACACTTTATTCAACTGCAACAGGACTTTAACCAGTTTTTCCCCTCGGCCACTTCCTCATGTTATCCTGCCCTCCATCCACTTCTAGATCCATTTCCAAAGTCAAGTGCGCATTCCTTTTATCTTTTTCTATGGCATTCATTGTTTTGCCTGTTTCCCATGCTAGTCCTGGTCTTGGCTGGCTGGATGTGGCTACAATGGCGTCATCAACAAATACAACAAATATTCCGCATGTAATCCCAATAATGCTGCAGTTACAGCCATTGTTGTGTATTGTTGTCATTTAAGCCCACATCGCACATTCGAAGCTCCTCACTTCCTCCCTCAAATACATTTCCGCATTTTATTATTTCAGCCATTATTATTGTGGTTAAGTTGTTGGTTTGTTGTTACAATTTCTCCATTTTCTTTTTTTACATTAATGGTAAAGAGCAAATCTTTTTAGAAACGAAACGTTGGAACAGCTGCATTTACTTTTTGTGTTTGCTGCATAGCATTTGTAGCTTTTAAGAGCCGTATCGGATTGTAATTTCTTTGGGGGAAATTGGAAATTTTTATAGAATCCATGCGATTCCAGCTAGTGATTTGGGTGATGTTGCTATAGCGTTAGTAGGTTTGAATGGTGATTTCGAAAATTCATCTTGACCGTTATTTTATTTTTTTATGCCATAAAGGCGCGCCTGTCTCATAATCATTGGGTTCATAACTGGCATGCCATCATCGGTGAACCCAACCGCACCTGCTTCCTTTACAAATGCCATTTCAGGCAACTTTTCTTCCGAAGTGGTGATTTTAGCGTAAAATTCAACGTTTACATGTGAAGTTTCAAATGCTCTATATACACACTTTACTTACTTTATTATCTTCAAAGCCGCCGAGAGCGGGACACGGTGTGTTCCCCGCAGGCCCGGAGTCTTAAGAGAGCCCGGAGTCTTAAGAGAGCCCGGATTTTCGGGAAAGTAAAATAACATAAAGCTGATTTATTGTTGAGGGATACAAGTGGTGTTTGTTTCCATGAAAATTATTATTCTTCTTATTTCTAATCTTGCTTTGTATTGACAATATCAAAAATTATAATAGTGATATTCACTACATTTGTTAAATCCGGCTAACTTGCTAATCTTAACAAATTTGTTAAGTCCTGTCAAAATAGTTTATGGAAAAAGACTGTCTTAGCTCAGCAGATACCATTTGTTAAGTTTGAAACTTTAAACTTATTTAGCCCTATCATGAATATTTTTTAACGCTTAATCGGAAAAGGGAGCTTTCATTTTGAAGATATAGCTCAAGAAAATTTTGGAAATACAGGGTCCGCCATCTAACGTTTTTTTTCAACTAGTGCTTATTTCGTGAATGGTAACACTTAGCTCATGTCTGATTTAACAGATAATTAGTTTTATCCTTCCGCTGAACGAATATGGTTGTGTATACGCTTGAACAACGCTGGGAAATATTGCGACATTACTTTGAAAATCATGGTTATGTTGCAGAATGTGTGCGAAAATTGCGTACGGATTTTAGAAGAAGAGAAGCACCGTCAGCTCCGTATGTTCGTTATCTTGTGAATAAAGTGAAAGAAACTGGCATCTTCATCGATAAACCAAAGTGTGAAAAGCCAAAAGCAGTGCGTACACCCGAGAATATTGCTGCTGTGGCAGAAAGTGTGCGTGAAGCGCCTTCAACGTCAATTCACCGTCGTTCTCGACAATTGAACATTTCGGAGACATCATTGAGATGAATTTTGCATAAAGACTTTGGTATTACGCCATACAAAGTCCAATTGGTTCAGGAGATGAAGCCAACTGACCATCCAATGCGTTTTCGCTTCGCTAAGTTGGCCTGCGATCGACTTACAGAAGATGCCGATTTTGCCAAAAAAATCATCTTTTCAGATGAAACTCATTTTGATCTTGGCGGGTATGTAAACAAGCAAAATTGTCGCATTTGGGGCACAGAAAACCCGCACGCATACATTGAAAAGCCGCTGCACCCAAAACGAGTCACTGTTTGGTGCGGATTTTTGTCCAGAGGCATAATTGGGCCATTTTTCTTCGAAAATGAGCAAGAAGTGGCCGTTACAGTCAATGGCGATCGTTTTTAGGCCATGTTGAACGAATTTTTGTTCACAAAAATTGAAGAGGAGAATATTGGCAACATTTGGTTTCAACAGGACGGCGCTACGTTCCACACAGCCGAAGCTACACTCGATGTTTTGCGCCCTGTTTTTCAAGATCGCATTATCAGCCGCAGAGCTGATGTCGTTGGCCACCTCGGAAGTGCGATTTGACACCGTTGGACTATTATTTGTGGGGTGCTCTCAAAGATAAGTGTTACGCCGACAAGCCAGAGACAATGGACACTTCAAAGGACAATATTCGTGAAGCCATTGGTGAAATACAGCTGCACACAATCGATAATGTGCTTAAAAACTGGACAAATCGTGTAGGCTACTGCATGGCCAGCCGAGGCAGCCATTTGAATGAAATTATTTTTTATTATTAACCGGAAGGATATTACTTTCAAATAAAAAAATAAATTTGAGAAAGTATCCAGTAGTTTTTTTTTTTAGAATTTCTACAAAATAAAAAGTTATTTGGTGGACCCTTTATTTTCCAAATTTCAATTTTATTCAACATTTCCAAATTGTTCTTGAGCTTTATCTTAAAAACGAAAATTACCTTTTCCGATTAGCAAATTTATAAAAAGTTTTAACGCACTGTAACATAAAAATTAAAATACATTTTTGGTTACACAAGTTATTAAAACCATACATCTATTGCTGCATTGAAAGTTGTCAAACCAACATTTGCAAATATCTTATCAGGTGCGTTCATATCAACAGCTGCTAACTTTAACAATTTAGTAACTTAGGAGGACTTAACAAATTTTACTGCATACCCTTGGTGAAACTTTTTCGTGGCTTGGGAACTTTAAAATTTAATACGTTGATACCTTTGTTTTAAGGTGAATACTTCTGGATACATTTTACACTGGCATGGATAACTTTTATATATATGCCGCGGCAACACTGTATATGAGTACTTCCAATCATCAGTAAAAAATTTGTCTTAAAGTATACAACATAGCAAAAAGCATGGTCGTTTTTCAGTGCTTATCTAGACAAACATTGTGCTGCTATGTTATGTTATATTATGTACGTTAGTAATTCTCAAAATACTCATAAGAGTTTAGTACACTTACAACTCATAACTTTTCACAGTGAAATAGTTTACAAATAATTTGATTACATTTTATAAGTAAAAGTTTGAAAAGCTCTAATACAACAAATAAAGTTAAACTATTATAAAATATCAACTATCATAAATAATTCATATCGAACTGCTGAAATTTCACATATATAAATAACCTAAATTCGTAGTTTTTGTACATAAAAAATCTTTTAAAATATTTCGTTTCTTTGACAATAATTGAATTAAAGATTAAAAAGGTATGTTTACATTTTTTCAATTATAAAAATGACATAATTTTTGTATATTCAATTTATGTATCTACTCGTGTTTGTAAATTTGAAATATTTCCTTTTTTACTTTCGAATAAAATAAGGATTTCATTGATAAGAAAAAATATATTTTATTTATAAGATAAAAAAACTAATATCTAAATAATAGAAATTGATACTTTACAGTCATTTGCCACGGATCCTTCTCAACTTGCTTAAATAAATTGTATGCAACAATTTTTTTTCAAAGTGGCAAACTCTCCAAAAAATTATTTGCAAAATTTCTAATAATAACTTAACTCAAAATAACCGCTTTTGTTTTGACCTAAATACAAAAGTCTTGCTTGTTTTTTCTTGACGTTAGCTTTAAGTTTTATTAGGTTCTTAATTTCTGCTGGATATGTAATATTGCAAGAAAATATGAAAAAATACTGGAAAAAACAGAACACTTTAAACAAAAAAAAATCGGAAATGTTGGAAAAACTAGTTAATCGTTAATTTAGAGGTACTTGAGAATAGAGTTATTCGAATCGAAATTTGACGGCAGTTGTACTATTTGTGCTGTGGGGACAAGGACATTCTCGAAAAATCGAAAGTTACAAAACCACCTTGCGTTTATTTAAAAATAAGTTTTTGCTTCATTTATACTACAAATATTGACATAAATATTATTTCGATATAATACACGTTAGGTTGTTTTGTTAACTTCTTTGTTAATATTCTAAGTGTTATAAAGTTTCTTGAAAAATCATTAAATAATTCTGATTGTAAAAATTTTGCTTGAACTCCTCTGAAAGTAATGAAGACATTCATGATTATAATTAGTTAAGTATTTAATAATGATAATTTACTTCCTAATGATGTTAGTCTAAGTTTGACACTACCCAGTAGTTCCAGTCTTAAAGAAATCTCAATTGAATCATGTACGATTTTTCTTGATCCTTGACAAAACAAGCTGATTTGGCCATACAATTCATTGACAAAAATTTCACATAAATGTTCCAAATACGTGCTAGACTCAATGCAGAAACGTCGGGATCAATGCACGAACCCAATATTGAAATATTGAAAAAGTTTCGTAAACGAAAAGTAGACAGCATCATAAAGAAAATTCGTCAAGGAATTAAAATCGAAACGTGTAATAAAATTCGTGAAGGAATGTTATGCCGAAACGTTGAAGAAGTGAAAACGCTGCATTGTTGCAGTTTAGCCTCTGAACGATTCGGCGAATTACAACAATAATGAATATCTTCAAGTTGTTTTAATAGAGTGGAAGAAGTTAGGCGCTGACAACCGCTGCTTTGCATTATATTTTGTATGAATTTTTTTTAAGTCCAGCAGCTCATGCAAAAACTTCCTTGAAGAAATCATCACGAAAAGTTATCCAATGATGCCGCGAACTACTGGGTATTTGTAAAAATAAATCTTTTTGTCTTTTTTATAGATGTTTAAATTCTCTTCAGTGTGAAAAGCAAGTGTAAATTTTTTTTGACAAAAGAAAATCCCAATATTGTAAAAAATTCCAAACACTCTTCCAATTCGGGTTTTAACAATGAATAAACAGAATTAAAAAAAAAAATAATGAAAAGGAAGTCATAATAATGCGAATCATCAGTACATTTCATTCATTCGGAGTGTCACACTAAAAAATTCGTTAGATAGAGACTAATACAGACAACAACGATAATAGGATATATTTAACTTGTCATGGCGCATGACTTAACCCAGTAGTTCCATTCTTGAAGAAATCTCAAATAAATCATGTACGATTTTTCTTGATCCTTGGCGAAATATGCTGATTTGGCCATATATTTTATTGACGAATATTTCAAAGTTCGTGCAAGACACAATACAGAAACATCGGGATTTATCATGCACGAGCCCAATATTGAGGAAGTTTAATACAGAGTTGTTGTTGTTGTTGTTGCCTTCTTGAAAACTCACTTGATCTAAAGCTCACAATCTTAATTCATGTAATTATTCAATAGATCATAAAAACTAATTAACTTAACTATGGCAGAGCACGGCCAAATAAGTTTAATTAATGTCAAATTAATTAAATAATCTAATAATTGATCGATTTTTCGGTCAAAGTCATGTGTAATTGAACATTTGGTTGTGAAAATAGCCACCTTTCAGTTAGAACACTAGCTTCTGGCGAAGCAAAAATTCGTTTCATTTCTATGGTGCATTTCGACAAACAATCGAACACCAATGAATATTGAAATAAATGAAGAAGCAACTAGAACAGGTGGCAAACCTTTATAGAGTTGATGGCGGTGATATAAAATGGCTTACTGCTTTGAAGTGTCATATGATTAGCAGCCATACAATTCATGAGAAGGAATTAGAGGATCTACACATTCATATGCTAGTTTAAAAAGTGAGTTGATCACAGCTTAATCACTCAAAGACTACTGATGAGGAATACGTAGCGATTTCCGAAACAGACTGTCTAGTCAGCTAAGTGATTGACTCTATACAGAGTTGTTGTTGTTGTTGTTGCCTTCTTGAAAACTCACTTGATCTAAAGCTCACAATCTTAATTCATGTAATTATTCAATAGATCATAAAAACTAATTATAATTAATAGTATTGACGAAAAAAATTACTTTTAGACAACCAAATATCGAATTGAATTTTTAACCAATTTCACTTCCACTCGGAAGTGGAATGCAGGACATTCCAGTGAAACATTAAAAAATTTCATCAACGAGACTCCTCTACATTTCATAAATGAACACAAAAATTCAACGTTAAGACATTTTTGTACTGTGTTATGATAACATGTTGGCTTCTTTTCAAAATAAGTTATTAAAATTCATACCATAAAATAGTTCATAGAAAATTCAAGTATTATTTATAAAATATTTGAAAAAAATTAATTTGAATTTTAATTTCAGCTTTATAATAATAAAGATATTAAAAATATTTGTATTGAGAAAATACATAAATATGAACTATTTAATAAAATAAAAACATAACTGAAAAACTCTTTTAGAAATAACTTAAAGATGTATTATATACATTAGAGTGGTCCTTATTTTATTTTTTTTTTTTTGTAACACATTGCGAGCCGGAGTTCTGTTCCCTTACTAAACAGAAGTAAACTGTGAAATTTTTAGAAAAAAATAGTGATATTTAAACGTGCCGCTTGCAACCTTAAGTTGAAAATCTGATTTATATGGGGAAAAAGTGCTCTTTTTTCTTAAATATCCCAATAACTTTTTTTAAGTGCATATTTTAAAAAAACTGGTACGCATCTCGTTTTTGATTTAATATTTCTTCAGAATGTGCTCTCAAAAAGTCAAGTTTCAATAGCTATAACTTTGGTATCCGAATTCTGGTTTTTTAATTTTTTTGTACAAAATAGCTCACAACTATTCTTAATGTGTCGCAAGCGGCACGTTTATATATTAATATTTTTCCCTGAAACTTTCAGAATATACTTTTGACATAATAAGAAACAAACGAGGCCACCACACACATTCAATTTATAAAAAAAAAAATTCCCGTACAGTTAAGGGCCACCCTAATATACATATGTATGGTAAAAATATAGATATTATTGAGATATTATCCAAGTAAATAAAAATAAAGTTATTAAAAAGATTTCTACTGAGAAACTTGAAGATGTTGCAATAGAGTGGAAAAAGTTAGGCGCTGACAACCGCTGCTTTGTATTATATTTTGTATGAATTTTTTTAAGTCCGGCAGCTCATGCAGAAACTTCCTTTAAGAAATCATCAGGAAAAGTTCGTCAATGATGCCACGAACCACTGGAAAAGATTACTATGTACTATCTTAACATATAAAAGGCAAGCACGCTGCTCCGTGCCCAATATCTGTCAAGCTGTTCAGCCTGAAAGTATGCACATCTTAGTACATAAAAGGCAAGCATTCTGCTCAGCACACAGTATTTCTCAAGCTGTAATTATTTTTTGACGGTAAAGTACTTTTACAAGACATACTGTTCTCAAAAATATTCAACCTGAAAGTATGCACAGAAACCTCTACTAATTTGGGATAACTACCTTGTCGTGGTGAAGGGGCTTAAATTGCAGCACAGTGGGCTATGACGACGGGAACCTCGGCTCCAGGGAGCCTTGGTTCCTGATAGGGTCACCCATGTCGTACAGGCTGTTGTGAGGCAATGAACTAAAACTTATCCCACCCTTAACTCCGGGGTCGAGGGATGGCGCCCACCGAGTTTAAAGTTTGCAGCCAAGGGTAATCTGTGCTGTATTGTAGCGTATCCCCTCTCTGACCTGCCCGAACCAGAGAGAAACACTGGCTCTACCATGGTATTGGGGCTCGCCATGGCCGACTTTTTCTTTCCCCTTTTAACCTAATAGCATCCCGCGCTGCTCCGGTGGCAAAGGGGGCGTAAGAACCAGATGAAGACAACTAATTCAAAAACCGAAAACCAACCCGCAGTGCTAGGGGATAGCACAGAAGATGAACTGCTTGCCTCCAGTCAGGAGACAATCGTTGAAGGCACAGAGAGTACCAGCCATAGTACTCCTGGGCCTTCTAGTCAAACACAAAATACCATACCCGAGACCACCAGCCACAGTGGCTCGACAAAACCATCCACATCCTGCTCCAATGTGACCACCAGCCATAGTGGTCCGAAGAGCAGGAAATCCCACGGCGCGCTGCTGAAAGCGAAATATACCAAGGCTCTGTTCATTCTTGCCAAGATAGACAAAAATGCGGAGCAGGGTACGATTCAGGAGCGCGACGTGGAAGACAAACAAAAATGCAAGGATACGATTGATGAGTACCTGAAGTACCAGGCTACTCAGCCTGCCGACACAGCCAATTCAAAGCGAAATCGGTCGCAAGATGCGATCGACAACGTTTCGAAGAGGGCAAAGGTCAGCGGCAAGTCAACCGTGGCTGAGCAACCGACAACCAGCCAGCGCGCCTTTAGTGAGGTGGCCAGGGATCACCTACAGGTGGCGCTGATTGACGCGAACTCAAACAGCCACAAGCGGATTTCGGAAGAGTGGGGCAACATCGAAGCCAAGTTGTCCGAGATGGTCGTTGAGCATCTTCTCGGCAACAAGGGTGGTGCGCTTCCATCTTTCGAATCTGCGGATGTAGTGCGAGGATTCCGGGTGATCAAATGCGAGGATCAGTTCTCCAAAGAATTCCTAAGCGAGTGCGTCTCTAAGATCAGAGTCGCGTGGGACGGCTTAGGCCTTAAGCTAATCCCGGCTAAGGATATTCCGAGGAGACCTCGTGCTCGCATTTGGTTGCCTAAGATGAAGCTTAAGAAAAACAAGCTCATCGAAATCCTCCAACTGCACAACCCAGACATTCCCATGAACGACTGGGCTGTCATCAAGACTGAGGACCCCCAGCGTAACAGCATGACCTTCCTACTGCTTATCTCAGACGAGTGCCTGGGTGCTCTGGAGAAAGCGGGCAACACCCTTAGGTTTGGCATCCGTCGTGCCAAACTAAAGATCTTCAAAGACCCGTCCGCGGAAGAAGGCATCAGCGTCGATGATATCCTCAATTCCCTTACAATCGAGGATCCGGCGGTGCCTTCCAGGCAGCAGCCACAACAACCACCAGCCACGTAATGCCACTATCAGTAATACAGGTTAACCTGCAGCACGCCAGATGTGCTGCTGATAATCTGGCCATCCTCATGATGGAGGATGGTATCGACGTGGGCATTATACAGGAGCCCTGGGTCAGAGACTCAGTAGTAAAAGGGTTCCAGAACAACCACTACAACATCTACTACAATAGAACAGCAGGTAAACCAAGAACTTGCATTGTAGCCAAAAAGAACATACACTTATTTCTACTCCCTAACCTTAGCTCTTCAGACCTGACAGTTATCAAACTGGAGGGCACCAACAATCTTTCCATAGCCTTAGCCTATATGGGCCACGATAGGGAAGCTCCTCCAGACGAGGTGAAGCGAGGTGATGCCAATGCGAGACACACACTATGGGGCAGCACTGAGATAAACACTAGAGGTGAGTTTTTATTCGACTTCATAATTAACTCTAATCTAAACATATGCAATAAGGGAAATACACCTACTTTCACCTTTCCAAGTACTGACAACTTCACAGGCTGGAGTGAAGTCTTGGATATTACCCTTCTATCTGAAAACGAGTCTCTAAAAGTAGTCAATTGGAGAGTTTTGAGCAAAAGTTCCTTCTCGGATCACAGCTTGATCCTCTTTGATTTGAAACTTGAAACAGGGGCCCCTCTTCCATTTCGTAACCCCAAACGTACTGACTGGGCCAAATTTGCCAAAGTGGCTCGCCCAAAATACCGTTCTTTAGCCTACAAGCAAATAACAACTGCGGAGGAGTTAGACTCTTCCGTGGAGGCCCTAGAGCAAACCATGCAGGTTGCCTTTAGAGTCTCATGTCCCATTAGCAGGGGCAAGAAGAAATCTCTTCCTCCGTGGTGGAGCAAAGATCTATACGACCTTAGGAAAAGGCTTATGAAAATTTTCAACTCGTGTCATAGACAGTGTCTTTGGGAACCATACAGAGACATCCTCAAAACCTACAAGAAAGCAATTCGAGACGCGAAAAAGCATTCTTGGCAGGAATACACTCAATCGATCGACAATATAAAGGAATCGGCAAGACTAAGCAAAATGCTGTCCAAATAAAGCACCAGTCCATCTTTTATTCGGAAAGACGATGGTACGTGGACAGAATCTACCAATGAATCACTGGAACACTTACTCAACACACACTTCCCCGGCTGCAGGAGCAACTGCGATGAGAACTTAGGTTTAGAATCACCTGAGGCAACTGCGGCGGTTCCGACTGGCTCCTTTATCTCAATGGAAAGGGTTTTCTGGGCCTTAAGCAGCTTCTCTCCATACAAATCCCCAGGTCCCGACGGCATTCTTCCAATAATGTTGCAGAAACTACAAGATGTAGTTGCACCTATCCTACTCTCTATCTTTACTAAGTGTCTCTGCCTTAACTATACTCCAAGGAGCTGGAGAAGAGTTAAGGTAATATTATACCCAAAGCTGGGAGGAGAGGTCACGAATCAGCCAAGGATTTTAGACCAATAAGCCTCACATCATTCGCACTGAAAACCCTAGAGCGTGTACTGGATATTCATCTCAGGGACGTTCTAAAGGGTGCTAACATATCCAGCGCCCAACACGCATACCTCAAGGGCAGATCCACAGATACCGCCCTACACGAGGTTATTACCACTATTGGAAGATCAATCTACTTTAAACAATACACTCTTGCGGCCTTCTTAGACATAGAAGGGGCTTTTAACAATATTCATACTAGGGCCATTTTTGATTCTCTTACCAACCTAGGTGTACAAGCACCGGTGAGAAACTGGATAGTCTCCATGCTCAGAAACAGAATAATCCAGGCAGACCTGGGTGGCTGCCAACTCACGAGATTTGTCAGTAGGGGTACTCCGCAAGGAGGAGTGATCTCCCCCCTACTCTGGCTCATCGCCATGAATGAATTTCTGAATACACTAAATTGCAATGGGGTCAAAGTGGTGGCTTATGCGGATGACGTGGCTGTTATGATGTCAGGACTGTTCCCCTCTACGCTCAGTGAGCTAATGGAGGTTGCTTTGGGAAAACTCAGTGTCTGGGCTGCCAGGTGCGGCCTAGGAGTTAACCCTAGCAAGACGGAACTGACGTAATTCACCACAAAAACCAAAGCGCCACAATTTGTCCTTCCAAAGCTCAACAACCAACCTCTTGCACTATCCAGTAGCGCAAAATATCTAGGTGTCATTCTGGATCCTAAGCTAAGCTGAACTAACATCGAACAAAGGGTCAAGAAGGTCTGCATAGCCTTCTACGCCTGCAAAAAACCTTTGGTAGAAAATGGAGTCTTTAACCAAAAATGCTCTTATGGCTATACACAGCGGAAGTGCGACCTATCTTGGCGTATGGTGCACTAGTATGGTGGCCTGCACTGAATAAAGCATACAACACAACAAAACTAGCTCGGATCCAGCGATCCGCATGCATAGGTATCACAGGGGGTATCCGCTCATGCCCCACTGATGCACTTAATGTCCTGACACATTTACTCCCCATAGATTTACACATTAAGCTTACTACAATAAACAGTGCAGTCAGACTCAGAAAGTCGTACAACTGGCGAAATAGACCATATGGACACAGCAACATTCTAAATCCGCTACCTCGGGAACTGATTCCTGGAAAAACGGACTACGACACTCCCAAACTCGACTTCACGAAATCCTTTACAACCAAGTTTCCCACCAGGGTGGAATGGCGCAATGGGGGAATTGATCTAGCCTTCGATGTGTCCTTTTACACGGATGGCTCCAAGATGGAGTGCGGAGTGGGAGCGGGCATATACTCTGAGAAACTGGGGGTGGCGGACTCTTTTCGTCTACCAAACTCAGCCAGCCTCTTTCAGGCCGAGCTTATCTTTGCGGTAAGAGAAGCTTGTCGCACCTTAAGGAGAGCTAACACCAACCACCTTAACGCAGCTATTCTGACGGATAGCCAAGCTGCCGTTAAATCTTTAGCTGCGATCAGTACCAACTCCAAACTGGTAAGGCAGTGTAAGGATGAACTGGCCCGGCTAAGTCACCAACTTAGCATTACCATAATCTGGGTTCCCGGCCATAGGAACATTTATGGTAATGAAAAGGCGGATGAATTGGCCAGGCGGGGTTCTTCCCTTGACGTTTCCAGAGCGGAACCAGTCGAAGTTCCACTGAACACAGTCAAGGGAGGAATTCGTTCTTACTACTTAACCTTAGCCGGTCGTAGATGGAGAGAACTATCAACCTGCAACACATCAAGAAAAATATGGCCCCTTTACAACATATGCAGAACTCAACAGGTGCTCTCAAAGCCCCGGAACGACATAGCCAGATTAACGGCTATTATTACGGGTCACTGGTGCATCGGAGTTCATTCCGAGAGAATTAGACTACCTTTCAACACCACCTGTCGCAGCTGCGATGACCCAAATGAAAAAGAAACACTAACACACTTTCTGTGCACCTGCCCGGCCCTGGCCAGGTCCAGACTAACAACGCTTGGCAGGCCCTTCCTCAGCAACCTAGAGGAACTTTCAACAACAAAAATCAACAATCTCCTAACGTTCATCAATCGCACCGGATGGTTATAACCTAGCAGTGCGCTACACAGTCAACCAACAGAAACACGAGGTTATGGTATCAAAACGGCTCACTAGAGCTACTTGGATCCTACTTGCATGTAGAATCACCATCAAAACCAACCACCCATGCACAGAAAATATATTTGATACTTATCAGTGACAATATTGGGTTCTTGCAATAGTACGTTTTTGATCTAACACCTTTTCAACACTGCTTCAATACGTAAAGTCCCAATAAACACCAAACGAAGAACGATTCGTAAACGAGCTCGTTAACAAGTCCGAGATCTCGGACTCGCAATCTCGAGTCCGCGAAACGAGCTCGCAACGAACACGAGATGTCGGACCCATAAATTCTTCTAAGTGATTTATCCTAAGGAAAACTTGAAAAATATTTCAGTGAAAAGGATAAACATTAAAATAAAAACTCAATTATATGATATATGAAAAAAAAAATCCATAAATTTCTTTAAACAAAATACTCAAATACAAATACAAATAAAAAACTTAGAATTTTTATAATTTTTTTTTTTAATTTGACGTAGTTTTAGCAGCTAATAATAAAAAAATACTTTTTATTAAAAAATTCTATTTTTCATTTAAAAAAGTCGAACTCGTAAAGGAACACGAGATTTTGGATCCATACAAAACTATGCACAAAGTCTTAGAATTTTTCCTTATAAATTTATATATATTATTTATATTTCGTAATTTTTAAATGAAAAAATTCAAAGTCTTTTCTATGAACAAAATTATATGGAAAAATTCTATGTCTTTTTGCATAGTTTTGTATGGATCCGAGATCTCGTGCTCGTTTCGAGCTTATTTACGAGTCCGAGATCTCGTATTCGTTTTTCATTTCCTTGTAAATTTTTTTCTAAAAACAGCAAAAGATTTTTTTTAAATATTAAATAAAAAAAGTTTATAAAAAAGAAGCATTTTGGACTTTCTTAAAAAAAATTTTTTATAAAAAAACCTATATTTCAGAACAGCACAACAGAAAAAAATTTTTCCCCATCGGGGTTTGAACCTATAGGCTAGCTCTCATTCATAATGATGCAAATTAAGCGACGATTACCTAACAACGGCGATGGTCGAATGGATAATCTCATGGACTTACAATCACGCGGCCGAGGTTTAAATCTCCAGATGGTGGTAATGTTTCAATTTAATTTAAAGTTAATATTAATAATGTTTGCAGTTTTTCGCTAGTATAAAAATCATAATTCTCATAAGATGCTGTTTAAAATCTTAAAAAATTGGGTTTTGTTTTGCAAAAAAGTTGTTGGCAAATATCTTATGTTTTAGGCAGTTCGAGAAGGATGCGATATTTTAAATTAACGAATCGTTCTCGAATCGTATTCTCGGACTCGTTAACGAATCGCATTCTCGGAGTCGTTAACGAATCGTTTTCTCGAACTCGTTAACGAATAGTGATTTTCTCCCGTTCGCAAATTCGAAAACGATTCGAAAACGATAATTGTTAACGATTAAAATGTCCGAGAATGCGGATTCGTTTCGAACTCGTTTGGCTGATTGGGGTGTTATTTAAAGTAGTATATTTGTATTATTCAATAATCAATTAAATAAACAATCAAACTTTAATAAGAGAAAAAAGTGCTTTCGGCAAATGGCTCCAAAAAGGAAGTGTGCGGAGGACCTGTCGTAGGACAGGCTTTTATGCTAGTATATAATAACTGAGAACTGAATAATAATTTTCGCATAGATCTCGCAATAGCTTGCACTGGTTTATAGTTCTCTTATTGCATTTTTTAAGTGTTTCAGGGGGGCCCGTATGTTATACCCCCCGATTATTTTCTTTCACGACAAAAGATATAACTAAAAATTTGTTCATTACTTCAGTTGATTTTCTCATACTCATTAGTTAATTTGTATCGATTATCAAATCTAAAAATCCTTTATCGATAAAAATTAATTTTTTTATTTTTTGCTAGAGTCCGTATCATTTGCAATTTTAAATTTACTGACAACTTTTTTGCTAGTTCAGCACATCTACGTCTATTTATCAAATATTCCACAAACTTATTATAAAAATACCAAATTATCTCAACAAGCTAACAGATAAACCAGGCACCGAAAATAACAGTTATTTTCGAAATTTCTATTCAAAAAGTCAAATGCAAAGAGTAAGTGTATTCGATATTTGAATAAAGCAATGTGATGTTAGCTAAGGAATTATAATCTTTAATGATTTTAATTTATTTGATATTTTTTTAAAAAGTCAATAAATAATCGTTATTTTTTGAAAAGAAGTCTTATTTTAATAGCTATATCATCGGCTTGCAGTCGCTGTTCCAGTCATTTGCGAAATAAATTAAAACAGAATGAGCAATGATAAGTAACTAAGCGATGCAATGCAATGATATGAAGATCGATAGCAATGTTTTTATCTCTGTGCAAAAATGTTACGAACATAGGTGTAAAAGAATAAAAAATGTACTCTATTAATTGTTTTGAAAATTGAAACTATTATATTAGTTAACAGGAAATAGATTTGTCAAATTTTTAAACTCTATTTTTGATCGAAAAAGTAAAATTTTAACTTTAATTTTTGATCGAAAAAATAAAAGTCAAATTTGAACTGTTATTTTGGATCGAAAAGTAAAAGTCATATTTTAAATTTTTTATTTTTGATAAAAAAAAATTAAAATCAAATTTTAACTTATAAAGGGTCCGCCAAATAACTTTTGTTTTTTAAAAATTCTATAAAAAAAAACTACTGGATATTTTCTCAAATTTCTTTTCTGACATAGAATTACTTCTTAGAGCGCGGTGATATTTGACACTTTGGGGTATACCTACAGCCTTTAATATTCATCGCACAAAGAAAAAAAAAATGCCAAAATATCAGTTTTAGTGGGAATAAAACGAATATCTAATAAAATAGCAAAATCTAAGAAGATGAAAATTTTATATACTCGTATGAGAAATGCACAAGCTGCTTAGCTGCAGTAGCTGCTTATGCTGTTTTAAGGTTGTTGTTGTTGTTGTAGTTGTTGTTGTTGTTGTTGTTGTGTTTGCTTGTTTGGTTCCTAATCACGTCGTTCGTTGTTGTGCTGCTTTTGTTGTTGTTGTTGTTGTTTTTTATATGTATGTAAAACATACATATTTAAATACACATCCGTTGCGTTCCTTTTTTTTCCGCCAGATAGCAAATCGGCTCGGTTGAAAACGGTGTGCAGTTTCAAAAGCACTGAAGCGGACCGTTTCGTTGTCAGCAAATTATGCATTGTGTGTTTTATATAAGCGTACCATTTATTAAGTTGTATATTAATGTTGGTTTTCTATGATTTAAATACAAACTCTAAATGTTTGATAGTTTAAATCATTCTTGATTTTTAATACAAATTCTAGTTGTTTGATACTTCAAAATTGTTTATTGAGCTTTAGGTCAGGTTGGAACAATTAATTGCTCTAACGAATTTTTTCCAAAGAAACAACAACAACAACATTTTCAATATGAAAAGGCTAACATCATAAGCTGATTAATTAGATAGCTGCTTGATTAACTAGTTTGAGCAATTAATTGTTCTAACGTGACCTAAAGCGCAATAAACTTTTTAAACTATCAAACAACTAGACAACTAGCTATCAAACAATTAGAATTTGTATTTAAATCATAGAAAATCAACACAATAAATAACAAGGTCATATAGAAAACTTGAAGTTGTATATTAATTTTATTTGTTGTTAAACAGTTGTAACCTTTTCTTGAAATGATTTTTATTAAGTTGCAACAATAAACGGCAACTCAACTGCACTAAATTGATTTCAATACAACATTCAATGCATATTTCAGCGTTTTTTGGCGAACGGGTGAAAAAGAGAGGAAAAAACCCAAGAACAAACGACACATCAAGTGAATATGACATAAATTTCAATTCGATTCTTGATAAATATAAAAAAGGATTTTACAATTATATAGAGAACGGTGTAGAGGTACAAAAACATGTCGTTTTTATACCAGCAAATCAGACGCTTCCGTTTTAAGTACCGTTTAGCTGGCACAGTAGCATTCATGGCTTGTTGAGTTGTAATACAATAGAGAAAACAAATGCATGTAGCTTGAGAGCCAGTATGTGGCTACAAAAAAAATGTACTACTACTAGCCAAGGTTGCCAGTTAAAATTTAAAACAATTCCGACAAAAAGTTACTTTTTTCACAATAACATAAATTAAATACAACAAAAATTACCATTGTAAATATAAACAAAAAAGTTTCTACCGCAATAAAAAAATATCAAAAAAAGGCACAGTTTCGATAGTATCGTAAGTATAGACGTAGAATTCCTTTTTATATAGTAACAGAGAAAAATTCTATTTTTTTTTATTTATATTTTTCAAAACTATTTAAAAACATTTCATCTTCTAAATAAAAATTATTCAAAAACAAATTTGTTGTTGTTGTTGCCTTCTTTAAACTTACTTGATCTAAAAAGCTCACAATTAAATTCATGTAAAAATTTGTTTTGTTTTATAAAAGTTTTCGTTTGATATTTTTAGTGATGAATTTGTTGTTAATTTTTTATGTTGGTTACAACTAAATTTAATTCAAAGTTACGTTTAATAAATGGAAATAAATATCAGAAAAATTTGAATTATTTATTTTTCCTGTAGTAAAGAGCATTAACATATATAATATATATATATATATATCAAACGAAAAGTTTTTATAAAACAAAACAAATTTTAACGTGAATTTAACTGTGGGCTTTTTAGATCAAGTAAGTTTGAAGAAGGCAACAACAACAACAAATTCGTTTTTGATTAATTTTTATTTAGAAGATGAAATGTTTAAAAATAGTCCTGAAAAATTAAGATTAAAAAACCAGAATTTTTCTCTATTATTGTATAAAAGGAATTCTACGTCTGTACTTACGATACTATCGAAACTGTGTCTTTTTATTTGAAAATAAAATCGTTCTGGTTAATAATGAAAAATAATTTTATTCAAATGGCTGCCTCGGCCGGCCATGCAGTAGCCTACACGATTGGTCCAATTTTTAAGCACATTATCGATTGTGTGCAGCTGTATTTCACCGATGGCTTCACGAATATTGTCCTTTGAAGCGTCAATTGTCTCTGGCTTGTCGGCGTAACAATTATCTTTGAGGGCACCCAACAAATAATAGTCCAGCGGTGTCAAATCGCAGCTCCGAGGTGATAATGCGATCTTCAAAAACAGGGCGCAAAACATCGAGTGTAGCTCCGGCTGTGTGACACGTAGCGTCGTCCTGTTGAAACCAAATGTTGCCAATATCCTCCTCTTCAACTTTTGTGAACAAAAATTCGTTCAACATGGCCCGATAACGATCGCCATTGACTGTAATGGCCACTCCTTGCTTATTTTCGAAGAAAAATGGCCCAATTATGGACCAAAATCCGCACCAAACAGTGACTCGTTTTGGGTGCAGCTGCTTTTCAATGTATGCGTGCGGGTTTTCTGTGCCCCAAATGCGACAATTTTGCTTGTTTACATACCCGCCAAGATCAAAATGAGCTTCATCTGAAAAGATGATTTTTTTGGCAAAATCGGCATCTTCTGTAAGTGGATCGCAGGCCCACTTAGCGAAGCGAAAACGCATTCGATGGTCAGTTGGCTTCAACTCCTGAACCAATTGGACTTTGTATGGCGTCATACCAAGGTCTTTATGCAAAATTCGTCTCAATGATGTCTCCGAAATGTTCAATTGTTGAGAACGACGGTGAATTGATGTTGATGGCGCTTCACGCACACTTTCTGCCACAGCAGCAATATTCTCGGGTGTACGCACTGCTTTTGGCTTTTCACACTTTGGTTTATCGATGAGGATGCCAGTTTCTTTCACTTTATTTACAAGATAACGAACATACGGAGCTGATGGTGCTTCTCTTCTTCCAAATTCCGAACGCAATTTTCGCAACATTACCATGATTTTCAAAGTAATGTCGCAATATTTCCCAGCGTTGTTCAAGCGTATGCACTACCATAATCGTTCAGCGGAAGGATAAAACTAATTATCTGTCAGATCAGACATGAGCTATGTGTTACCATTCACGAAATAAGCACTAGTTGGAAAAAAAACGTTAGATGGCGGACCCTGTATTTTGATCGAAAAAATAAAAGTCATCTTTTAACTTTTATTTTTAATTAAAAAAATTAAAGCCAAATTTTAACTTATATTCTTAATCGAAAAACTTAAAGTCAAATTTTTACTTTTATTTTTGATCGAAATGAAATCGGTCAAAAAATAACGATTATTTGTTGACTTTTTTGATAAAAATCCTAACCTTTACTGTCCCTGAGATAAGCTGTCATTAGAGGATCAACGTACGCGTATTTGATTTTATTTTTTATTTCATGTTCAGTTTTTAGCATAACACAAAAAGTTTGTTCTATTTAATCAGCGAAAGTCAGAATCTACCCAGCATACATACTCGTACAAACATACATCTAAATAAAGTTTTTATCATATCAGTCAATTTAATTTCCAAAACTTTTTGTCGCTCTGAAACAAAAGCTGACTATTTACGAGTACCAACAACATGGTTGCGCCAATTTCAATGAAACTCTTTGCAAATGTTTACTCACGAATGCAGAATATGTCTGTGTATGTGTGTAAGTACGTATGCATGTGTTGAAAGTTTATTTCCAAAATTAATAAAAAAATTCTCTTCGCAAAAAGTAAAAAATAGTGTGCATTGGACTCGTGTTTTTGTGTACAAAATAACACAAAATCACATTCTAAGGCCAATGTTGAAAAAATAGTGTATATTTTTGTATTTTAAATCAAACTCATGGTAATTCCTGGACATTTTTGTATTATATACATTGCAATTATAGAAAAATAAATAAAAGCAAAAGTTTACATATTATCGAAAGTGATATTCAAAGAATAAAGTACATCTCTGTGAGATTGTATTAAAATTCTAAACACATACTAACTAACTAACTAAGAGAATAAAAAACTTGAAAATGTTTGTGCTCGAAAAAATACGTCTAAATGATAGGAAGGTAAACGAACTACGATAAACTTTGTTCCATTAAAAGCAAGATAGAGAATTTAAGACTGCTGTTGTAGTTAGTAGGTACGCAGTGTTATGACGTGTTTTTTAACTGTAATTTTCAGAAAGAAACTGTTCAGAAGTTTTCGAAAAAAATAACATTCATTAATATTAATTAAAATTAACAAACATATCGCAGTTTTAATGCAAAAACCTAAGGTTTTAAAGAAATAAAAATTGAGGTTTTAGCACTTTCAGGAGAAGGAATGCAAATAAGAGGTAAGAAGAGAGGACGAAAATTTAATTTGATCTCACAGTCACCAATAATTTAGTCCTTGTGTCACCAAGTAAACAAGCTTTTCTTTAACTTCAGTTAATACTTATTAAAAGACATCCATTTTAGTAACTTATTTAATAAGCTTTTGAGTTGTTTTATGCTTACTTTTTGCTTATAGTATAGTACAACAAATGCATAAAACGTGGAGTACTTTTTCAAGGTCTAAACTAAAACAATTTATAATAAAATATGTTTGTTTATTTGTCGTTAACGCTTAAACGGGCTAGTAATCCCATGCAAATGCATATTTTTACTGGGCATCTTAAAATGGAAATAGTTAAGTTATCTTTACGAACCATAAAATTTCCTTTAAAATGGCATGCAATCGTTAAGCCTGGTTTTCACTAAGTCAATTTCAATGACAACAATCACTGATGTCAGTATTCATCTTGACCATATGACGTCAAATGCGTTTTCATTGAAACCCAAAAACTGACATAAAATCGAATGTCAAAGACTGACGTTGAATTTATGTGTCAATTGATTGCCATACTGTTTTCACTTTCGATGCTATTTGTGAAATGCCATCGGTTTGTTCAGTTGTGCTTTTTTCATCAACAGCTGATGTTTTATATTTGAGATTGTTAGAAAATGTTTCTTTTTGGTGAAATTTATAAAATACTGTTAATTTTATTAGATTAAGGGCCGCTTTCTCAATGTCCGGTTAAGCACTAATCAGAACTTTAACCAGCAGTTAGAAAAAAGCCCTTTCTCAATCTTCGGTTAAGGTTGAACTGTCAGTTAAGTGCTGATTATGTTAACGGCAAGTTGTGGTTTCGGTTAGCGCCATTTTAGGGTAAATGATTTCGAAGATGCTGTCAAACTTTAAAATTTATGATGACGGATAGAGTTGCCACCTAGATTTTTTTATTTTTGCGAATTCTTGTAATTTTGAAATTCTGACAACGGATTTGATTTCGAATATAATGTCACAGTTTTAAAATTTAAGATGGAGGTTAGAGTTGCCACCTAAATTTTTACCACAGTATTGCCACCTAATAATATGTATTTTTAAGAGTTTTAAACATCATTTATCAGTGTTAAGGGGTCGCTGATTTTGAATCTAAAATCAGAATTTTAAAATTCAAGATGGTGGATAGGGTTGCCACCTTAATTTTTTTTTAGTTTTATAAATTCAGGGCCGGCAAAAAAAAATGGTACACCAAATATGGGTCGCTGAATTCGAATCCGTTGTCAGAATTTCAAAATTATAAAATTTTGAAATAATAGGGTTGCCACCTAATAATATGTATTTTCATTTAACAGCGTTAAGGAGTCATTGATTTCGAATCTGAAGTCAGAATTTTAAAATTTAAGATGGCAGATAGGGTTGCCACCATAATTTTTTTATTTTTACAAATTCATTTTTATTTTAAAAAGTAAAAGCAACCCTGTTCGGTTTCGGATTCAGCAACCCCTTTTTGGTGTATCATTTTTTTTTGCCAGCCCCAAATTCATAAAAATGCAAAAAATTAAGGTGGCAACCCTATCCACCATCTTGAATTTTAAAATTCTGACTGCAGATTCGATATCAGCGACCCCCTAACACTGATAAATGATGTTTAAAACTCTTAAAAATACATATTATTAGGTGGCAACCCTATTATTTCAAAATTTTATAATTTTGATATTCTGACAATGGATTCGGATTCAGCGACCCATTTTTACCTAGTCAATCGTGAAAATCTTGAAGGTGCTGTAAAAAAATGTCTAGTTAGGCGCTGACGACCGCTGATTAAAATTACCAAAATGATAAAAATGATCCAAATGATCTATTGCCATATATTGCTTTTTATTTCTTATTTTATTTATTTTATTGCTCATCCTTCCCTTAACGATTAAATTTCATTGCTTGTGGTGTTGACGAACAAACACACGCCATGCTTGGATTGCCGAGAGAGGAAGTGTGTATTGCTTGTCGTTGTAGGCTTTCGTTTGGTGTTGAGCAAATCAAACTCTCAAGTGTTATTAGATGACAGTCAACTGTGAGCAATGCAATAAATCACAGTGTGTGTACGTTCAAAAAGATGCACCGACGCAGGGCTTTAATGTGTAACACATCTTAGACATTGTAGTTGTGTGTGTGTTATATTAAAGTTATAGCATTTCTTTACTTTTATTTTTGAAACGAAGCTTTATTTGTTTTTGAAGAAAGGGCTTATTACACTAGTCGATTAAAAGAAATTGATGAATGCCATTAAAATAATAAAAAATGGAAAAATGTCGGTACGTGTAGTCCGAGTTCATTGAATTTTCAAAATAATACTTTTACTAAACATAAAAAGTTAAAATAAACATAAAAGAATTAAAGTTTCTGGTTTTAAACCAACATTTTGTTAGTGTTACACATCACCCCAATGATTTGAAAAAGCCTAAAAAAGCCATGATTGACATTTTTGTTCTACACCATCCATTTCTCAAAATATTCAACAGCCATGAAAACACCAACCTCAAATTGGTTACTCTGCAAGGAAAAGGCCTTTAAACTTATACAAAATTAATTTCTTAACACTTTTATTGGAGCAAATAAAAACGTGTTACATATCACCCCACTTCACCCTATTTTTTAATTATATGAAATTTTAAATTTTTTTATACTCGAACACCAGACTACATCCTTAATCATGAAAACAATTTTTAGTCTGTAACTCAGTGAAGTGCGGTAGAGTTTAATAATGTTGAAATATGGTTTCATGGATCATACTTTATATTTTTTTTTTATTATTTATATTGGAATACACAAAAAACCAAAAGCCACTCAAAAAAAAAATTCAAACATAAGCACTTTTGACCAATTCCTCATACAACCATTATGGTAAGCTTTTTGGATCTTTTGCTTCTTTCTTTTTGTTGCATTTATCTACCAAGGTGCAGTTGCCACAAATCGTTTCAACCATCCACCATCTAGCTTGCCATCAGCCGTATTGCACAACGTCAACAGCCTCTGCAGTGCTTCCACTATTGTGTGCAACCATTAAAGCAAACTTGACAAAGAATCGCCACATCTGTAGCTGTAGCTGGACCAGCAGCCAACACAACATCATCCAGCCAAGTTTGATAAATTTCTACCCAGTGAACTTAAATGGACGTTCCATTCATTCATTCATCCGTCCATTTAGCAATTCAACCAGGT
Source organism: Dichetophora obliterata (assembly GCA_963920525.1). Lineage (NCBI taxonomy): Eukaryota > Metazoa > Arthropoda > Insecta > Diptera > Sciomyzidae > Dichetophora > Dichetophora obliterata. Next base: position 50,015,418 of record OY986438.1, on the reverse strand, counting down.
TTTTGTTGTTACCACCATTTCTGACCCTTCACTTTGCAGTCGCTGGTTATCAGTGTGGAGTAATGAAAACAGTCTTCAACACAATATGTTGCTGCTTCAAAACGTTGGTGGATGACGACGAGTTGTCGGTCATCGACGACTACTATCTCAAGAGCGGTGTAAATTTGCAACGCAGAGACAAGTACATAATGCAACGATTTACGATTGGCTGATCACGATAATTACCAGTCAGCAGTCACATCGACAACAAAAATAACAACAACTGTATCAGCGTAATCGAAAACGAAGTCAGAATCTGGATGAAGTGAAATGGGTATCGAAAAATGAAATTGAAATAAGGTGATGGTTATTTCTCGATGCAAATGACATCGTTTAAATGTTTTTCTTTTTATTAAGGGGGTAGTCTAGGGGAAAAAAATTTAATTTGTTGATGTTAATATGATCTCTGAATACGATAATCCCGGTATCAAAAGGTCCTAAAGTCAAGAACAGGCTAAAAAGAGGAGACATCAAAGTAAAGTTAATGCTTACAAAAAAAAACTTAATTAAACGAGTGTTTAAAGCGTTTTGAAAACCAATGCACATCGCAAAGCTATGGTAATCTAGCTAGAAGAAGATAGAATATTTTGATAAATTTTGCTGTAATATATACATATATTACTCGGGAATAATATAACACAGAAAATGCTGTTCAAACTGCACAAACTAATGCAATCACAATAAAAATTAACGTTTTTTCCAGTAATTTAAAAATTTTACTAAACTCCCTGCTCAAAATTACGGGAGCACCCGCCAAAATTCTGAAACAAGAAGTAAAAAGCTGGCACAGGAAAAAATACCGTAGGCGCAGTTTTTTTGAGGACACTTTAAAGTTTTAACAATACCTATAACGAACGAGCGAAAACGTTTAGCCACTTAAGCCATTGAAAGGGCTTAGACCTAACTTCTATGAAACAATTGTGTTGTGCGTGTTATTAAATGTTTAAACACAAATAATTGAGAACTGGACCTACGAGTTTTATGCCGTCTCCGAACGGCTCATTTTCTCAATAAGCTTTACATCTCAGTTTTTACTCTCTGAGGCTTATTGTCTTCTGTTTGAGGTGCCTGCCGAACAAAAATATTAATTCAGTTGAAAAAAACATTATATCTGAGCTGAGGATTGAAACCGGGCTACCACGGTTCTTTAGCATACGGGCCACGCACTCTACCCAGTAGGCTATGGCCGCCACATTACAGTACATATACACAGTAAGAAATACAGTTTAAGCTTCAAAACGTACGAAGTTGAACCGTAAAAATATTTTCCCTTGGCTTGTACAAAAAAAAAACACCTCGTTCAACTCGTTTTAAGCATCAACAAAACCTACGATAGAAAGTTTCTATACTCTTTGTTGTTTCTTATTCGTTTTTTTTTCTTGTTATTTGCATGATATTTTTGTGCGTGCTGCATTCAGTCTAAATTAACCCTAGCATCTAGATCTGTCGTAATTGCTTATGCAAAATGGTTGTTTGATGAATTAATGTTGCTTTATACATACCTTTTTCAAGAATTTGGGCTTTAGGCAGTTATTTAAACAAAATATGTATGTATTTCCAATGACCAGAATAAGGGAATGCATTGTTTCAACTGTACTCGTAAGTGGAAAATTGATTTTCTTCACTATTAATATCACCTTTAAAAAAGCATATATCAATACCGGTAGACATAAATAAAACTTATTATTCAAATAAATATATACGAAAATCAGACCGCAAAAATTTTTGTTTTATATTTGTATACGTATAGTTAAACTGACGAGAGAATGAAACTGAATTTCTACACTCCGCTTTGCGATCATCCCAACCTTTTCATATTAGCCGCCGTTTCTCCTCACTTACAACAACTTCAATATTTCCGTCTTTGTTGGAATTTAAAGAATTGACTTCGTCGGCGCATCGCACTACGACAGCAAAAATAAAGATATTCATAGCATTTTTGTTGTTTGCTAGTGTTGCTGCTGTGTGTATTTTGTTGGTATTTTCTCGTTGGTGTCAACACATGTTTAAAAGAAAAACGTAACGCTTGAGTATTTTATTAACTCTCTCGATATATAAAATCGATTTTAAAGGAGTTTACTCCAAAACTACTAATTTTTCTTAAAAAAGTGTAAAACAACGTCTTTCCAATATTTGAACAACTTTTGAAAAAGTTTTAATATGCTTAAGTAACACTAAAATGTTTAAACCCTAAACTTTACAAAATATTAAAAGTCCTGTTTTTGATGTAATTTTAAAATATAAACAATAATAATCACAAATGAGCCCTTTTCAGATTTTGAAATATGGTTACCAAAAGACCAAGCATTTTTATTAAGTGCTGAAATTTTCAGGAAGGTATTTTTTTACATAAATATATTAACATTTATTTTTTTCAGAATTTTTTTAAACATTTCGCGGAAGCTTTATCAAAATGTATTTAAAGCACTGTCGGGCAGCTTTGCACACTTGAGATTGTGTTTATGCAGTAAAATATGTATTCATCTCACCTACAGAACGATCAAAGCTTTAGTGTTCAAGCGAATGTCAAGCAGATAATGTGTGCGCTTGCGTGTTCCTTGAATATATTATATTTTATCTGTGTCGATAAGCAATAATAGCTTAAGTCGATTTAAGACAGAACTGAGTTATTGATAGAGTTGTGTTCCACGTACATATCATTATGAACATATAAAATCTAGAACTTCTAGCATGACTTTAGCCAAAGACACGACGCAAAAATGAAAGACTCCTTCATATAAATTATATGGCGATTGAAAACTTTGAAGCAAGATTTTTGAAAACTTTGAAGTAAGACTTAAGCTGTTATTGCTCATCGACACAGATATAGCGTAAAATTACACTGTATAAAATTTTATGTATGCAAAATTTTTAGAAGTGTGTATGGGAAAATTTTTTGTTTTAAGTAAATAATGGCATGGCGCGGCATCAAAGTGGTAAAGTTAAAAAAATTATGCATTACAAGGCATTACGATAATTTGCATGGCCAATATAAGGTGGTTGTGGAGTATGTGATGGAGAAATTAATTAATTATTTAAAAGCGGCATGTCCACATATCATTTCATATAGTGATCATTTTCTAAGTACGTACAATGAAAACATCTTACGCTGTCAGTCTTGCCTTGGCAAATCACAATAAGCAACATAAACACAATAAAAAAACATATTTGTTTTTTACTATTAGCCTGCCTTTTTACATTTCGAGCTTATCTGTATTTCACATTATCCGTCTGTCGGTATGCTTCCTTTTGACATTCTGTCCACTACTTATTTATTTAAATTCGCAATACGAATCCGAGCAAAAAAATATCACATAATGCCTAGTAAGATTTCTGCAAAAAGCGCTTTAGCACTACTTTATTTTCAGTGTGAGCTTTAAAGCGCTCATTAATACATACTCAAGATGAGAAAGTATAGGTGTGCAAAGCTGCCCGACACTGATTTATAGTATTAGTAATCCGTAAATAAAAACATAAACACTTTTATATCAAAGTAATTAAGTAAAATATCGTTTACTATCGTTTTAATTTTAGAGGGCTGAAAATAACCATATTAAAAATACTTTCACTTCACATACTTTCACTTCACATGGTTTAACTTTTTAGTTCATGCTGTCACATAAAGTTAAATAACCACAACCATGTGCTTTGTCAGATGAGACCAAATGGAAAAACTTGTAACACATGCAACTAAATCGGCTGCAAGTTCCTGCTCCTGATGTGAGTTTATTCCAAGTCAGGTACTTTTGCAATAAATGTAAGACAGCAATAATGTTTGTTGTTATTGTTTTTATTGTCTTAGCAGTAACGCAAATTTCGCTGATTATTTGTCAAGAAATGTTGATGGTACTTTGAAAGAACTGCCGCATGAGCAACCACGCGGGGAATTTCAGGACGAGAATATGTAGTGCGTCATTATACAAAACCACGAATTATGTTGTTGCTTGTTAAAAGCTATAATAGGACTCTTGGCACACACATGCAGTAAAAATTTATGGAACCCACTAATTTAACGACTATGCGAATTCCTAGTTAGCTAAGAAAATGGCAATCAGAATTACATTTTACAATGGAAAGGACAAGAATTGTTCAATATTAAGCTACTTGATGAAACGAATAAAAATCTTTATCTAGCAATAACTTTTATATTTTAATATTTTTGAGGAGAAGTTAACATGAATATTTTTTTTCACATCTACACAAAAGGTGGCAAAAGCATCAGGAATTCAAGAAATTATGAAGCTTGAATAATTTTTCTTTAAAGTATGTGGTTTGGTTTTATAGCAGTATTAAGAGGATATAAAAACTTATTTTATTTTTGAAGTGAAACTTCCTTAGGCACGTTGAGCGATTTTTGGTAGAGGATAAAACTTTGGTCTGCGTCATCATTGCAGCGAGTATAGGGTATGAAACTTTTCGAAATTATAAAAAAAAACATTTGCGTCGTTGGACACACGAGAGAAGCTAAGCTTTTTCGCATTTTAATAGTATTGGTAGTTTAATGGTTTTTTAATAAAATAATTTTTAAATTCAAAAACTTTAAAAATCAAAAAGTTAACTGAAAAAATACACCGTAATATTCACACCAGTACATTTTATTACATACCATTATTTTCTTATTTGATTACATGTTACATAATTTTGAATTATTTTTGTAAATGTTTTGAATTATTATTATGGAAATTTATTAATGGAATTGTGACTTTTGATATTTAAAATAGCAAACGTATATTACATATCATCGATATATCTAGCAAATACTGCATTAATAGTTGCCCTTAATCGTATTGTACAAACATTTGGATCGCTTATCATTCGTAAATTATATTTATCAAAAGGCATTGTTTAAGTGCCAAATAATTGGTACCTGGTGATAAGTTTCACCCAGTTCAATGAAACCTGCTCGTGTATAGCATAAAATAATCTGTAGGTATATGCATAACTTCAGGCTCAACATTTTGGAGGACATGTTGTAAAGGCACTGTATCAATGGCAATGACTTTTATGTATTAAGATGTGCGCACTTTCAGGCTGAAGATTTTTTAGGACAGTTTGAGCGATATAGGTGCAGAGCAGTATGCTTGTATTTTATGTATTAAGATTGTAATCTGGTGCAATATATCTTCAGTTAATACTTAATATTGAATAAACCAACCAACGCAACAAAGAATATTCGATCAGTTGGTAGTGTATAGGACTATCAATCGAAGGGTTACGAATTCGATTCTCATGGCATACAAAGAAATATTTTAATTTAATAGTCTCTTGGTGTAACAGACGCAAGCAAAAAGCAACAACAATTCTAAGAAAAAGGTGTATGGAAAAAAGTATCGTTTTTGAGAATTCACTCAAGTATGTCACAAAATGAGGCGTAAAAAGCTTCGTATCAAAAATGCACTGACAATAATTTATTTACTGCCAGATTTTACAGCAATTAGAAAGTGCATAAAGGAATAAGAAAAACAAAACCATATGATTTTATTTATTTACTAGTATACCGCCGTCATAAGGAAGAGTACGGCATCTAGCATGAAAGTCAAAACTAGTTTTCTTTTTGAAGCGAAGCTTTTTACTCCTCGTTTTGTGATTTGCTTAGAGTGAAATATCAAAAACGTCACTTTTTTCCATACACCTTTTTCTTAGAATTGTTGTTGCTCTTTTTGTTTGAGTCAAATACAACAAGAGAATATAAAATTCAAAATATTTCTATGACAGCAATGAGAATCGAACCTGCACCCTTTCGATGGATAGTTCAGCACGCTACCATCAAATCCAAACACCGTCTTTAGGATATGTGGTTCATTCAATATTAAGTACTAACTGAAGCTATGTTGCAGTATATGACAAGAATATATTAAAAAGATTGTGCATTAGCTATCCTACATATTCTATAGTGAATGCGTAAAGCTATGATGCAGCAGATTTTAATACCCAAACCGCAAAGGCGCATTAGGTCAATCGTCTTTTGACAGCTGAAGAAGAAACAATCGTGCTTTTTATCGTAAATATTGTCAAATCTCGTAAGAAGGGGTAAAGCACGAGCAAAGTGCGACATGCTGAAAAAGTTGTGAAATGTTCTACTCTGTCGAGCGTTTGACATTTGCCGATAGCGCAGGGTTGTATTTTTATTGAGTTAGCTAAATTTATGAGTATTGTTGAGTTGCAGTACTAAAGACGTGTTTGCATGGGATTTGTTATTTTATCAAAATAGTTTATATTGAATGTGATTTAATTTTGACTTTTTTACAAGATAAATCATTTGTAACATCAGTAGCTGCTTAAGTTATGGTTCCTGCTTTGTTTGAAGCGAATATTTTTCAGTAGCTGTTTGTGTTGTTGCAAACTTAAAAATTTGTATAGAATTTTTACACCGATCGGTGTTCCAGGGAGTCCGTTCACCGTTCAATGTTAAAGTATTTAGATTATTTAGAATTTAACATCCGGAGTAGCATATTTTTTCACATCGATCGGTGTAAAAAAGTAAATATCATATATTTTTTTTTTTTGTTTTGTACCCTGTAAGGTGTATATTTATAATACACAAAATGATTTTTTTTTTTATCACCGAACGGAATTTTTTTTACAATTTTTATTAAATTGTCATTAAATTTATGAATTTTCAAATGAAATAAGCTCCAATAAAATTAGATTGAGGCTTATTTCATTGGGCTTTATTTTATTACGTTTTAGTAACAAATCAAAATTTGCAAAATTAAACTGAACAAATTCAACTAAGAAATTTCAATTTATAATTTATCAATGAGAATGTGATTTCAATATTGCTTTTCTTATGTCACACCGATCGGATAAGTTCGTCCGAGAAAGCGGTGTAAATTAACACTGTTCGGTGTAAAAAATGTAAATCTCCGCTCACTGGTGTAAATTTATTTTTGAAATTTTTAAGTGTGTGTTGATGCTGTTGTTTTTTATATTTATGTACATTTGTATGTATATAAATAGATATCAGTTGCTTTCGATTTTTCTGTTTGTTATTGTTTTTGTTAACCTTCAGCAATATAACATAACAAATAATACAGATGTCTATTTATTATATAAATAATATTATAACTACTACGCTGGTAAGATATGCAAAAACATTTATTTATTAAACATAACAAATTGTTATTATTTTCTTTATTATATAGCTGATATTATTTATACAGCTGATAAGTTCACTCAAATAAAAAAAACAAACATTTCAAAATCCTTATGTATCCTTAATTAAATTTTGCATTGTATATATTAATGTTAAATAATAATGCATATACTTTATTTATTAATAACGAGGGCTTTTAAAATATGAATAGCCAAAATGAATAAAGAAATACAGCCATCATGCATTTCCACCATAAACATTGTGATTTTGGAATTTCAGACTTTGTGGGATTTTTTTGGTTTGACTCCGTACAGTGGCATCATCTAAGTTACAGACGCATGACCTGCTAACGCGACATCATGATTTCAAAATTATAAGGTTGGACGTTTTGACAGTTCATCCCGTAAAGTTGACCAAAGAACGATCAAAGCACGATCAATGCGCGACCGACCTAACGCGCCTTTGCAATTTGGTCTTAATAATCGATCAAAAGGATTGTGCATTAGTTATCCACACAACAAAAGTAGCAAGGTTTCATTGAAATGGGTAAAAATTATCACTAAATGCCAATTGCTTTAGGTGGAGATTTTAATTTCGATTTTAAGCTTAATATGCTGTAGGAACGAAAATTTTTAGGCATTTAATTATACACGCGAAATTTTGGTGTAGACTCAACACTAACACATACTTACTGTGGTGCTCTATTACATCACCACATAGAGTAAATCTCTACAGCCTATTTTACCTGTTCGTTACATTGATACTTACCTTTTTGTTACATTAATACTTACCTTTTGTTATATTGTACTTACCTTTAGTTACATTAATACTTACCTCTTTGTTATATTGTACTTACCTTTAGTTTCATTAATAACGTATTATACTTACACTTGCCTATAAAACACTTGTTATAAAAAAACATTTTGAATTGTATTCAGTTATTATAATTTCAGAAATTTCCTTTTTGAAAATTTCAGTATTAAAAATTTGTTCATAGAAAATTGTTCGAATAAAAAATTATAAAATAAAAAAAATTGGTTTTAAAATAAAAAATTAATTTTATACGAAATCTATCTAATGTTCGCACTAAATTACCATAACCTGTTTCTTAAATGTGTTAGTTGAACATTATTGTTGTCAAATTTCTACGCCAATTAAATGTACAGACATTGAAAAGACAGCGATTTTTGACATTTTAACTCTTCAATCATGGTTGTGAACTTAGCTGCATTGAACAAATTTTTCGATTCAACAGCGTACTAGCCAACGAAAAAAATTTCGCTACCTTTTCGCTGTCAAAAATGCAATGCATTTCTTACGGAAGGTTTGTTTTCGCTTCTTCAGCATACTTAGCTTAAGACATGAATGTTCACAGGCACTTAAACAAATCCTTTTTGATAAATTTAATACAAAAATAATAAGCGATTCAAATATTTGTGCTACACAAGGGCAACTAGTGATACAGTATTTGCTAAATAAATTGACGACATAACATCAATAACATACGTTTGCTATTTCAATAATCATAAACCCAAAATTTCATCTATAAAATTTCATAATAATAATTGAACATTTATAAAAATAATTTAAAATGAATGTAACATGTAGTAAAATAAAATAATAAAGAAATGCTATAAAATTTCTGGTGTGACTACAACGTGTGTTTTTTAATTCACGTTATGTTATTTTAAATCTTTTAATTTAAAAATTATTTTATTATTTCATTATAAAAAAACCATTAAATTATCAAATCTATGAAACTGTGAAAAAGCTTCGCTTCTCTCATGTGTCCAACGACGCATCAGGTTTTTTTTTTAATCATCTTTCTTCCATCTTTAAGAAAATAAAAAATATTGGGAATTTTTTGTTTTATTGATTAATATTTAAACGTGAAATGTCATATCTACACAAATTAAAGCCTTCATTCAAGAAAAAACGCAGTATATACATAAAGAGACATAAAAAAGTGGTATCTACAGGCAGATACTGAGTTTTCTCCTTTTATTTGTGAAAGCAAACAAAATTTCACTATTCGTAATAACCAAATATTTACTATCCAAATATTTACTATCCAAACTCTAATCAGAGAATTTTTGATAAATTACTGAAACTCGTTTATCTCAAAATATTGAAAGATGTAGATGCCACACTCTTCCTTATGACGGCAGTATAAAAGCCTGTTCTACGACAGGTCCCTCGCACACTTTCTTTTTGTACCACTTTAATTAACACTTTACGTATTGAAGCAGTGTTGAAAAATTAGTTCAAGTGAAAAAGTTGAGATTGGTAACAATCATATTCATACACAACTTTACAAACTGGCCTTGCAACCTTCAATATGTAGCAACTCAGGTGTCGTTTTGCGGCTGATACAATTATATTTTTTGGTACATTCGACTCAAATCGACTCAAAAGAATTTCATTGAATTCGTCATAACTTTTTTATAAAAGGATGAAAAAAGAGATAGATCAAAAACGTACTATTCATCAAATATATTTTCTGTGCTTACTTTCGGGCTGAACATTTTTGAGAACAGTGTGTCTTGTGAAATTACTTTACTGTCCATAAAAAAAATAATTACAATTTGAGAAATACTGTGTGCGGAGCAGCAGCTTGCCTTTTATGTATTAAGATGTGCATACTTTCAGGCTAAACAGTTATTGGGCACGGAGTAGCGTGCTTGCCTTTAATATATTAAGATGCTATCTGGTGCAACATTTCTTCAGTTAATAATTAATATTGAATAAACCAATCAAAGCAACAAAGAATTTTGGATCAGTTGGTAGTGTATAAGACTATCGTTCAAAGGGTTGTGAGTTCGATTCTCACTGCAATCTAAAAAATATTTTCAATTTTATATTCTCTTGGTATAACAGACGCAAGTAAAAGGCAACAATAATTCTTCTATACAGGTGTATGAGATTTCACTTAACAAATCACAAAACGAGGCGTAAACAGCTTCGATTCAAAAAACGGTCTCGAATAGCACAATTGGTACAAAACCGGTTTTCGAATTATTCAAAAAACGGAGGCGTAAACAGCTTCGATTCAAAAACCGGTCTCGAATAGCACAATTGGTACAAAACCGATTTTCGAATTATTCGAGAAGAAAACCGGTTTCCCGGCTAAATTAAACAAATTTTTTACTTTTTTACCTACATATGATATAACTATGCAGTTTTTATCTAACAAAAATAACAATTCATTTTTAAAAAATAAATAAAGGCACTTATGTTATTAAAACTATGGAGATAATTTGTACTCAATGATTTGTTTTAAAATAATACCTTGAAAATAAAATGAAATTTAAGTGTTTATCTTTTAAGTGGTTTTTAGCTTTATTTTTTATAAAATGAGATACTGAAACAAAACGTTCACTTACAGTAGATGTCGGTAATATTGTCAACAATGCGTTAAAAAAATTATCTAATTTTTCAGTTCTTTTCAAAATTTTTCGAAAAGCTTAAAGTCTTCAATTAAGGAATATGGGTTATTTCCTTTCAGGAATTTCTTGGTAGGTTAAATTGTATATTTTTTGAAAAAGAATGCATTATTAAATAAAAATCATGTTTAACTTACATTAAATACGCCAGCAGCTTGAAAATGCTGTTTTAACAAAATGAAGTAAGAGCAGAGATATAAGAAATGTTAGCAACGTTGGTGAAATGTCGAAACGCAAGTAGAAAATAAACGGGGTCGATCAAATACAATTTAAAGACAATTTTATATTTCAGATTTATACATTTCTTGACTATTCAGTCGAATAATTCGAGTCAAAAAGACAGGTTTTCGAATTATTCGAAATTTGAGATTTTTAAAAAAACCGAAACGCCGAATAATTCGAACCCGTTTTGCATACCCTAACAGTCCACACTAAACAAGTGTGTATGCGTGGTTTAACTGTCAAAATCGGCTCATGCACATACATTTTGTATGAAGCCTACCGAAACACGCACCAGACTACCGCAACATGAATCGAATTTCCAATTTTGACAGTGCGTGCGGATGTGAAGTTGGCTGCATAAAACCAAAGTATTAGTACATAGAGCAATCAGCTGCTATTAATTAATTAATCTCAATTGCAAATGGAAGTTTTTGCAATAATAATAGATTTTTACACAATACTAAAATTTTCTTTAAGATTTTTAAACCATCTGACAGAGCTGGTTCGAGAGCAGCAGTTTTTCCGCAGCGCGCTTGGGAACGCAGCGCAACGCCCACTTGTTTAGGATGCACTGTAAGCGATTAGCTTTCGTTATTAAGGCATCGAGTAGCATTCATCAACAGACAGCGGGCACAGTGTAACGAGTGCGGCCATAATTCAAAACACTTTTTTTTCAAAATACAGAAAAAAGAATATACTGTATAAGTAAAAGTATATATATACATAAGTCGGGTGAAAATACTTGAATTAAGTGGAATCCAAAATTTGTATTTTTGTAGGCACACGATACCATGAAAGTTGGAATTTTGCATTGCAACTGGAATACATTACATATGCTTACTTTTAAGAATTTTTTTAATTAATTGTTGTGTTGTTGTTGTCAAAAATATATAAAATTGTATCTGTCTGGATAAATATTTTTTGTTGTTAATTACGTACCGTGATCGTGATACCGGTTCTATTATAAAGTGGTCTCTGACAAATAAAATAACCAAAATTTCAGCTGGGTTAGAAGTGATTTAAAAAAAAACGAAATAATACCTTTGCAACTTTTTTCATATGTTATATAAATAAGTATAAATAATTGTATGAATGCAAATTTTGATCCAAAGAACTGCAATTCTTTACAAAAATTGCATTTTTGTAGTGATAACTTTCAAGCTTTTTCCTTAGGTCTTGATGTGCTAAAGGAAGGAAGGAAGGAAGGACAAAAGTTATTTAAGTAATTTTTATTATTAAATTATGCATAAATTATTTAGGCAAAACAAATACAGAATTAGTGCAAGCCGTTGCAATTTTATTTTATGACTTTTATTTACCATGATCCCGGTGACAACGTTATCGGTATATCACTTATTTTTAACAAAAAAGTTTAAATTTCTACAATTTTGAAAGTAATTTAAAATAAAAACGAAATAGTTAGTCCGGAATATTTTAATATGTTATTGTAATAAGCATACAAAATTTTACGAAAAAAAAATGTATTCCAAAAACCTGAAATTCTTTACGAAAATGTGATTTTTGTAGTGATAACTTTAATCCTTTTTCTTTAGGTCTTGCTGTTCTAAACAAACGTTATTTTAGTAATTTTTTACAATAAATGATTAAAAGCATATGCATAAATTATATACGTAAAGAAAATATGGAATTAGTGAAAGGCGTTTACTTTTTTATGCGTCTTATTTATCACGGTCCCGGTAAAAACGTTATCGGTATTACTCTTTATTTTTAACCAAAAAGTGAAAAATTTCGCCAACTTCGAAAGAGATTAAAAAAAAAACAAAATAGTACTTCTCCAATTTTTTTAAAATCTTTTTTCTGAATTTATGAATAACATTTTATAAAAAAAAATAAGCTAGATATAAGTGCAATTCTTTAAAAAAAACAGCATTTTTGTAGAAGTATCTTTTCAGTAAATTTTTGTAGTTCTCTCAAAGGAAAACAACCTAAACATAAAAATTGTTAAGGTACTATTACAGTGTGGATCTATAAAAAAACACCTTTTTTATTAATTTTTTTTACCTAGTATTGTTAACTTTAATGATTCAAATTTTTTACATTATGACGAATCATTCATGGGGAAATAAAAAAAATATTTTTTGTCTTTATAGCTGTTGTTAATTTTCTACAGGGCGTCGAAGTTAGCGTGTGTAAAAAATTGTTGCAATTGGCTTCTCGTCTCCAGCATTTACAAAGCGTTTTAAAGTAGGAAATCAAAGTGCATTCTTGAGTTTAGGGTTGTAGTTGAGCACTCAACCTACTCAAATAAAAAAAAATTAAAAAACTAAAAAATGGCATGCCTTGAAAAAAAATGTACAAAAAACCCCCTTTTTTTGCAGAAACTTTCAGCCATACAAAAAATATATACAAGTTTTTTGCTTTTTAGAAGTCTAGTGCTTAACTACTACTGCTTAAGAGTCTATAAGGACCACATTGAATCAAGATTCGTCGAAATTGATCAAGTAGAACTCCAGATATCTTAGAAGCCGTTTCGAAAAACCTTGTTTCGAGAAAAACGCGATTAAAGATTTAAAGGTTCTTAAATATCACGCGACATGCGAATATAATATATGTTATAACTTTTTTCTATTTAATATTTTTCTCTAAAACTTTGTATACGTATTCTTAAGACCTTAAAAAACATATTCTAACGAAAAAAATTTATATATAATTTTTTACACACTGTAATAGTACCTTAAAGCTAATTATTAAAGTAAATGCACTTAAATTATAAATTTTAAAAATATAAAAATAAAATAAACTGGCCATTTCAGCCCTTGGAAGGACTTTGACCTAGCTTCTATTGATCAATTGTGTTGTGCGTCTTATTAAATGTTTGATCACAAATGACCGAGAACTGGACCTACGTGTTTTATGCCGACTCCGAACGGCTCATGTTCTCAAGAAGCTTTACATGGCAATTTTTACTCTCTGAGGTTTGCCATTGTCTGCAGAGAGGTGACGACCGAACAGAAAAATTAATTCAATTGAAAAAACTTTCTGTCTGAGCTGGAATTGAACCCAGGCTACCGCGGTTCTTTAGCTTAGGGGCCACGCACTATACCCACTAGGCTACGGTCGCCACAAAATATAGAATTTTTAAAAATATAGAATTATCAAAAAACTCTCTATCTAAGCATGTTGATGTGGGATGATTTTTGGGGAAATATGCCACCTTACCGGTTTCGGTTATTTAAGGGGAAGACGTATTAGTCGTCCGATTTCGTTTGTTTTCCCACAAAATATTTGTTACTATGAAGGAACTAGGTTCACAAAATTTTAATGCACTGGGATACTTTTTTGGGGAAATATACCACCTTACCGATTTCGGTTATATGAGGGGCGAGCGTCTTCGTCGGCCGATTTGATTCGTTTTCGCACTAAGTAGTTGTTGCTATTAAAGAACTCGTTGCACAAAGTTTTATTCTGTGGGATACTTTTTTGGGTAATATACCTTACCAATTAAGGTTATATCGAAAGTCGTATTGCTTGGTTGATTCGGTTAATTTTCGCACCAACTAGTTTTTGTTAGTAAAGAACTAGGTGGACAAAATTTTATTGCCCAGGGATACTTTTTTTCGGAAATATACCATCTTACCGATTTCGGTTATATGAAAGGTGGGTCATTCATCCGATTTGATCGCAATTTTGTGAGAATAATTCTCTTATCAAAGCACGTATTTCCAGAAAATTTTTATTCTACGGTAACTCCTTCTAGTTATGGCCGCTCGCTATATGGGATCGTTAGTTACACTGTGCAGAGTATCTAAAGGCGCGATATCGCAAAAAACATATACAAAAACAGGAACAAAATTCAGTCCATTAGCAATAGAATCAGCTACCAACGTTTACAGCATGGGGGTGTGAATATTTAAAATAAATTATAAAAATCAATGTTTTTCTTTTTGATACCCTTAGCCCAAATAATAAACACAAGTACATCACATTTAAATACAGAATCTCCGAGAATTTCGGGTTGTTTGAGCCCCCTTAACCCCCTTGAATCTGCGCCTGTCCCATGTCATCAAAAATAAGCAAATTAAAGTCCTTCGCCCCCTGTAGTGCTTACGTAATACTTGAACGGCACAATAGGAGGGCTAACTTTTTGTCACCCATAAAATTATTTTAAGATATATGGCTTGAAACTTCAAATTTGCTTAAAATAAACAAAAAATAATTTTTTTTCAACTATATTCGACCATATCACATATCACTGACACTATTGACACGTTTTATACATTTATACCAATAATATGACAATTAATTGGTAAAAAATTAAAGTACCTGGGTAAGAACCTACACTGCTTGATAAAATTAGAATTTATAATATTTGCTGCAAAAATTTTTATTGTTTTCTTTACCAACCAAAAATTACTTCAGTTCAACTCAGCGATTGATTGATCTTCATTTAATTGATTAATTAATAGTTTTGCTTAAAAGTCGCTTTGAAAACGCCTCGGCGATTTTTTTTTTTTAACTATTAGAGTGATTCGCTGTAGGAGAATGCATCTACAGTGACACATATTCGTATAAACGCACTCTTAATTTTAAATTTGCTACCTTCTCTCTCTTTTATTAATGCATTACTCAAAACAAATTCCAACTCATATTGTTTACTAAACTAACGGAAATTTGTACTGAGTGCAAAAACCTGTTTTCGTTGTTGTTGTTTTATATAAATCATTTCAGTTTAAATATTTTACTTAAAACAAGTACATATTCGTTTAAACGCATCAACTTAATTTTCAATAGGAATGGGTATTTATTTAATTTTCAATAATTAATTGGTCCGCCATTTTTATTTATAACTTCAAATATACGATTCGGCATCGACTTCACTAAATTTTCCAGCAACTGACGATCTAAATCTTCCCAAGCTTCCTTAATGGCCAACTTGAGCTCTAGCACGGTTTTGTAAAGGTGTCCTTGGGCTTTTTGTCCATAGATTTTGTATGATATGCATCCCCAAAGATTCTCCACCGGATTCAAATCGGGACTGCATGCAGGCCATTTCATAAGTGGGATGTTGTGCTCTTCAAACCACTTTAATGCTCTTTAGAAACGTGAATGGCAGCATTATCCTGTTGAAAAATACTGTCTTCATCCATTTTATCATCCAAAAATGAAATGAGAGCATCATCCAACAATTCCGTGTATTTTTTAGAATTCATTTTGGGCGGCACAAAGCAGATATTTGCTTTACCGATTTCTAGATGAAAATGCCGCCCACACCATAACGCTGCCACCACCAAAGTTTCTTTTTGACATACGTACGTCATTGTTTCGCAAATCATGCCAACAACAGCTGTAAGAGTCTGGGCCATCTAAGTTAAATTTTTTTTCGTCGGAAAACACAACATTGTCCCACTCAGTTGACCATTGCATGTGTTTTTGGGCGAAGTCTAAGCGCGCCTGTTTGTGACGCGGCTTCAACACAGGCTTGCTCACCGGTTTTTTCCATTTAACGTTATCTGAGTTACGTAAAATGAGTGCAATGTGCCTCGTTGTCACTGGAAGATCTAATTTTTCTTTTATTTGAGTTGAGTTCAAAAAACTTGTGGTGGCTTCCTTCCTAATTTGATTAACTTGGCGAATACTCAGTTTTCGATTGCCTTTCATGGATTTTTTTACTCCATAACTAACACCGTTTTTTAAAAAAGAGCGGACGACTGCTTCTGACCTTCCTAGTCTCCGCCCAATTTCCCGATTTGAATAACCCTCTTTATGGTACAGGTTGATTTGGACATTTTCTGTGTCATTGAGGTATTTTCCCTTTGGCATTTTAATAAAATCTTAAAAAAATATCATTAAGAAAATATTTTTACATTTAAATTAAACAAAACTTACCAATTGTTAATTAAATACAAGCAAATATTTATTTATTTAAACCACTAATATATTTTCGACCTCCTTATTCAGGTGCGTTTAAAGGAATGTGTACTTGTTTTTAGTAAAATATTTAAACTGAACTGATTTATATAAAACAACAACAACGAAAACAGCTTTTTGCACTCAGTACAAATTTCCGTTAGTTTAGTGAACAATATGAGTTTGAATTTGTTTTGAATAATGCATTAATAAAAGAGAGAGAAGGTAGCAAATTTAAAATTAAGAGTGCGTTTATACGAATATGTGTCACTGTATGTCTACAGTATATGTAAACTGTAATAAACTTCTATAAATACTTTGAAATAGAAAGACTATTGAGCGATAAGCAAATGTTAATGTAGTTATTGAAGAGGCAGAACAAAGAAGTAATTTCGTTTAAAAGGGCTGTTGACTTACTGAAAAATATACATGGTGTGCAGGCTTCATCCCAGAAATTGTGTGGTTTGTGAAATTACTAACGACGATACCAGGTTCGTCATGATAGAATGAAAACAGATTTTCCGTACTTTAGCATCTTAAGACGTATGTGAGGGCAACAATGTTACAAAATCATTAAAATTATATAAACCATTTAACATGTTTATTCAGATAAATGTGAAGATATGGATTTAGATGTTTTACTAAATAAATTTATAACAATAAGTTGTAAAAGAAGTGCAGTTTTTGCATTTTTAACCCATTTAAAAAAAAAAGATTATTTCAAAAATATTCTCTAAAAATTGTAGACTAATCGGATTACTATTTATGGAGGTAAATAACTTTTAACAGGGGTTTTTTATCTGCATGCATACATAGTAAAAACTCGGTGATCACTGTGACTTTAGAACGGTTGTATCGATCAGTGTGAAACTGTTCTCACTTATTTTATACATAATTGTCCTCCTGATGAACGAAGGATATTTTTTTTATTAGTTTATTATAATTTTTTATAACCGAAAATATGAGTAAAGTTTTGGTCGAATAAGCTGATTTTTAAATTTTTCAAAATGAATTTTTTATTATTACAATCTGGTAGATAATTATATGGCCTTTTTTTAATAATAATTTTCGTCACATATCAGCCGCGGCTACGAGTTACGTAGTCCATTCGATCAGTCCAATTTTTCACTACTTTTTGCAATAAATCTGACCGTATGGCGTCAATGGTTTCTTGCGTATTGGCTTCAAATGCTTCAAGAGTTGCTAGTTTGCCAGCAGAAACAAATGACTTAACAAAGCCCCATAGAACGTAGGCGTTATGTTGCTCGAACGAGAGGCCACCAAACAGGACCACTTCTGGAAATAAAGTTGTCACCAAAGTGATTTTTTGAAACAAAAAATCAGATATCGCTCGTTATCCACCTTAACGGCAGCTCCTTCCTCATTTCGAAAGAAATAAAGACCGATGATGCCGCCAGCGTGTAAACCGCACCTAACAGTCAATTTTAATTCATGTAATGGTGATTCACTAATGGCTTGAGGATTGTCTTCTCTCCATTTCCGGCAATTTTGCTTATTGACGAAGCCAATTGCTTGCTCACTAGGCCGATTATGTTGACCGTAAAATGGACGAAGTGCTCTTTGAACTTCGCAAACAGATTTATTTTTTTCAAAGAAAATTTCCAAAATTTGGAAGTGTTTTTCTGGCTTAAAACAATTCATGATAAATTGCCAAACTTTACTAAAGAGAAATTTCAACACAGCTTGACATTTTCACTGTCAAATTATAGACAAAAACCTTTCATATAAGCCTTTCATATAAGCAAAAATTTGTTATGAATTATTTTTATGTGTTTTCTAAAGAAGACCTTTTCTTGTACGTCCCAACTAGTTGTGCCTTTTTAAGGTGACATTCCACGTTTTAAAAAGTAAGAAGTCTCTATTTTAAACATTTATTATAAGTATTATTATTGGAGTACGCTTTTATTATTCTTCTTTCTTCTTTTGAATCTATGATATACAGTTGCGGTCAAAATAATAGTAGCGCCCTTATATTCATACATGTTTGGATAAATAATACTAGTATACGAATTTCGGATCCGGTAAGTCCATTTTCATTCCTATATGTACTTTCAACACTCGTTCCAACTCCGTACTCAGTTTCCTCCTATATTGTATTGTAAAACTTTCAAGATACAGGGTGTTTTACGGTTTTGGTACGTGTTTAGTATTATTGATCTAGAATCTAAACTACTCACCATAAAATAAAAAATAATATTTTTTTATTTTAGAAAAAATATCAACCTTTCCATCAATATATCAACCACTTTCGTGTCATGTGCTGCAGCTGAGCTAAAATTTTGTGATTACTCAACGAAATATCAACAAATTTTGTATCTTTTGTTTTAGCGGAGCTGTAATCGTCCAAATTTAAAATGTCTTTTTTTCATGTAAAAATACACTTAATCAACAGTATTTTTTTAAATTCTAACTTTGGACAGTAACAGCTCCGCTAAAACAAAAGATAGAAAATTTGTAGATATTTTTTTGGATAATCTCAAAATTTTTTCTCCGCTACAGCACATGACACGAAAGCGATTGATATACTTATGAAAAATCTGATATTTTTTCTAGAATACAAAATATTATTTTTTATTTTATGGTGAGTAGTTTAGATTCTAGATCAATAATACTAAACACGTACCAAAACCGTAACTTACCCTGTATCCTGAAAGTTTTACAATATAGGAGGAAACTGAGTACGGAGTTGGAACGAGTGTTGAAAGTACATATAGGAATGAAAATGGACTTACCGGATCCGAAATTCGTATACTAGTATTATTTATCCAAACATGTATGAATATAAGGGCGCTACTATTATTTTGACCGCAGCTGTACATACTAAATACATATATGACAAATGTCTGTTAAGTTTGTTTTTTCTTTTTAGTTCACGTTTTCTTTAATATAAAAGCTTATTTTTAAAAAAAAAATTTTACGTTTATTAAATTGTGAGCTTTAGATCAAGTAAGTTTTACAGAAGGCAACAACAACAACAACAACTCTGTATAGAGTTAATCACTTAGGTGACTAGACAGTCTGTTTCGGAAATCGCTACATTTTCCTCTTCAGTAGTCTTTGATCAGCTGTGATCAGCTTTGATCAGTAGCTGTGGTCAACTCACTGTTTAAACTAGTATATGAGTAAGCAGATTTTGGACTTCAATCTTTTGAATTGTATGGCTGCTAATCATATTACATTTCAAAGCAGTAGGCTATTTATAGATCACCGCCATCAACTCTATTAAGGGTTGCCATCTGTTCTAGTTGCCTCTTTAAAACTTACTTGATCTAAAGCTCACAATTTAATTCATGTAATAATTTCATAGATCATAAAAACTAATTAATTTTACTTTTTTTTTATTTAAGGAATATTTTAGAGGTTTCCCGAAAACAATATATAGCATAGAGTTGGTAAGGTAACGGTAAATATTGTTTCATTTTTCTTTAGTGTTGTGATTGAACTTTGTTCAAAGAAAATTTGAGGGAAATCGATTGGAAGGTGACGGAGATATTTGCTTGCAAAATCAAAACTTGAAATTTCCATCGCTTTTTTCGCATTCTGAGTCATTGGCATTTCCTAAAGAAAATGCTTTGAATTAAGAAAATCTTAAGTTTCCAAATAATCCTAATAGGTTTTAAGTCAAATAACTGCATTTTTTCCAAAAAAACTTTAGTATACCGTTATTTTTCTTAATCAACGTCTTTTTATTCAAAAATACTTTTTACTGAAAATATCTATAGTTTTCCAGATATCGGAATAATTTTGCTGTCAAAATAACGGAGATTTTTCATAATTTACTAATTGTTAATAATTTTACCATCACATTATATATTTACACATATCACTTAAAACTGCTTATTGTAGGGTACGGATACCCTAGAGATGGCGAAAAATGTCTTAAGTAATTTTGCATATCTTATCAATAACTAAAATTCTCTCTTACAACGTTTTCTTCCATCTCTTATAGTTTAGCTTTTATTCAAAAAATGCTCTATTTACGCTTATATTTAGATCAAAGGTCACCAATCTAAACTCCAAACCAAATTACGATTACTGTAATCGTAATCATTCTTTTTATAGTGCAATTCACAAAGAACACATTCTTTTATAGAATCTTTATTTGATTATCCACGTCGGCACGCTCTTTCTGATTTTTCATTCGAAGAATTAATCTTATTGAAGGCAAATATTGATTTTTAATATTTTCGAATTAATTAGTTTTGCTCTCGTATAAATTTATACATTCTTTATTATTGAGTTCGTTTTGATTTTGATATTATTGAAAAAATGTATTATTTAAAAAAAAATAGTTTCGGAATAAAATTGCAATATATTTGTTTTTTAGTAAAGTGAAAAATTAGACAACTTTTTGTTACATGATTTTCAAATGAACATTTTTTTGAACGCTATTATTGTGATATAACTTATTAAATTACAAAAAACATGATTACGATTAAAGTAATTTTAATTGTCATATTTCATTGATAACGATTACTGTAATTTTAATCAATAGACTACAGTAATCGTAATTGTAATTTGCGTGAATACCGATTACAGTAATCGTAATAATACTTTTCTTACATTTCAATTACAGTAATTGTTATCGTAATCGCTAATTTTTAAAGATTACGATTACTGTAACTGTAATTGGAAATTAATTGTATTCGTAAAATACCCAGCTCTGCTTAAAACATAGATTTGTATATTTAACTTTGAAGTGGTTTGAAATATTTAAAATTTTTTTCACAGAAACTATTTTTTAAGCTAAAAATTTTTGTACAACATTTTGAAAAATTTCATTTTTATCAAAAAAATCATAAGAGGGTAAGCTCATGATTTCCGATGATAGAAAATGTTTATTGAATTATGTGTCAAAATGAAGATATTTTTGCAAATAAATGATATGTCATATGAAGGAGTGTGAAAAAGAAAATTTCATAAGAAAAAATATCACAAAAAAATGGCCTATTTTTTAAGCAAAATCTGAATATTTTAAAGGTTTATTTAAAACAATATAAAATATTGAATTCGTGAGAAAGCGGTAAATATTTTCTTATTTCTCCAAAGAAATTTAATTGATCTTTCAGACAAAGAAAATTCAATGAAAATCAATTGAAAAATGGCTGAGATATTTGCCTGCAAAATCAAAACTTGAAATTTCAATTGTTTTTTTCCTCATTCTGAGATAATGACCTTGCTTCAAAGAAATACATTGTACTGAGAAAATCTAAATTTTTTGAGGTATCTCAATAATTTTGATGTTATTATAACGGGAATTTTTTTAAACATACTATTCGTGAAAATTATTATATCTTAATATTATATAATATCTTAATATTATCTTAGCTCAGCGTTAGTTTTTACTTTTTGGACAAATACTTCCGAACAATTCGCAGTAAGAGCTACTTTTCGTCCTGAAGTGTTCGACGACTTTATTAAGATTTCAGAAACTTGTTTCGACTTCTTAACATCTCCAGGCGCATATTTTCTGCCAGATCTAGGTTTTTGGAATTTTTGTGTGAAATTTAAACTGTTTTTTTTACTTTGATCAAAAACAAAGACTTTCACAAAAGTGACATTTCGTACATTTTAATTCGTACGCTTGTTAAGTGAGTAGTTAGAACACAGTGTGTTACAATGTTTACGTGAGCACTCCTTAGGGTTGCAGAAAAACTATCATAACCATTTTTATTTGATTCTTTAAAAATTGAGATTCAGATATAATTATAAAATTCCAAGAAACACTTGTCCATCCAAAATAATCCATCACTAGAAACTCATTTTAAATTGGCACAAGATAGTGACTTTTTCATTGTGCCAAGAATACTAATATACAAAAGAAGACTCACTAAAATCACAACAACCAGCAGAATAAGCAGCTCGTGGTAGAATCAACAATTTTTAAGTTCTCCAATTTAGCTTAAATAATACAGCAACTGTTCATAATATTTTCATTTCTTTTTGTGTTTCAGTAAATTTCTTTTTGTGTTTTGTGTAACAGTAAAAACACTTGATGAATAAAAAATCGCAACATTTTCTTATTATAAATATTTCAGTAGCTAAAATAAACAAAACAAGAAATTAATAATAATATTGTGAGGGTAAATATTGTGCGTATTAGAATAAAATTTCAGTTTTATTTCTGTGATTGGGGATGGAAAGATAAAAAACATGATTTAAATTAAGGTAAGCATAAAAGAATATATCAGTTTAATTTTAAAAACTGCTAATGTGATAAAGAAGAAATCTTAAACAAGAGAAATAGCAAGAAAACCAACCCTTTATGCGATTACTTAATAGCATTATCCAAATTATTGTAGTACAAAGATCACTTAGGCAGTTTTAAAGTATATACATGATATACACACAGACATGCATCCATTTTAATATATGCAAAATATAAGAAAATTTTTCTGTAAAAATTCAAGTGACAAAAAACAACCATTACCATAAAAACTTTATATTTTAGAAAAATAACGCAAATGTGTGCGAATTGTTATTCGATTTACTCGAAACCGGGTCTTAAACCTCTATTTACAATATAGGAGCCATTCAAGTTTCTTTCAATTATTAACCCCCCTCCCCTCGTCAGCACGAGTAAGCAAAGCTCCACCCCTCCCATGCTTACATAAACTTTGGTACATGCATGGTGTAAGAAATCAAGGTGATAGCATATTTTGATTTTTGTTGTAAAAATCCTACTCTTTAGTTTTCAAACCATACAAAAGCAACTTTTCTATCTCTTTCACTCATTCACAAGTTTGACAGCTCTAGAGAAATACTTAGACGTCACTAACACCCTTTACTTTTTACACCATGGGTACATGCATCGGGAGTCCCTGAAAATGTGTTTCGTTTTCAAGCACTGACAAGTAGGGTTGCCATATGTGCTCAAATCAAAATCGACTAAATTTTGAAGAAAATTCGAAAAAGTAAACAGATAAATACTGCTGACGTAATCATCATCCAGACCCCCATGTCATAAAAAAAAAGCAAAGCAAATACCCCTCCCCCCTGTAGTGCTTACGTAATTCTTGAATGGCCCCATTGGTTAAAACTTTTTGTTTTTGGTTTGGTTTTATATTGTTAAAATTACAATATTTATTTATTTATTCAGTCTACTGATGTTTAAATCTTACAAACTATACAGTTCATCTCAGTTAATACATTTAAAATACTAGTTCAATAACATCAATAAATAAAGGCTTAAAGATATTTTCAGTTAAATTAAAATGTAGAACATGAGCATAGCTGTTACAAAAATAATACACCTGCTAACAGGTTCGTTCAATGCATAATTTGTTCTATGAAGCCTCACTTCTAATAATCTATTATTTCTCAGATACCTTTGAGGTTCATACAAAACAAAACAATTTGATAATACGGCAGATATAATTTTAACGACTAAAATATGGTAAGCAAATAAAAGTGAGGAGGATAGTCTTCTATCTTTTAAAGATTGTAAACCAAGAAATATACGTCGAATATCACAAGATGGAAGACCATCTGGCCATTGCAACTTTTCCATTCCAAATAATTGAACAGTACTTAATCCTACTACGTACAAGTGACACATAAAGTGCTTTTATTGTATGCAGATCCCTAAAATTTTGGGTATTCCGTTTAATGAATCCAACCATTGAATTAGATTTACCTAAAGACCACTAGGGAAGTCTTTCCCGGGATTCGGATGTCTGGGATCCCTGACGATTAAGGCCCCTTTAAATGCCAGAATTTTCTTTCCAGGATCCCGGTTTTTTATAAAAAAATTTTATTACAATATATATATAACATATTATTACAAATATATATATGTAAATGCAACCATTTCAATTTAAGTTGATATGAATATAGAATTAGAAAAACCCTTTTATTTAGGCTTAAAAAGATTGTTAGGAATTGAATCACTTGATCAAAGCCTTTGGAAAGTTTTAGAAGATTTTGTCAGATCTGCAGATTTTCTGACTTATGGCGTTTTCGTTTCTCAAAAAAATGTTGCATTTTTTCTGCCCTCTTTTGCCATCTTTGAGAATTCTGAATTATTTCTACTTTTGAGGACAACATTTTCGAGAAAAAAACATGATACAATTTTAGAGATCACTATTTTTTTTCTCAAGATGGCTGAATTTGCAAAAAGGTCAGAAAAAATGTTGCATTTTTTTGAGAAGCAAAAACGCAATAAGGAAATAATTTTTTTTTGTGGTGAAGGCAATTGTAATCGAAGCTTACAAATTGCTTACGATTATCGTAAACTATTTCTCTAACTAGCATAGAATTAGAACAGTGCTTCTCATTAGCGGGTTATATTTGTAATAATATCCAAACAGAACTCTCTAATGAAAAATAAGACGCGTTGATCAGCTCAATGTATTACTGTAATAAGAAATTAAACAAAAAATTTAATACATGAATTAATTTGCGAGCTTTAGGTCAAGTAAGTTTTTAAGAAGGCAACAACAACAACAACAACTCTTTATAGAGTCAATCACTTAGCTGACTAGACACTCTGTTTCGGAAATCGCTACATTTTCCTCTTCAATAGTCTTTGAGTGATTAAGCTGTGATTAACTCACTTGATCTAAAGCTTACAAATTAATTCATGTAATAACTTAATAGATCATGAAGTTAATTAACCAAAAAATTTAATTTTGAAAAGTCTTTTCCAACCTTAATTAACATTAAACACAAAAATATGAAGACGGTGTCTAAAAAACATATTTAACATTAATATAATTTAAATACCTTAAACCAGAACCGTAGCCAGGATCTACCTAAATTGATCTAAAAATACCAGGATCTGATATTAAAATATATAAGTTTTTGTTTTATTTTATTCTCAAGTTAAGTTTTTTATCTATTATATATGCAAGTAAATATATTAAGGTACCACGACTTCCATTAGAAAAAATGTTCATGTGTACCCCTCTAAAAAAAACCTTGGTCTATTTATGATTCCCAAAATACTTTCTCTGTTACGATAGCCACCAGTGATCTAAAACATTTTGCAACCACTTCCAAAAACCCAAGTTTTTCGTAAATATATTGGCTGGTAGAATAGTTGTAAAAAAAATAAATTGTCAGATATTTAAAGCTGGAAAAGGCTCCTCTAATATGCATCAAAAAATTTTAAAGTTTTTCAATAGCATTCAAGATAATGCGGTTTTTCGTGTCTTTTTTAAATTATTTTGAATTTATTTTCATTAAAATTGAAATAACTTCATTATTTCTAATGCGATCCTCACTTTAAAGATATTGTTGAAAAGGCTTTGAGTGCTTGCATTCATTGCCAGAATTTCTAAAATTATTCATATTAAAGATAAAATATTAATTTGAAAAAAACTGAAATTTTTTTAAGATATTAAAAAATAAAAATGAAGTTACTACCATCATCTACAATTGCCGATGTCAAGCGTAGTGAAGACAATAGTAATGATAGTTTTGAAGGTATCATATTTGAGCCGATAAATCACGATGCATTGGTTTTCACTTTTGTTATTTACACGATTCAACTCCTAACAAAGACTTCCTGACATGTAAACGCAACTTCAGTATATGATTTAAGTTTATTAGAATATATTAAGTGATTCAATGAAATAATTATTTAAATGCAGTAATTTTAATTTAAATTTCGATCCTCTGGAGGGTTTTTGAATCCCGAAAACCCGCCATTGCTACGGCTCTGACCTATTGATTTATAAATGAATTAATTTACATTTTTTAGTTTCAACAAATAAAAGATAAGAAATTGTATCAAAAACGTTTTGAATTATTTACTTCTTAAAGTTTTCAATCCCGAACTAATCCTGGGATCCCGGGATTGAGTTTTTCAATCCCGATAATCCCGGGATCGATAAAAGCTTTCGGGATTGGACTCCCTAGTAACCACACAACAGTTATTTACATTTAAATTTAAATTGTTTGTAGCACACCAATGTGGAAGCGTATTTAATCACTTTGAAGCTTTTGACAATCAGAATGTTGCGAAATCTTTGGAAAAAGTTTAACGTCATCTGCAAACATTAAGCATTTAGAAAACTCGAAATACTGAGGTAAATCATTAATACAAATTAAAAATTATAAAGGACCACAGTGGGTCCCTAGCGGAATACCAGAAGAAGCTGTTATTTGAGTTTCAGAATATATTTCACCAATAACAAGGAGTTTTCTTTCCTGCTAAAAAAATGTATTAATCTCTCTGACAAACCAAATTTCCTTAACTTATACAGTAAGATGTTGTGGTCAACTTTATCGAAAGCTTTTGCAAAATCAGTACAAACTGCATCTAATTGATTTCGACACTCTTAAGCATCAACTATTTTTCTTGACATGAGTGCCAAATTTGAACAAGTCATCTACTAGGCATAAAACCATGTTGGCAATCAGTTATTGCATTTCTCACGTGATATAATCATTTATTTTTCAGAATGTGATCAAAAAGTTTTGCATAGGTGTTTTGTTTTGCAATGAAAAATTGGAACAATGAAACATATTTTCCATGAGTTTAAGAAAATACCAGTTTTCAAACAAATATTAAATAGTATAGAAATGGGCTCAGCAATACTGTCAATACAAAGTTTAAAGAACATGGGTGAAAAATCACCACGCTCTATTTTAAAACTTGAATTAAGACTAGAAATAGCTAAGAAAACATCCTCAGCTGAGACTGCAATGTTGCTAAGGTTAGGCAGATTTGGGGTGATAAAATTAAGAATATTCTCATAATTGGTCAAATTATCGTATATATCGTACACTTTCTGAAAGAAATCAGCAAAAATATTGCAGGACTCTAGTGTATTGTTCCAACTCCATGCTAGAAGGAAAGCCCTTAGTTTTGAGTTTTGAATAAAGATATTGCCAAAAGTATGATGATTTGCTTTCAAATTTGATTCAATTTTTAAAACATATTTTTTGTAGAGAGATTTATGCAAATTTTCAAATTTATCTCGAGCTTGTATGAACCGCAAGTGATCAGCTTGTTAATTTGTTTTTCTAAACTTCTTAAACACTTTATTTTTAAGGTTTGTACAATGTGCTAAACTAGAAGTAAACCACGAAGGCTTGTCTCTTAACTTTGTATATTTTTTTAACAAAATGGCTTATAACATTTGAAACTCGGCGCATATAAAATTATATGAGTCATTAGGTTCTTATAAAGTAATTATTGTAGACCAATCTACATTTTTTAGAGCATCATTAATCACAATAAAAGTGCCGTTTGAAAAGTCAAACTCATCAGTAAAATCATTTATTAATTTATCGTATGCTGTTATGCGCTAAATTTGTAAAATGTAAATGTAATTTCAAATGTAAAACAAAGCAATGGCACCTTGAATCTAATAAATTAGTAAAATTGTAAATATTGTAATATTTATGTTTTGGGTCGCCATATAATAATAATATTTTGGCGACAGGATCGCCACATAATATAATTCGCGACATGGCAGAATCGCCATGTAAGGATTCGCGATATTATTAAAAAAAGGATTTATTTTATTTATATAGGTCCTGCCTAATAAGTTGGTGGCATATATTCGCCACTGGCTCTATACTTAATTTTAATTTTAAGCCGTTTCTGAAAAGTGCATTCAGGCTTTTTAAATAAAACAAGTTTGGCAGCTTTTGGAAAGCTCAGAAACTTGAGTGGATTAAAGTCGGCAGCTAGTTGGGAGCTCAAGGCTTAATTAATTTTATTTTGAAATTGTTCTTCCTTTTATTCTATACATAACAGTACTTCGTCTTAAAACTAGTTAACAATTGTTTGTGTATTTAGAAAAATGTAAACATAGTCATATGGTCCTTAATTAGTGTAGGAGTAAAGTAAAATATAATAATCATATGTTTGTAATTTAGCAATATCAATGTTGTGTGTGTGAGTGAAATAAATGCTAGTACTGAGCATGAACATATGTTTAATTGTTTGAATGTTCTTAATGTTATTTCTATACACTAAAATAAAATGAGGTTATGCATACCGGAAAGGTGTGTAACCTATTACTTTGTTGAAATATGTTGCTTATTATTGTTTGTTTTAATGTAATATTGGCCGCATTCAGCGCCGACAACTGTTGTGAACTGTAATGGTAGCGCTACCTTAGTTCACGATGTTTTTCTCTGAAATATGTTGCTACTCTACACGTCAGAAGTTAGATTCAATTTAATTTGTATGTAAATTTAATTCAATTGCAAAGGTTTCTCACTGAAATTTGCTGCGTTCTTTCTGCGTTTATTGATTTAACGGATTCAGTAACAGCATGTGACAGTTAAACAAACAGTTGTTTTCATGTAGCATAGAATTTGTTCGCTCGATTAAAAGGCGTTCGCTACTTTATCAGTTTTAGTTAGCGCTACCAAATTTGTACCATTCAGCGAATTTTTACACAACAGTTGCCAACTGTTGTCTGCGCTGAATGCGGCCAATGTTTAATGCTATTTAAGCATAAAATAATTGTATGTAAGTCATACCGTAAAGATGTGTATCCTACAACATTTTGCAAATGCTTATCGTACAAATCTATAATGCTATTCGGTGGAATAATTAATAGAAAAATTAACTTGAACACAAAGTTGTTCAATACAGCCATCATGTTCAGCTACATGAATAAATTTGCTGGGAAGATTTGATCTCATTGCAATCAATACTTGTTTCGGAACTTGAAAGAGGAGGTCAAGTTCCGAAACAAGTGGACAACAATCTAATCGATAAACACAATAGAAACTATCGAACAGTTCAGCTGGCGAAATTCCATCGTGAAGCCAAGTCTCAGTTAATACAATTATATCATGGCAAGATAGAATCCAGAAGTCTTCGTCCGAATTCCACCAGCATTTTGGTAATTAATTGAGTAAGAAATTAGATTACGCTGAATTTGTGCTGCGACAGTTGCAGAATCGTCGATATAGGAAGCGTCAGGTTGCAGAACAGCTGATGTGGGCGATGATAAAGAAGAGAGCGCAAGTGTAGACATTGGCGAAGTCGTAGAAGTTGAAGAAAGAGAAACATTGTTTGATGAAGAGTGTAATTTTGTTGACAGAAGAGTACTAGTAGTGCCATAAATTAGTTAAATGTATAAAAACACATCAGGCATGAGATTAAAAATTTTAGAAACCTAGTTTATTGCCTATTTAAAAAATAAAACTGTTATCAAAACTGTTTACGTGTCCTTACATAGTATCCATAGTATCCAGTTGTGAATCCTAGGGTTAGGAAGCGAGTGGGCTCGAGCCCACAGCGACAAAATTTGGCAGAAACAATGGAACATTCCGTTTTTTTTTTTTGCTAAGTTTATAAAAACGTAATTTAAAAAAGGTAATGGACCAAAAAATATTTAGATTGGAGACTTTTTACAATTTTAGATAAAATAAGCATAGAATTGACTAAACCAGTTTCAGATATAAACAAAATTACGAAAATTATAAATTATTTTGGAATGTTTAAGTAAAATAAATATGAATGAATTTCATTTTTCTAATTCACTAATAACATTTGAAAATACAATTATGCATAAGTATATTATTAACTAAACAAAGAATTGGTGAAAAAGAACTGCTATCAGCTCACGAGGAACCAGTGGCGAAAGCAGTAATAACCCAAGAATACACTTAAAAAATGAGTAACTGATTATTTATAAGACTCCTTTTTATCAAAATGCATTCATTTTCAAGAATATATAAAAAAAAGTTACATTCACTTCCACGTAACAAATAAAAATGCACTGAATCTGAATCACCATTCATAAAAGAAGAGTCGCTATGCTCATGTGAAAACAGCAACCACAATCAAGAAAATATAATTATTCAGCTGACAAATATAATTGGAAATAACCATGTTGAAACTATTTTCCCAAATGTAGACATTGCATTTCGAATGTTTTTATACCTTTTTGCGGCCTCTATAGTCTTGTGGTAGCGCGCTTGATTGTCGCTCAGGGATCACGGGTTAGAATCCTTACCAGGTCATGGTCTTTCCTTATTTCTAATCAAAAGAACTTTAAAACACATCGATTTACGCGAAAAAGTTGTAGTTGGTGGTGGAAGGAAAAGTTTGTGGAGAGGAACGCCGAGTAACTTCATTTGACTGAGGTCAATGCATAACACTAGCTTCAGATTTAATACAACATATTTCTACAGCTTCTGTCATATTAAGAACATCCTACAGAAAAGTTTCACTTGATTGCTCCCTTCTTCCATTCTGTGGTACCACAACGGACCAATAATATAATCTAAGTGAGCTGGTCTAAAGACCTGCTGCCACCTTAACCTTACCTGACCATTTTGCTACAAACTGCTCATCCGAAATATCGTTTTCAAAAAAATTAAACTGCTTGGGAGTAATACGCATTGAAGGACGTTTAGTCAACGCAATTGATTTCGATGATATTATTTGGGATTTTGCTTCAGCGAAATCCCGACGCAAAGTTCATCAAATTCAATATGGCTTTTCACTGTTTGAATACGCTGGTCTGCTATTTGTACGATTTCTTATTTGTACGCCAATTTACGTAAGCGTATTTTACTTTCTTGTTGTTTTGCATGCAAACGAAAAAATGCAAACGTACTTAAAATAAAGTAGCCCTTGGATGTGTTTTTTGCATCTCGTATTTTTATGCTCTGTCTACGGCCGCCTTATTACATACATACATCACAGGGTTGCATAATTTTTGAATACGACAGTCACATGGCGGAGTGCTCACAGTTTCAACAATAACAAATGATATAACTACGATTTGTTAAATGTATGCTTAAACTGTGAATAGCCTTATTGTATCTTAAATCAAAAGCAAGTTAAAGAATTACTTACATTTTCAGCATAGGTAGATAAACTATATTCAACATTTGCACTAATTAATTTCAGATCCTGAAAATATATAGTTTCAAGCAACAAAACAAATTCTAAACATATAAACTGATGTCTAAACAAAAATTCAAAATCTCAAGGCATAAAATATTAGTTACTAATTACACGGTGATACAAAAAAAAATCTCATGTGCTTTTGAAGTGACATGGCACAAGTTGTAGATCTGGTCAAGTATAATATGACGCCATACTTGAAATTGTTGATACACCCCCAAAATTTAATTTTACCGTTAAATAACCGATTCTTAGGCACTTGAAGCATTAAACAATCATTAACTCAGAAATTTTTTGAACGATTTTCAATTTTTAAACGGTTTTTTAAAGATAAAAAATAAAAATTAAAGTTTTTTCCTAAATGACCTCTATGTTTATTATGTTGACTTTATATGATTTAAATACAAATTCTAAATGTTTGATAGTTTAAATCATACTTGATTTTAAATACAAATTCTAGTTGTTTGACAGTTTAAAATCGTTTATCGAGCTTAAGGTCAAAGTTAGAAACAATTAATTGTTCTAACGAATTTTTCTAAAGAAACAACAACAACAACAAAGTTTTTTCAATATGAAAGGAAAAAAAAAAAAACCACTAGCAAATTGATTTTATTGTACAATTTCTGCGTGCTAAACGCGTCATCAGAAATCTTTGTGATTGCCCGTGCAAGCGCGTAGACGCACTGCACCATCGGGGCGATGAGATTTTGAAGCTTCAATTTCTCATTTTTTCCCTTAATTTCATAATGCCACATTTGTTGTTGTATTTCTGTTTTACTTTAGTTTCTATGCCTATATTATATGTAGTCCAACAGCCTGCTGGAATTCTGCACTAACAAAGCATGTTTACTGAAGTTGTTTTTAGAATTTTTGCTGATTTTGTTTTTCAGCTGTTTCCGTTTGGTCGAGCTCTACCATTTGATTAAAGTTTTTTCCTAAATGACCTCTATGTTTATTATGTTGACTTTATATGATTTAAATACAAATTCTAAATGTTTGATAGTTTAAATCATACTTGATTTTAAATACAAATTCTAGTTGTTTGACAGTTTAAAATCGTTTATCGAGCTTAAGGTCAAAGTTAGAAACAATTAATTGTTCTAACGAATTTTTCTAAAGAAACAACAACAACAACAAAGTTTTTTCAATATGAAAGGAAAAAAAACCACTAGCAAATTGATTTTATTGTACAATTTCTGCGTGCTAAACGCGTCATCAGAAATCTTTGTGATTGCCCGTGCAAGCGCGTAGACGCACTGCACCATCGGGGCGATGAGATTTTGAAGCTTCAATTTCTCATTTTTTCCCTTAATTTCATAATGCCACATTTGTTGTTGTATTTCTGTTTTACTTTAGTTTCTATGCCTATATTATATGTAGTCCAACAGCCTGCTGGAATTCTGCACTAACAAAGCATGTTTACTGAAGTTGTTTTTAGAATTTTTGCTGATTTTGTTTTTCAGCTGTTTCCGTTTGGTCGAGCTCTACCATTTGATTAAAGTTTTTTCCTAAATGACCTCTAAATGAAAGGAAAAAACTTTAATCAAATGGTAGAGCTCGACCAAACGGAAACAGCTGAAAAACAAAATCAGCAAAAATTCTAAAAACAACTTCAGTAAACATGCTTTGTTAGTGCAGAATTCCAGCAGGCTGTTGGACTACATATAATATAGGCATAGAAACTAAAGTAAAACAGAAATACAACAACAAATGTGGCATTATGAAATTAAGGGAAAAAATGAGAAATTGAAGCTTCAAAATCTCATCGCCCCGATGGTGCAGTGCGTCTACGCGCTTGCACGGGCAATCACAAAGATTTCTGATGACGCGTTTAGCACGCAGAAATTGTACAATAAAATCAATTTGCTAGTGGTTTTTTTTCCTTTCATATTGAAAAAACTTTGTTGTTGTTGTTGTTTCTTTAGAAAAATTCGTTAGAACAATTAATTGTTTCTAACTTTGACCTTAAGCTCGATAAACGATTTTAAACTGTCAAACAACTAGAATTTGTATTTAAAATCAAGTATGATTTAAACTATCAAACATTTAGAATTTGTATTTAAATCATATAAAGTCAACATAATAAACATAGAGGTCATTTAGGAAAAAACTTTAATCAAATGGTAGAGCTCGACCAAACGGAAACAGCTGAAAAACAAAATCAGCAAAAATTCTAAAAACAACTTCAGTAAACATGCTTTGTTAGTGCAGAATTCCAGCAGGCTGTTGGACTACATATAATATAGGCATAGAAACTAAAGTAAAACAGAAATACAACAACAAATGTGGCATTATGAAATTAAGGGAAAAAATGAGAAATTGAAGCTTCAAAATCTCATCGCCCCGATGGTGCAGTGCGTCTACGCGCTTGCACGGGCAATCACAAAGATTTCTGATGACGCGTTTAGCACGCAGAAATTGTACAATAAAATCAATTTGCTAGTGGTTTTTTTTTCCTTTCATATTGAAAAAACTTTGTTGTTGTTGTTGTTTCTTTAGAAAAATTCGTTAGAACAATTAATTGTTTCTAACTTTGACCTTAAGCTCGATAAACGATTTTAAACTGTCAAACAACTAGAATTTGTATTTAAAATCAAGTATGATTTAAACTATCAAACATTTAGAATTTGTATTTAAATCATATAAAGTCAACATAATAAACATAGAGGTCATTTAGGAAAAAACTTTAATCAAATGGTAGAGCTCGACCAAACGGAAACAGCTGAAAAACAAAATCAGCAAAAATTCTAAAAACAACTTCAGTAAACATGCTTTGTTAGTGCAGAATTCCAGCAGGCTGTTGGACTACATATAATATAGGCATAGAAACTAAAGTAAAACAGAAATACAACAACAAATGTGGCATTATGAAATTAAGGGAAAAAATGAGAAATTGAAGCTTCAAAATCTCATCGCCCCGATGGTGCAGTGCGTCTACGCGCTTGCACGGGCAATCACAAAGATTTCTGATGACGCGTTTAGCACGCAGAAATTGTACAATAAAATCAATTTGCTAGTGGTTTTTTTT
This sequence comes from Dichetophora obliterata, assembly GCA_963920525.1. Taxonomy (NCBI): domain Eukaryota; kingdom Metazoa; phylum Arthropoda; class Insecta; order Diptera; family Sciomyzidae; genus Dichetophora; species Dichetophora obliterata. The sequence continues at coordinate 49,980,871 of OY986438.1, read as the reverse complement.
CCTTTCATATTGAAAAAACTTTGTTGTTGTTGTTGTTTCTTTAGAAAAATTCGTTAGAACAATTAATTGTTTCTAACTTTGACCTTAAGCTCGATAAACGATTTTAAACTGTCAAACAACTAGAATTTGTATTTAAAATCAAGTATGATTTAAACTATCAAACATTTAGAATTTGTATTTAAATCATATAAAGTCAACATAATAAACATAGAGGTCATTTAGGAAAAAACTTTAATCAAATGGTAGAGCTCGACCAAACGGAAACAGCTGAAAAACAAAATCAGCAAAAATTCTAAAAACAACTTCAGTAAACATGCTTTGTTAGTGCAGAATTCCAGCAGGCTGTTGGACTACATATAATATAGGCATAGAAACTAAAGTAAAACAGAAATACAACAACAAATGTGGCATTATGAAATTAAGGGAAAAAATGAGAAATTGAAGCTTCAAAATCTCATCGCCCCGATGGTGCAGTGCGTCTACGCGCTTGCACGGGCAATCACAAAGATTTCTGATGACGCGTTTAGCACGCAGAAATTGTACAATAAAATCAATTTGCTAGTGGTTTTTTTCCTTTCATATTGAAAAAACTTTGTTGTTGTTGTTGTTTCTTTAGAAAAATTCGTTAGAACAATTAATTGTTTCTAACTTTGACCTTAAGCTCGATAAACGATTTTAAACTGTCAAACAACTAGAATTTGTATTTAAAATCAAGTATGATTTAAACTATCAAACATTTAGAATTTGTATTTAAATCATATAAAGTCAAAAAATAAAAATTTCAAAAGATGACCATAACTTAAGAACTATAGAAAGAACTTTTTGAGTTATAATCGGCTAAACTTAACATTTTTAACTTTTTTCCAATTTTTCCAACTTTGAGGATAATTTACTGCCAAAGTTTGGTTAAAAGCTACTATAGAAGTAATAATTTTATAAAGGTACACTTTATTAAGACTAAAACCTTTTCTTCATTATCTTCTTAATCTCTCTATTTTATTTTTTCTCTCTTTGCTCTCTCTCTTTGATTCTTCTTACGTCCAACTCTAGCTTAACACCTTCTGGTGCTGATGAAAATCAAAAAATATTAATCCAGGTTTTGTGTATACAACGCAGTGGACTCAATATCATTCACTTTAATGCTCCTAGTTTAAACATGGCTAAGCTGGACTATATTAGGTATATATTTGAAAACTCTTTAGTTGACATTACATGCATTTCGGAAAATTGGGTTTGTAGCGATATCAGTGATGTTTTCTGCAGTATTCCTAGTTATAAACTTTTTAGAAACAACCGATATGACAAAAAGGGTGGGGACTTCTGATATATTGCAAAAATGGCCTTAATGCTAGCGTTGTCAGTCGTTCTTGTGGATCAGGTACTGAATGTAATCAATATATGTGTATCAGACAACAACAATAAGGTTATAGTTTCGTATGTGTATAATCCTAATAAATGTTTCTCTGTTGAGCCATTATTTTCTGTATTATCAAATATTATTCTTGATTATGACGTTATTTTACTGTGTGGTGGTTTTAACATATCTTATTTTTAACAAACTGCCTAAACAATTATTGTAAAACAACATATCTTCCTTAGGATTGTCTGTTGTAAATGATTCTATGCCTACTCACTTCTCCAATAACACAACTCCTAGTCTTTTTGACTATTTTATTGTTTCTGATCCATCTGTCGTTTTTTTTTTCAATCAATTGTGTTTTGTCTCTGATCACGATCTGATTTTGTGCACGTTAAATGACAATTTGTCTCGCTTGGTTGGTTGGTTTAGATGGCGATTCTACATGCAAGTAGGATCCAAGTAGCTCTAGTGAGCCGTTTTGATACCATAACCTCGTGTTTCTGTTGGTTGACTGGGCAGCGCACTGCTAGGTTATAACCATCCGGTGCGATCGATGAACGTTGTTAATTTTTGTTGTTGAGAGTTCCTCTAGGTTGCTGAGGAGGGGCCTGCCAAGCGTTGTTAGTCTGGACCTGGCCAGGGCCGGGCAGGTGCACAGAAAGTGTGTTAGTGTTTCTTTTTCATTTGGGTCATCGCTGCTGCGACAGTGGGTGTTGAAAGGTAGTCCGATTCTCTCGGCATGAACTCCGATGCACCAGTGACCCGTAATAATAGCCGTTAATCTGGCTATGTCGCTCCGGGGCTTTGAGAGCATCTGTTGAGTTCTGCCTATATTGTAAAGGGGCCATATTTTTCTTGATGTGCTGCAGGTTGGTAGTTCTCTCCATCTACGACCGGCTAAGGTTAAGTAGTAAGAACGAATTCCTCCCTTGACTGTGTTCAGTAGAACTTCGACTGGTTCCGCTCTGGAAACGTCAAGGGAAGAACCCCGCCTGGCCAATTCATCCGCCTTTTCATTACCATAAATGTTCCTATGGCCGGGAACCCAGATTATGGTAATGCTAAGTTGGTGACTTAGCCGGGCCAGTTCATCCTTACACTGCCTTACCAGTTTGGAGTTGGTACTGATCGCAGCTAAAGATTTAACGGCAGCTTGGCTATCCGTCAGAATAGCTGCGTTAAGGTGGTTGGTGTTAGCTCTCCTTAAGGTGCGACAATCTTCTCTTATCGCAAAAAGCTCGACCTGAAAGACGCTGGCTGAGTTTGGTAGACGAAACGAGTCCGCCACCCCCAGTTTCTCAGAGTATATGCCCGCTCCCACTCCGCACTCCACCTTGGAGCCATCCGTGTAAAAGGACACATCGAAGGCTAGATCGATTCCCCCATTGCGCCATTCCACCCTGGTGGGAAACTTGGTTGTAAAGGATTTCGTGAAGTCGAGTTTGGGAGTGTCGTATTCCGTTTTTCCAGGAAGCAGTTCCCGAGGTAGCGGATTAAGAATGTTGCTGTGTCCATATGGTCTATTTCGCCAGTTGTACGACTCTCTGAGTCTGACTGCCTTAGTTGTCTCGCTGTCTCGCTGTCTCGCTTAGTTGTCCCAAAAACTTTTTCTTATCAACATTTTAAGAATATAAATTATCCGTCTCTCTTCCGTGATGTGTCCTTGTTATCGTTTAATGACTGTTGGCTCCAACACAATATTAATGATAAGCTTTCTTTTCATTTCTGTTTGATAAACATGTTCCTGTATGTAGTTGTAGGATAAAAAAAAGTTCGTGTCCCTGGTTTTCCCAGCATGTCCTGTCTGTCATTAAAAAAAGAAACAAGTTACGTAATACTTGGCGCCTAAACCTCTCTGAAGTGAACTGGGAACCTTATAGAATGGCGAGGAATGAAGCCGTCCTTGCAACTAGACAAGCTAAAACGCGCTTTTATTCCAACAAACGTAAGATTTCTCTTCCAAGTAAAATGCTTTTGAATAACATCAAAAGCCTTGGAGTAAGCAACAAAAACAAAGTTGAAAGTCTTCTAGATCCTGAAGTTTAAAACTGTTTTTATACTGATAACGCTGCTTCAGCTTCTGGTAATAGTAATACTTTAAATCCTTTCTTGGGTCAAACCTTTAATTTTTCCCCAGTGGTTGAGCTTGATGTAGGTAAATGTTTGTTGCAAATCAAGTCAAATGCAATGGCTGCTGATGGTATTCCCATAAAATTTATTAAAATCTTACTGCCCCACATTATAAGCCCTCTTACTCACTTTATTAATTCATGTTTTATGCCGTCATCGTTCCCTGGCTTATGAAAATTTGCCACTGTTCTTCGAATAGCAAAGAAGTAAAATCCATCTGGTCCCAATGATTTTAGACCTATAAGTATCCTTTCACCGTTAGCAAAAATTTGTGAAAAACTTATGACTCAACAAATTACAAAATACTTAGTCAATAATAACCTATTATTTCCGTTTCAATCTGGTTTTCGTGCTAGGCATAGTTGTTCGTCTGAGGTTGTTAAGATAATTGATGATATACGGCCACATTATGACGAGGGGTCTATTGTGCTTGTTAGATTTCTCGAAAGCTTTTGATAAAGTAAATCAGCAAATATTGTATCGTAAGCTTAAGTAATTGTTTGGTTTCTGTCAAAGATGCCGGTCATTTAATGTCCAGCTACTTGTGCAGTAGGTTTCATAATGTCAAAATTGGTCAATTGTTGTCAGGGTACAAGACCGTCTTAAGTGGTGTCCCTCAGAGTTCTATACTTCTGTTTTCTATGTTTTTAAAAGACATTTTTTCTGTTTGTAATACTGCTACTGTTCACGCATACGCTGATGATGTCCAGTTGTTTCTTTCACGTAGAACTGGCCTCATTGATGACTTTAGATGCAGGTTGAATAAAAACATCAAGAATATGTTTCAAACTGATATGCTGGCACCTCCACCTTCATTGCCAGTCATGTCTAATGCCCTAACTGTTTCTCTTTCACCAACTTTGGTCGATTCCCAGGTTGTTCCTCTTACTTCTCAGGTTTCTGTTCCACCTAAGCCAATAATTGCAATTCCACCAACTAAATCAATCTTTGCTTCTCGCTTAGCTGCAGATACAACAGAGGTTGATATAGATTTTTTTCATTAAATCACAGTTGAATTGTTCCTTACATCTTTCGGTTCATAAATTCAAATATTCAAATGTAAGATTGATTACTTCTTTTAGATTAACAGTTCCGGAAAATTTATTTAATTCTGTAGTTGATGTAAACTTTTGACCGCTTAACACGCGAATTTGAATTTAAAAGCAATCCATGACCGCTAAATGTTGGACATTTGCCGCGTCCCCGAAATAGCCCTGAATCTCATCCAAGAAACGATTAATAAAACGCAAGTCTAAATTAGAGCTTGTGTACCAAAATGTCTTAACTCCAAACTTTCCGATATTTTCATAAACAGTTTTGATTTCGAATATAACATTATAATTTTTACAGAGACTTGGCTTCGCTCTAATATCTTAAATTTTGAAATAATGTGCAATAAATATCAAATTTTTCGTAAAGATCGTCATGATAAGATCGGTGGTGGTGTTTTGATAGCTGTTCAAAACTCGCTTGTATCTGAAGAATTGACAATTCTTGACACCAGTGACATTGAGTTCATTTGTATTGCAGTTAAATTAAATAATAGTATTATTTATGTCACCTGCTTTAACATTCCTCCTAAATGTGACTTAACAAATTTATTTAAAACATTAGCACGCCATCGAAAAAGTTCGTAATTTGTTAAAAAATAAAGACGTTCTTATTGTGCTGGGTGAATTTAACCTATATTTTGTGACTTGGAGATCGTCAGACGATTCTTCATTTCTTACACTTGTTTCCAATAGTGATTGTATAAATATTTTCTTAGATAAGTTATCTGATCTGTGTTTTCAACAAGTCAATGATATTTTAAATATAAACCACAGAACCATAGACCTTGTATTTGTAGATAGATGCACTACTGTTAATCTCCATTGTTCGAGTCCCGTATCTCTTCCAGAAGATGTACATCATCCAAGTCTTGAAATAACAGTTTTACTCTCACACGAAAAAGAAGATAATGTAACTGTTGATGCGCGAAATAAAAAAGTTTATAATTTTAAAAAACGGACTATGTAGAACTTAGTTCCTTACTTTCGCAGACTGATTGGTCTCCAATTTTTACTAGCGGAACATCATATTCATATTATGACGTCGAATCTTCAGTACAGTTTTTCAATGATACTCTGCAAAGGTGTTTCTTATTGTCCGTCCCAAAAAAAAGGTGTTGCGCCAATCCTTTAAACCCACCTTGGCTAACATATGATATAAAGGCACTAAAAAATTAAAAAAAACGTTTATTTAAAATATACAAAATATCTGGTTCTAGTTTAGACTTTGCTTCCTATTCTTCCTGTCGTTATAGATATCAACTATTAAATAAACAATGCTATTCTGCTTATTTAATCAACATAAAATCTCAATTCAAGAGAATTTGGAATCTCAAGAGTGTCCAAAACTTTTCTATAGTTTTGTTAACTCAAAACGTAAAGCCTCCAGCCTTCCACCCCTTATGAAATTCAGTCAGGAAGAATCATCCTGTGACAATGTAATTTCTAACATGTTTGTAAACTTCTTTAAATCAACTTACTCCGATATACCATTTAATACAAGCACGGTGTATCCTTTTCTCCCGCCAGTTAACTCTTCTTTTGAAACTCCTGTAATAGACCCAAATATAGTTATGTGTTATCTTCTACAAGTAAAATCCTCTTTTATGACCGGCCCTGATGAAATTCCGATCTGTATTTTAAAGCAATGTGCTACAAACCTGTGTACTCCTCTAGCAAAAATTTTTAATATTTCCTTGCATAGTGGTTATTTTCCTATTATTTTATATGGAAGGATTCTTATATTATACCCCTTCATAAATCTGGCTCCAAGATACATGTTTCTAACTATCGAGGAATTGCAAAATTAAGTGCAATCCCTAAGTTATTTGAGAAAATCATAACTGATCAATTAACCCACTCCGTGTCTTCTTTCTGTCTTTCAATATGGTTTTCTGAAGGGTAAGTCCACTACAACAAACCTCTTAGAGTTTACTACGCGTGTTATAAATGGTTTTACTTTGGGACTACAGACTGATGTTATTTATACGGACTTTAGCAAAGCCTTCGACAGTGTTAATCATAATCTTCTGTTGAAAAAACTCCACCTTATTGGGTTTCCTGTCACAATATTAAATTGGATAAATTCGTATTTATCTAGACGTACTCAAAAGGTTTTATATAAGAATTCTCTTTCAAAAAGTATTTCGGTCACTTCTGACGTTCCTCAGGGCAGTCATCTTGGACCGGTTTTGTTTTTACTATTCATTAATGATCTTCCTTCGGTAATAAAACACTTAATGCACACTTAATGTACGCTGATGACGTGAAACTTTTTCTTTGTTACAAATCACCCGAAGAACGACATCTTTTACAATCTGATCTAAATAGACTTGTGGACTGGTGTAGCTTAAATATATTAAATCTCAACTTAAAAAAATGTAAGCAAATGACATTTTCGCGAAGATCTGCTAATAACATAAATTACACTATAAATAACACTGACTTAGAAAAAGTTTCCAGTTTTCTCGATCTTGGTGTTATTATGGATTCAAAACTTCGCTTCAATCTCCACGTTAATATGGTGATAAATAAGGCAAGAGGAGTCCTTGGTTTCATTAAAAGATGGGCTAAAGAATTCAGTGATGCCTTTACTACTAAATTATTATATACCTCTCTCGTAAGGCCAATTATTGAATGTGCATCAGTTATATGGAACCCACAATATAATGTCTACTTCGACGCCATAGAATCCGTTCCAAAACAGTTTTTACTTTTTACTTTACATCATAGTCGTTGGAACCCCAATATTATGCTTCCATCGTATGAAATACGCCTTAAGATTATTTTACTACCTTCCCTAAGAAGCAGAAGAATGATGCTTAATGTCATGTTTCTGTATAAATTACTTCATGGCGAGATTAATTCGGAATATCTCATCTCAGCTCTAAATTTTAACGTCCCAAGGAGAGGAACTAGACATTTTCTGTTTTTCAAGTTGAGTCAGTGCAATTCTAATAACGCTCTTCATGAACCTTTGCGATGTATGTGCCATGATTTCAATGATAACTTCAACATGATTAATTTTTCTGATTCGGTAGACGTCTTAAAACGGAAAATTATATTACATTTAAATAATTAAATAAATTTAACTTCATCCTTCATCCATCTAACGCAGTTTCATAACAATATACTATCGGTAATTGAGATTGATCTGTTTCTCCTTTTTGTTTCGATATTATGTTTTATAAAGTAAGCACCATCAAATATGAATCGTTTTTAAAACTTACTATTTAATTATTCAATATTTTAATTTTAAATCGAATTGTGATTTACGTGCTCACGTGGCTTCCTGATTTCGAATTAGTCTGAACTCACAATATCACCTGGATTGGTGTGCCAGAGTATATCTCTTTTCCACACAAGTTTATGCCTGCGTTGGCCCAAATGCATATCCAACTAATTGGGATTTTGATCTGGCGGATATGAGATTTGTCTCATTTCCACGTAGGTACTTGGGTTGGACAATGGCCGCAAACCAGTTAAAATGGGTATGGGGTTTTGGATTATTTTTGAAATCAGGATTGTTTTTCGAGTACCTTAAATTGATAATCACTATAATTTCATTCGATGTTGCTTATTTATTTGGAATTAAATATACTTAAATACGCGTTGAATATATATTTAATTTTTAAATTCCGCTGAAAAGCCAATTAATGTGCTTAGTGGAAAATCCTAATTGCCAATAGGGAGTATGTTTTGGTACGTAGGTGCATTTTGTCTGTCCCGGCTGATCCGGGCAGGATCTAGAATGTAAATCATGCATGCGTATAGGTCGGGTTTATACGTATCTTTGGAAGATTCATACCTCCGGGCGAATAAAAAAAAAATGTCAATGAATGGGCTAGAAACAATGATCTTATACTTAATTCTTCCAAGTCATATGTTCTCCCTGTTTGTAAGGTTAAGTCTTGTTTAAATGATGTTCCTGATTTGTTTATTGGATCTAATAAGCTAATTGTTGTGTCGAAAATTGTGAATCTAGGCTTCCATTTAAATTCTCCTCTGTCATGTGTGGACCATGTTAATAGTGTAGTAAGTAAAATGTATTATGTTTTGCGCAACCTAAGATTGTCTGCCAGTGTAACACCAATTGATATTAGGCGTGAGTTGGTAATTCAACTGTATTATCTGTTATAACTTTTTCTGAAATAGTATAAAGTAAACAGGATTCTTCTTCCCAGTTAAAACTTCAAATTTCGTTTAATTATGCCACGCGTTATGTTTATGGTCTTCAAAAACATGATCGTCTTTCCAGTTTCCGAAATGCAATACTTGGTTGTGATATAATTACTTATCTTAAGGCGAGAAACTGCATTTACCTTTATAAGTTAATTTATGATAAAACACCTGAGTATTTGTATGATAAACTCATGACAGTTCCGAGGCATTTTCCGCTAAGCACATACCACTTGTTTTTTTTTCATCAACGGCATTAGGTTGTGAAATAGTTTGCTACGAGGTCTTAGGGAGGTCAGTGGGAGAGTCACTTTTAAGCAATCAGTCTTTTCCTTCTTTTCTGCTCCTTAGATTATTTCTTCTCTACTCCTTTTTTTCTATTCTTTCTTTTTTATTTTCCTTTCTCCTTCATAATACCTTTTAATTTTAATATTGTATTAATTATATTAAGTTATTTTTTGTTTCCTAAATTGTGTTCAATTTTTAATTATTATTGTTAATTTGCTTTGCTTACTTTTAATTTGCTTCGAGTTGTTATTATTTCTTCCAGTTTATCTTATATTGTACTATAAAAGAGTTTGCTCTTAGTGTACTCATGATTTTTTCTTTTTAAATAAATAAAAAAATAAAAATAAATAAATAAAATGAATGCTCATTTATAACAATCGGATGAAAATTGACTGAGTTATAAATATTTTTATAAATAAGAAATTACTCCTTCATTGATCCATAGCGCTTAGGAGCGTTGACGGTTGTATTAAATATCTATATTTCAATGAATGCTTTTAAAATTATTGCTTATTTTAATGCGGGTGATTCTTTCTTTTATTTCCCTTATCGGAAATAACCTTTCCGATCATATTTTGAAATCTTTCCAAAACCTTTTTACAATTGAAAATCAGTTAAAAAAATTTCTGAATTAATGGTTGCTTAAAGTACCTAAATTAAAGTACCTAAAATTAAATTTTGGGGGTGTATTAACAATTTCACGTATGGTGTCATGTTATACTCGACTAGATCTACAGCCTGTGCTATGTCAATTCATAAGTACATTTTCACTGTAGCATCGTGTTATATAAGATTAATTTTCTTCAAACGAACTCATATTTAATTTAAATGTTTTGTATCTGGAAGCATTCTGATTTAATTTTAGAGAATACAATTTTTAAAAATTGTGTCAAAAATATCTTATTATTAAAATTGTTATTCACTTTTTTTAGGAGCGGCATTTTAGTCTGGCTCACAGCAGCAAATTTGGTTAGTAATAATGTTTCTGCCACGCCCACTATTTTTTCCACACACGTATTTCAGATTTATGACGAAATGGTTTCAAAATCTTTTTCCAAGTTAGCTAAAAGATCTTATTTCAACTCTTATACCAAATTTTATTACTCTTCGACGAATCCTTCTATTTATTGACCATTTTTGTATGGGGCTCAACCACGTACCAAACTGGGTTGGAAAAACTATACAATTTCTGAGAGCAAACAACTTTTTTAGCTTTGTTGAGCTGTATTATTGGCTTTAATAAAAACTCGCACAAAAAACGAAAGAAGTTCGGCGGAAAAAACACAATTTTTTTTTTTTGTCTTTCATTGCTAAATCTGAAAATGCATTTTCCCATAACTGACTGAATAGTATGTGAGTAGTCACGAAAATCCTATCACGTTAGAATGCGTTGGATTTGCTTTTCCTTTAAATACTTTAATACAGTTACTCCATTTTGGTCTTCACATTTGTTTGTTTTTGTTCTGTCTCCGAGTGTGCTTGTCTATCGCATTGTCGGCACCCGCTTAATTCCTTGGATTCACATAGTTTTTGAGCGCCAACAATTTCGTCGCTCAACATGCTTTGCAGCTAATATTCATATGGAGCACAACAGCTGTTCTTCCATTTCGTTTATCTTTGGTCCTAAGCGTTGCTTAGTTTTATTTTTTTTTTAGTTTTTTCCTTTGCATTGTTGTTATTGCGTTATTGTTGTTCACTTCGCAGTAGTTTTTTTGCTACATGTCAGACGTGGTTTCAACTGAAATTGCAACCCAATTTTTTACGCTATCCTGGTCCGACAAGTGCCAAGCGGTGACTAGAATTTCTTGCATCCTAGAGGGACTTAATATGCCGGCATAAGGATTTCATAGTATTTTATTTTGCTACTATAAGACAGTGGCTGATAATTTTGGCAAAGAAATCCCTTCAGCAGCTTTTTATGACGTGCTTGGCACAGCGCCAAGACGGCTGCTTCTTATAAAAGTGGGCCAAAAATAAGAAGCCAGGAAAAAGTATAACGAAAAAACTATTCACATCTCAAAAAAAAAAGAACGCAATTGTCGTCGTGCGGTGGCAAAATGTGGATAATGCGGAAACTGTCCACAATTTTACCAAAATATTTGGACAACTTCCTTCCGCTTGGCTGCGGGGGAAGATATGAAGTGTTGTTAAGAGGATTTGCTTTGCTTGTGAAAACATTGGCTGTTGTTCTCTTTTTATTTCAATGGAAATCCCTTTCTGACCGGCATGAATTTGTTGTGTTGGCACCCTACGATAACAATTTAAGATTGCATGATTATCAAAGGTAAATGTGTACATTATATTTAAGAACAATGTTGATTGATGAGCTGATACTTTCTGACTAAAGTTAGCAATCCTTTCAATTTTTCTAAAGCCTGCTACACCTACTTCTTTCAGGTTTTATTTAGACCTTCATTCAATTTCAAATAGCGTAGGTGATCAACTCATCTGGTTGCCTTAGAATATTTCGTACTTCACATATTATGTTCTCATAAAAAAGGACCTTTATGCAATATAAATTCATGCAAGTCTCAAGTTGGCGCTATTTCTAAGTTAAGCAGTCGCGTTAAACGGCGAAATATATGGCAGCATTGGCTGCTTATCTGTTTTATTAAGGCAAATTAGTGACACTTTATTCTCGAATCTCTTCCTAGAAGTAAATCTCGAATTATTTTGCCCAACTTTTGAATAATAGGCTTATCTGCATAACATCAAGATTGATTGTGGATTGAAGAACAAGTAACAGCTGTAATTTTCTCAAGATTAGCGTCATAGTAATATCATAAATCACTCTCGCTGATATAAATTTGTGCAGGTATACAAGCAATAGTCTTTGAAATTATTTGAGACGCTATTCTTTGTCTTGTCTTGATTGGAATTTTTTCTGGAAAGTTTTGATGAAAATACATTTTTTCATACCTCTATTTTACTAACAGGTAATAAAATATGTTTGTTTATTTGCTCCCAGCTATGTTTATAGATATGTTTGTGTTATTCATGAAACATATTTATCGATAGCAGTCGGTTATATGCATAAAATAGCACATAAAGTATCAGTCTTCTGTACATCTTTTTTAAGGACGAAGTTTAAGATGCATAGAAAAGCAGATTTTCGTAGCATTTTTACTTAATTACAAGAAAGAAACAAAAGCAAATAAAAAATTAATGGTTATATAAAACAAATAAATGTGAAGTGAGTAACAATATCAGTGTTGTTAAGAGCTTTACTGAAACCTTTAAACCTTGCGTAGTTCAGAAAAGAGTTTATTTCCTTTTTCGAAATATAGAATATGTCCTAATTTTTAATATCATATTTCTATTACTCATTTAAGTAACGTATTCAACGAATCAACGCACAGTAGCAGAAATGGCCTATCAACCGGCATTTGATTCAAACATTTGAATATCTGTATCCAATCAATTAGGCTACATTATGCTTAACGGGGGGAGGAGGAGGTAGGTTTATTTTTTTCGAATCGAGAGTATTGTGTCAAAATTTCATGTAAATTGGAGCATAACTAACAAAGATACAGCGTTTCAAGCGACCGACTGGCCTTCATACTAGATTGTTCGAGTATAAAATCTTTAAATCGGTTTTCTCGCTAACCGTTCGTGAACATTATAACTCAAAATCTACTTGACCGAGTATTTTTTAACATTTTTCACTTCCAAATGCTGCCAAAAATATACAAATTGAAACAAAGAAAACAAAATTTCCGTTACTACCTAATCAAACATATTACCTTTTAAACGCATTTCGATTATTTTTGTTTCAGATAATCCGGTAACGAGTTAAGGTCTTTGTCCACTTACGGCACATAACCTAACGACTGTAAAACGGCTTCGAAAAGGCAATGTAATGTTCAATGCGCACTTAACGGAACGGCAACAGAAATTTTAATTAAACATACCAATAAAAAAAAATATGCGCAGAATTTTCTAATACACAATTAGTTTTAATAGTTTTCATCTATTAGATGAAGAAGATGTAGAAAACTAATAAAATCGTAGATTTTGGATTCATGCTATGTTTTAAAACGACATATCGATGACGAATTTTTTACTTTGCACAATAAATTGTTAGAATCCATTGTAATTTTCAATGCCGGCTTTTTCGTCGGTGTAATGTGATGGTTGATTACCACTGGGGTTTTTTTTTCTTATCTTAATTGAAATTTTTTTTTGTCACCGCAATATTGGTAGTTTTAATTAAACAATTTATAAATATGAGTATTCGGTTTTGTAATTGAAATTCTATTACAAATCAAAATATCGTCACGTAACCCATCCACATCGATATGTTGCATATATTGCTATTTTTGACTATCGAATATTAGAATATCGAATATTTCAAACGGAAATTGCGAACTTAAGCCACTCTGATCTGTATAACGCGATCGAAAATTCTTTCTTTTTCTCTAAGCTTGCATCAGACAAGACACGCTGATTCTGCATCCAAAAATTACAAAAAGATCATTAAGACTAAAATCAATTATATTTGTTAAAATTTAATAGTGAAGTTAAATAAAAGTTTTTACATTAATCTTGTCCTAATAGGAAAAAGGGCAAAACAATATTATTAATAAAACGTTAACAGCAGTTATCCGAATAATCAACTTCATCCAAAGGTAAAAAACAAAAAAAATGAATTTTAATATCTTTAGTGATTATTTTAATAATAAATAAAATAATAACACTTGCTTAGGCATTCGATCAGCAACATTCATTTTTGGTAGCATGGTGGTCACATAGTTGATCTGGCCACCTTGCACCCAACTACATGTTAAACCGAGAAACTCAAATTTCTCTATTACTCCACTGCCGAAGATCTGCAGCTGATCACGCATTCTTCTGTTCTTCAGCGCAGTCCAGTCCTCAGTCATCATTTGCTAACACACGACAACGACAAAAATTCGGCTTTAATGTGCTTAAAACTAAGAAAAAAAAAACTATTAAGTTTGCTTAGAAGTGTTAAAAACTACTAAAATCTTCTTTAAACTATTTAAAGCTCTTAGATATGCTTAAAACCATGAAAACTATTAGATTAAAAGTTAAAGTTTAGTTTAATAAAGTAATAATTAAATTCAGTATTAAATACAAAAAGTAAAATACCTATTAAAAGAAGAAAGAGAAAAAGAAAAAAAAGCATGTTACAGTAGTGAAATATTTAAAGGTAATTTAAGCATATACACATTTTCTTATAGTGATAAATTAAAATAGTTGCTACGTCTCATCCACAACAACAATTCCTGCATCAGGCCTGCTGCATCGGATTTCGTAAGAAAAAAAAAATCAAACAAAATTGTAAGTTTATCATTTTAATAATTGTATATTATAAAAATTTAATAACCACGTTATTTTGCATAGAAATACATACATATATACATATTTGGTTATACATTTATATATATAGGTGTGTATGTATATACATACATAACACAAATATTCCAAATCATATACCATATATAGCTAAATTTGAATTACCTAAATATATTGACAAGTACATAAATTTACGTAATGAGAATCAATATTCACATAGATAAAAGTCTTGGAATCTCTACTATAATAATAGCTAAACAAGAATAATTTTTCTCTTTTTTTCTTCTAATTTTCGTTAATATTAATAACTAAATAAAACAATAAAAAAAAATAAACATATAAAATATCGCAAATTTGTAAAACTAATGTACCTTAAGTAGTTATTAAAAGTGAAAGAAGATAGTTAAAACAAACATAAAAATAAATTAATTACAGATATGTGTATAATACTAACATATAAACTAAAACATTTAACTAAAATAACATTAACAAACTAGAATTCGCTATAAGCTATATATTAAGAATTTAATTATTTACCCAACAACAACTAGCAGATTAATGTAACAACATTTGTTCCATTTTCATTCATTCCTAAGAAATGTTTGCTCACTAATAAGTGAAGGAGAATAGCTTAACTTGAACTAGAACATATGTTTTTATTTCTGTTATTGCATTTATCAAATTCAAAGTAAAAAAAAAATACGCATAATGAAAATTTTTGATTTAAAAAGATTGAAATAAAGACTAATAAAATGAAGTTTAAATAAATATCTCTCTTTTGGCCTGATGTGTTGAAAAAAAAAAAATAAAACCGGTTTAGTTTAAAAACAAATAGGGGCTATCATAAATTATTGTGAGAACAGTTTTGGTAGTAAAGGTTGGGATATTGGGTAAGCAGAACATCAACATCTTGCTCGGCTGCTAAGTGTGTCTGTCTTCCATTCTGTTATTGTTTTGTGTTTAATAGATTCAATAACTTTTATTTGTCCGTCCGTCATTTGTTGTAATTTTCCTATCCCCTCTAGTTTCTTAAGCACGTAAATCTCTCTTGTTTTGACTCTTCAGTGTGACGTAACAAAACCCCCCCGTCCGACGAGCTAAGCCTTTAACCCTTACGTGCGCATGTTATTAAATCACCTGAAATAGCTTCGATGATGAAAATGGTTACCCGAAGCTGAACATTCATTACAGTAATAGTATGTAATAGTATGTCAAAACACAAAACAGCACAACCCTAATTTGCATTTTTGTACTTATTATACATATTTGTTATAGAATTGAAAATAAAATTAACGAATTAAAATATACGAACTGATATTACTTACTCTGAATTTTTATTATAATAGGGGTATTCACGATTCAGTGCACTTGCCTGTGCAGCTGAGGACTTGTGCAGTTGTGCAGTTAGGTTTTCGTGAACACACCACCATCACCATTTCAAAGCTGTCAACATTTTTCAATGCACACAAGTGCACAACTGCTCAAGTCCTCAAGTCCTCAACTTGAAGGTAATAGTAGAAAATCACTTGTGCAGATTTTTGTCGTACGTACAATTTGTTTTTGTAAAGTGCACAAGTCCTCAACTGCACAGGCAAGTGCACTGAATCGTGAATACCCCTAATATCTTAAACAAAATGGTTTGCATATATCTGACATGCTAGCTAGCTGTTTATGTTAAGGGTTACTTGAAGACACAATCAACTTCACTTTTTAATACTTTTACCTACTTTTTTGATGCTATTATACAAAATGACTACAGCCAACACTGGAAAGTTCGGCATGTTTGGCGTTTCAATCAGCAATCAAAATGTTCGGTCCGAGAGCGAGAAAATGAATATGAGAAAAAGTTCATTTTTTCATTTCATACGTGAAACAATAACAACAAAAAATGTTCGGCAATCATGTTTGGCTAGCATAACCACGGCATTAGTGAGCATGTATATGTAAGAACACGTGGTATTTACCCAGTAGTTCCAGTCTTGAAGAAATCTCAAATGAATCATGTACATACATTTCGTTCACGAAAATTTCATATAAACGTTCCAAATTCGTGCAAGATGCAATGCAGAAACGTCGGGATTTATCATGCACGAGCCCAATATCGAAATATTGAGGAAGTTTCGTTAACGAAAATTAGATAGGAATATAAAGAAAATTCGTCAAGGAATTAAAATCGAAACGTGTAATAAAATTCGTGAGACAATGTTATACCGAAACATTGAAGAAGTGAAAACGCTGTATTGTTGCAGTTTAGCCTCTGAGCGATTCGGCGAATTACAACAATCATGAATATCTTCAAGTTATTGTAATAGAGTTTAAGAGGTTAGGCGCTGACAACCGTTGCTTTGCATTATATTTCGTATGAATTTTTTTTTAAGTCCAGCAGCGCATGCAGAAACTTCCTTCAAGAAATCATCACGAAAAGTTCGTCAATGATGCCGCGAACTACTGCGTATATTTTGTAGTTTCGTGTCGTTTCGTTACGTGCCTTAATGGTGTTTATTGCACAACAACTTTTCTTCGAGGCGCTTTCGGAGATTCGCTGCCACGGATATATTTATTGATATTTTTAATTGAGAATTTTTCCAAAACTTCTTCACATATATGCTTTAAAATAACATGCCCTTTTTGCGTTTAAAACCTTACCCCGTCCTTAAATAATTAAATATCACAATATTTTAGCTATATTTTCACAATTTATGCAGCCGTGTAACATTATTGTAACAAACTGTGTATGTTTTTTTTTTTATTTTCACATAACGGCCGAAAATAAAGAATATGATATCTAAGTTAGACAAAGGACAATAGCAGACTTTTTTTTTTTATTTAAGGTCAGGTTGGATGAACGATGATGATCTTGATTTTTTTTTTTCATTGAGGGAAGTAAATGAACACATTGAGTTTTTGTACAGTTATTTATTGATTTTTAAAGTGTAGGAAAATATTTTTTGTTGCATAAAAGTGTAATGAGAAGTGTCAATACGTCGTCAAACGTCACGTTGAAAAAGAAGGTACCCAAACTGCTACCATCCCCCAGCACGTTTATGCCATCTACATATATATGAGCTGCGTAGAGCAAAAGTGGCGTAAGTCCACTTATATAAATGCAATACGTTGTTTTTGCTTTGACTTATTCTCTCATTTTTTCTGAGCACAAACAACGTAAGTCTACAATTACTACAAGCAAGGCATTTGTTAATGAAATCGCCAAAGGATGAATTTTTTCTTTACATTTAAGTTAAAATAATTAGGAAAATAAAAGAATTACGTAAAAAGCTTTCCATAATCTAAAACAAGCTAAAAAGTGGATATTTTAAAAAGTTCAGAGCACAAAAAAACGTAAGCCCAAAATTATTACAGACAGCGCATTTTTAAGAAAATCGCCAAAGGATGAATTTCAAAGAAAATCTTTTATAAGCAAAACAAAAATTAGAAAAATAAAAAATTATTAAAAAAGCTTTACATAATCTAAAACAAGCTAAATAGTGGAAATTTTAAAAAAGTTCGGAGCACAAACAACGTTAGTCCACAATTAATTTTTTTAAGGAAATCTCCGAAGGACGATTTTTTTCTTTTTTATAAGCAAAACAAACATTAGGAAAATAAAAACATTATTAAAAAAGCTTTCCATAATCTAAAACAAGCTAAAAGCAAAAATTTTTAAAAAGTTCGGAGCACAAACAACGTTAGTCCACAATTGCTACAGACAACGCATTTCTTAAGGAAATTGCCAAAGGACCAATTTATTTCTCTTTTATAAGCAAAACAAAAATTAGGACAGATAACGTATGCAAAAATATAGTGGGCACAGGGAGGGTTGAATAAAAAATGTTGTTTATTGTTTTAATTTCTAAAAAAAAAAAATACGATAAATATAAGTGGAAATAAAATATATTTTTAAAAAACAATACATAAGGTCATAAAAACATAAAAACATAAAAAAGGTAAAAAGAAGAAATATCAAAAACTAAATTTAATAGATGCATAACAAAAGCAAGAATAATACGTAAAAGGAAAGTAGTTAAGTATGGAAAAAATAAATTTTAAGCTTATAATACAAAATTCAACCACCTGAATTTTTTGCTCAAAATTGTTGATAAATTCTTCATGATCAAAATCAAATCTTTGATGCACACTCATCAACGCCAAGCCAGTTAGTCTCTCTTGTTCTGTTGTGTTTTGCAAGTAAGTTTTTAGCCTTTTTTAATGTTGAATAGGATCGCTCTGTAGTGCAAGAAGTAACTGGCATAGTGAGTGGCATATATTTTTAAAAGAGAACGAATTTACGAAGAAAGCTCTTTGTTGCATTCATTTAATGCTTCTATTGCAGATGAAGTGTGCATTGCAGCTTTTAGTTGATCCTATTTCGTTTTCCACATAATAAATTCCACATAAAATAAAAATAAAAAGGAAAGCCATAAAATAATTTCTTATGCGTGCGTAGCACTACGAAGTTAATACATATTGCTTAAACTTGCGTACATATTTGCAGTAAATAATTTTAATATTTAAAATTCTTTTTAGTGCTGCTTTGTTTTGCCTTTCCAAGATTCACAAAGTAAAACTAAATGAGCAGCATATCCTTGTTTTGAAAAACTACGCAGCGAAATTTTCGTTGCTTTTGCTGTTCCGTTGAAAGCAATTCAAGCCCGCGAAAAGTACCGCGACATAGTGCCCGCAAATGTTTAAGCTGTGTTTGTAATCTTAAATCGAAGGAATAAAAGTTTCATATCTCGGGTCAGAACCCCTGAAATCCCCCTTAATACGGCCCTGCTTATAATTATGGAATTTTAGCAAGTATATGAAGCTGAAAATAAGTATGATACAAAATATGTATAGTTGGTAACATTGTCTATGGTGATAGATTGTGACGATGCAAAATCTTAAGATAAATTTTGCCGCACACTATTTTCGTTTAATTAATTTGTAATGAAATACATATCTTGTATTATTGAACTTATTTTAATATATATAAGTTGTAAAGGGTTTTTTTATAGAGTGTTACAACTTTGAGTTGGCATCACTGCTTTATTTGACCACCCATTTAACAGCTGTTAGTTGTTTTTTGTTAAGTTTGCTTTGACATTTTATTATGGATTGACTTACATCAGAGCTACTTGTGCAAATTGTGGAAATTTTTAATCAAAATAATGGTTCTGTTCGTCAAACTTATCAGGCACTTCGTCCATTTTATGGCGTACATAATCCTCCTTCAGAGCTGCTAATTCGAACAACAATAGATCGTTTTCGGACCACATTTACTGTTACTGATAATGTGCATCCCGCGAGACGCCGAACAGTGCGCACTGAAGAATCTGTAGCAGCTGTACAGGAAAGCATTGAAGATGATCCTAATCAATCAATTCGTCGCCGTTCTCAGCAACTGGGGTTGTGTCCTTCCACTTTATGGAAGATTTTACGAAAAGATCTTGGCTTAAAACCCTTCAAGATTCAGCTTGTTCAGGAAGTAAAGCCAAATGAGCATCGTATGCGCCGCCAATTCGGCGAATGGGCTGAAGCACAAATTGATATTGATTTTGAATTTCCATGGAAAATTTTATTTTCTGATGAAGCCCATTTTTGGTTGAATGGGTACGTTAATAAACAGAATTGTCGTATTTGGAGTGAGGAGAATCCACAAGCTTTTGTCGAAACACCATTACATCCACAGAAAATTACTGTTTGGTGCGCTTTATGGGCTGGCGGAGTCATTGGCCCATATGTCTTCAAAAACGATGATGGTCAGAATGTTACTGTCAATGGTGAACGGCATATAAACATGATTCGAAGTTTTTTCGTACCTCAATTAGCTGGCATTAAGCTTGCTGATATGTGGTTCCAACAGGACGGAGCCACATGTCACACAGTGGGCGCTACAATTGATTTACTCAAGGAAACTTTTGACGAAAAAATAATTTCACGAAATGGCCCAATTAATTGGCCCCCAAGATCGTCTGATTTAACCCCGTTGGATTATTTTCTTTGGGGTTATGTAAAGTCATTTGTCTACGTCGATAAACCACAAACAATTAAACACCTGGAAATTAACATTCGAAGAGCTATCGCCGAGATACGGCCGCAAATGCTGCGAAAAGTTTGTGAAAATTGGTGTTCCAGATTGCGCACTTTTGTGTGCAATCTGGTGCCTTGTACGCACCAGCGGTGGTGGCCACATGGCCAAAATCATATTTAGACATTAATGTCATAAAATTTTCTATCCAATAAAGCCCGCTTCATTGATATGAAATATATATTACTATGTTTTATTACGATTTAAACTTATATTACTCTATAAAAAACACCCTTTATTTAAGTCATATAAAAATTATATTCCTGTGTCGTTTTATCCGTTAAATTTATATTAAAATCACTATGTTTCAAATCCAAAAAAGAAATGTATTTTTGAAAAAGTGCTTGCAAAAAAATTGTATTTCATATTCGCCAATTCTTTTGAAGCCCATAACTTAAGAACTAGCATAACAAATTTATTTCGTTGTCCTATTCACATGAAATGCCCCAAATATTTGGTTCATACAAAAAATTTAATACGTTTCTTAACCCAAAGGTTATTAAACATTTTTAATTTTTATTTATTTTTAAAATGACAAAATTTAATTCCAATAGCATGAAATATAGAATTATTAAGTTAAGTATTAATTAATTTTGGAGTTAGGTTTTATTTTTTTGCGCTTTTTTTTAGATTGAACCGACGCTCAGGCGATGCCCCATATAAATATGTAAACATTGTGTTGATACGGAAGATGGGTGATAGTTAGTTGGACGGTGGATAGATGGAGTAGTGTCGGTGAAGATTTGTTTTAAATTTGCACAGTTCAAATCGGCCGGGAAAAACGCGCGCAGGGAGACTATTCCACAACTTTACCACGTGACTGAGGCAACTTTACATCGAGGCACTGGTAAAGGGGTGGGCTCGTAAAACTGCCCGAGTGGACCTGAAAAACATGCGAACTGGTGGCGTCAGGCCATCAGGCCCTTGAACACTTCCCATGGTAGTACCTATACAGAAGGCTGAGGCAACCAACATTGCGTAGATGCCCAAGAGAGATGAGAGAGGATGAAATATTTTCATCCCCTATTAAATACATCGTAATATTCGATCCAGAAGCTCCAAATAACATATTTAAGCCTCTGACCAAATGTGCGAATTGTACTCCATTATAGTCCTAATACAGGGTCCGCCATATAACGTTTTTTTTTTACTAGTGCTTATTTCGTGAATGGTAACACTTAGCTCATGTCTGATTTGACAGATAATTAGTTTTATCCTTTCGCTGAACGAATATGGTTGTGTATACGCTTGAACAACGCTGAGAAGTGGGCCTGCGATCGACTTACAGAAGATGCCGATTTTGCCAAAAAAATCATCTTTTCAGATGAAGCTCATTTTGATCTTGGCGGGTATGTAAACAAGCAAAATTGTCGCATTTGGGGCACAAAAAACCCGCACGCATATATTGAAAAGCCGCTGCACTCAAAACGAGTCATTGTTTGGTGCGGATTTTGGTCCAGAGGTATAATTGGGCCATTTTTCTTCGAAAAAGAGCAAGGAGTGGCCGTTACAGTCAATGGCGATCGTTATCGGGCCATGTTGAACGAATTTTAGTTCACAAAAATTGAAGAGGAGGATATTGGCAACATTTGGTTTTATCAGGACGGCGCTACGTGCCACACAGCCGAAGCTACCTTCAATGTTTTGCGCCCTGTTTTTGAAGATCGCATTATCAGCCGCAGAGCTGATGTCGTTTGGCCACCTCGGAGCTGCGATTTGACACCGTTGGACTATTATTTGTGGGGTGCCCTCAAAGATAAGTGTTACGTCGACAAGCCAGAGACAATTGACGCTTTAAAAGACAATATTCGTGAAGCCATTGGTGAAATACAGATGCACACAATCGATAATGTGCTTAAAAATTGGACCGATCGTGTAGGCTACTGCATGGCCAGCCGAGGCAGCCATTTGAATAAAATTATTTTTCATTATTAACCGGAAGAATTTTACTTTCAAATAAAAAAAGAAATTTGAGAAAATATTCAGTAGTTTTTTTTTATAGAATTTTCAAAAAAAAACATTATTTGGCGGACCCTGTATTTCAAGTGTAGATCATATGAAGATCAGCTGAAGTGAAATATATTTTGCACCGTTTTAAAAAACCTAGGCACTTTCCCGCTTCTTTCGACACATCAAAAATATGACCATTCCAACGAAGATCAGATTGGATCAATATGCCCAGAACGTCAAGAGCGGCTGATTCCACAAGATCAGCCGCTATTATGCAGCACGAAATACCGTCAACTACGACGCGACTCGTTCTGATTTTGAAGAAAGACGTGATCCATCGAGCAAAGTCACCACCAAAACCATATGCAACAAGTTTCGACACGAGCGCTTTATGCCAAACTCGGTCAAACACTTTTGAAATATTAAGAGCAACAACCCTGTTCTCGCCGAAAAAGTGAACGCATTTATTCCATCCTTCGGATTAGAACGCCATAGAAATTTGTAACATCCAAAGGACATACTGATCCTTCATCTATTGCAAATGTTTTTATTGGGGTGATAATATTTATTTGTAATTTAAATTTCATATCTTTCACAAAACCGAAGTAAATATGTTTTGTTTCAATGAGCAGTTGCGTGTCAACTGGAAATTTTTAAAGGAATTTTGTAAACACTAATATATTTTTTTTTCTTTAAACCTTCGTGCCCAATACCTGGAACTTGCAGGATTTTATTTTTAAGTAAAAATCTCAAAAGATTACTCTTATAGAACATTGCACAATTTAAAAAAAAACACCGTATAGTGCTTTTATTTTGTACAAAATAAGACAAATACTTGGTGTTTTCAAAATCTAGCAGAAAAAGGCACAGTTTCGATAGTATCGTAAGTATAGATGTAGAATTCTTTTTTATACAGTAATAGAGAAAAATTCTGTTTTTTTTTATTTATATATTTATATAAAACTATTTTAAGCATTTCATCTTCTAAATAAAAATTATTCAAAAACAAATTTGTTGTTGTTGTCCTTCTTCAAACTTACCTGATCTAAAAAGCTCACAATTAAATTCATGTAAAAATTTGTTTTGTCTTATAAAAAGTTTTCGTTTTGATATTTTTGGTGATGAATTTGTTGTTCTTCTTCATTTGTTTTGTTGGTTTAAACTAAATGTAATTAAAAGTTATGTGTAATTAATGGAAATAAATATGGGTAAATTTGAATTATTTATTTTTCCTGTAGTAAAGAGCATACACATATATATATATTTTAAAAGTAACTTAAAATTAAAATTTTAGCTAACAAAATAAATTTTTAATATGGAAAAATACAATTCCTAATATATAAAAATCGAATTTATTATAGTATTTAAAAAATAAATTGAGTTTTTAAAGCACAACGCATGCTTAGTAACGCATGCGCAAATTTGCGTAGTAGTATACATACATACTGCCTCTGCAGCTAAACGCATCTCTTTTGTATTTATCTTGCTGAAAATTAGTTTTATTCGTACTCCAACTCATGGCAGAATAACCAGGTTGGGTCGACTCGGAGAGAAATGAAGTAGAAAGCAGAGAAAAGCGAGCTAGTTGTCAAAATCAGCTGTTCATGTCGAGTAAAAATTAAGAACATCCATGGTAAAGAATACAGGTAGATGAACCAGATGAGAGCATACTACCGGAAATGTCAAAACGAAGCAGAACTTTTTTTTATTTTCTTTTGTTTCCATTCGCCACACAGCTAAATTTTACAGACGTGGCGGTATGGAAAGAGAGCATAGTCAGCGCTGCAGCTACCTCTATACTTATACCATGAGAACATCTAAAAAAATTTCAGCTAACTGAACCAACAACAATTACCAAGCAAATCTAAAACAACGACGCACAGAGAAGAGTAAGATCACAGCGGTTGAGCAGCATTAGAGGGGATGAGCCGAACTGTCCACAAAAAATAAACAGAACTTTGCTTACTATGTCCCGCTTTTTACTGGTCACACACGAAAATTTTTGAGCTTTCGGTGAAAGCAATTATTGCTCCGAGAGCAATAATTCTCTTGCTCTGGTAGCAAGATCTCTTTGTCCCGCTGTTTATTCAAACGCATGAGGGGTTTACGAAAGTCCCCTTTAAACCCGAGCAGTCAACAAACTACTTGCGGGGACAGCAATTATTACTCATAGAATTGCCGAGTGAAAAACGGTCCTTTGCAGCGCATGCAGAACCAAAACAACAATATCAGCAGCTGGTAAATTAATCCCGAGTCAACCTCGATTTAACTCGCCATGGAAACGTAGTATTTGATAGATAATTGTGATCTGCTGCATAATAGCTTCACGCATTCACAAAAGAATATGTAGGGCAGCTAATGAACAATCCCTTTAATAAATTTCTGTCATCTACTGCAACATAGCTTCAGTTAATATTGAATGAATCACATCATATGGGGAATAGTTGGTTTGGAATAGTGGTTAGTGTGTAGAACTCTCGATCAGGAGGCGCGAGTTCGATCCTCACGCTTGCAAATAAATATTTTTAATTTTATATCCTCTTGTTGTACTAGACGCAAGTTAAGAAAACAACAACAATTCTAAGAAAAAGGTGTATGGAAAAAAGTGTCGTTTTTCAGATTTCACTCAAGCAAATCACAAAACGAGGCGTAAAAAGATTCGCTTCAAAAAGACTTTTTTCCAGGAGTTTAAAAAAATGTGTTTCTTAAACAATAAAAAATCTATTTTTATAGGTCCATAAGAGTTATCATTTTATGTGCGTTGGACAAGCGGGCGTAACATGCCGGGTTTCAGCTAATAAAAGATAATAACTAATTTTTAAAATTTTTTTATGCCTAAAAGAAATTTATCTTTTTAGCAGATTTCTAAAGGCGATTACTGACGTTTAGTCATTTTTCACATACAGATTTGTTTTAATCGATATATTAAAAACAAATATAATTTAATTCCTTTCCAACAAGATCAATTTTAGGTAGATCCAATGTAGAATGTGTTTTTTACAGAGGTTTTAACAAAATGTATTTTTAAAAATAGCAAAAAATTGTATGTTTGGAGGTCAATAAGAGTTATAATAAAACATATTTTAAAAAATTTCTTTTTGCCTAAATGTTGGTATAAGTAAGGAATTTATATTTTCAGAAGATTTGGATATGTGTTTTTTGAAAAATAAAAAGTTACAAGCAAAACACATGTTTTTTTAACAAAAAGGACCTTCAGGAGAATCAAAAACGCTCCGATAAATTTTCTCCGATTTGAAAAAAAGTATGCAGAAATCGTTCTATGAGTTCTTCTAACTTTTGAGATCCCGAACGGCGGAATCCAAATTTTGATCCAGTCTATTGTAGGTAAACCCCAAAGTGTCAAATATCAGTTTTATATGTGCTTGAAAAAATTTGTGAAAATGACCCTATACAAACAGCGTTGTAAGACGTAATTCAACGTCAAAAGTTTTTTCTTAATATCAAAACTTACAAAATTTAAAAAAAAAACTACTACCTTTTTGACCACTGTGCAACGTGTCAACACTAAAATTTGACACAACATGGAATTCGATGCGGCGAGTATAACGGTTCCAACCAATAACTGATTTTGATCATATCTCGAGTTATGCTCTTATGCCTTGAGGCCACAGATTTGCACATTTAAAAAATTTACAAATTTGAAATAAAGAATAGAAAAGCTATTCAATTTTAATTATTTACATTTATTGTTTACAATGATATAAACTTAAACTCCCGATTAGCTGCTTTTCGCTGCAAACAACACACTTTACACACACAAAGTTAAAAGCTTAAACGTACCAGTGTATGTTTCTAGATATGCTTATGATCAAAAAAGTACGCGAGCTATTGAAGTGATGCAATAAAAATAATATGGCTAGGAAGAATGTTTCTAGGCGTAAGTTAAAGCGCCCTCAAGAAACATGATTCAACAACGAGTACCAAAAAATTTTGCTTCTTTATTCATTAATGAAATTATTACTTAAGTGCTTCACTCAACTATCATAAAGATAAAACTTCGTTGAAATGCTATTGCAGTCAACCATCAAAAGTTTTTTTGCGGAAGCAATCAAAAATGCTGTTATTTATATCGCAACAACAACAGCATATTCCAGCATGTTACCCAGATAAGCTGCCGACAGCTTAAGAAAGCAACAATTATTGTTATCTGATAAAAATGCTGGTAGATCAAACTGCTTAAGCTACATCCTCTAATGCACCTCCACCTCCACCTCCACCATCATCTGGGTTCGATTCCGACTACAGAGTTCAAGTTAGGCAAAGTTTCAAAACCAATTAATGTTAGGAAGGCACTTTTTGCTATAATTTTTTAATGAAAGCCATAAAATAAACTAACATAATTTATGCAACACCAAGAACAACAACAATTAATAGAGCAGCAACAACAGCAGCAGTAGTCGAACAAGGAGTAGCAGCAAAAGCAGCACAAAAAAATAAAATTACTTTGGTTATAATTCACCAACAAGTAACTTAAATATGCAGGCAGCTGTGCCTGGAGAAAAGGCACGAAAAACTTCTACGTGGTCTGGTCGGTTGTTCCGAATGTCCGCGACATAAACTTGCCACCATCAATTCATGTTGCCTCAACGGATGCAGAGCGCACACGATGTGGTTATAGCGGTCGATAAACTGTTCCAAGATTGCGATATAGTTTGGCTCTAGAATTAATAATAGCGTAGTATAACATCGGCTTAGCAGGAAGATGGTAGGGCGTTTGTAGTAAAATGGCCACTCACGTACTTCCGGCCTGTGTTATTGTGTGCAGGACTTGAATTAATTAAGGTAACTTTTAGCTAGGTGGCAAAGTTTTAGTAAATGCATTTTAAGAATTTAACTTCTCCAGTAAATCTTTTAATGCTGTAAAATTAAATGAGACTCATTGTTCGAAATTGTTCGAATAGAAACAAACTCTAATGAATCTGTGAATAAGCAAAGCTAAAAATTCCTTAAGTAAGATTGAGTTATAGCGCAGTTTAAGAAGCGCACGTAATAAGTAAGTCTTTTAATATGGTGCAAAATACTAAATAGCATTTCACTTGAGAATTCCATTATTAATTGAGAAAAGAGATTGATTTAGAATTTTGATTTAGAACTTTTTGCTTTAGAAGAGTACATGTGGTCTAAAAAGGGGTCCTAGGCAGAAGCTGAAGTATTTAGCTGGGTCATATTGCTTAAAGGAAATAAGTAGAATCTCTTAAATTTTAATTAACTTCCTTTTAGTAGAACAAATTATATGGTTATTGCTACTTAAAACAGCATGAATTGCAGTTGTTAAAACTATGTTGATGTTAACTTGTCGGAATGTCAAATCAATAAACTAATATATTGAAAAGGCTGTTTTTTAAAGACGCAGAGAACTTTTGAATATTAAATAATACACAAGAAAATGTTTTAAGAATCCATGAAATTAAATTTATTTTAAGAGTCATTTTTGACATTAATGTTTAAATCTGATTTCGGGCATGGTATAACGCGGCTAAAGGATTATAATATTTCATTTATAATTTAAAATATATTACTAAGAATCTATAAATACATTATAGTGTAAATTGATTTCCTTTATTATTATCAGTTTGAAAAACATTTCAATATCGACAGATATAAATGAAAAGAAAATTTTTTTATTCTAATAGATATAAACCGCACAAATTGTTGTTTGATCTTTTTGTATACGTATATGCATCAGAATGGAGCTCAATTATTGCACGTATCTCACTCTTTTAGCTCACTTACAACAACCTCAATGTTTCCGTGTGTGTTGCAATTCGACGAATTTACTTCGTTGGCTCATCGTGCATCGACAGCAAAAAAAAGGACACAGCTTCGATAGTAGCGTAAGTACACCCAAAAAAAAGCTTCGTACTATGTACAAAACAATTATTATATTCTACAAAGCTGTTTGTTCTTTTCAGCCTACAAACGACTTTGTTAATAATTCAAATGACCGTTTGTACATTGTACAAAGAAATATTTGTATATCTTACAAACTCATTCGTTTCATCTACAAAGATACGAACAAATATACGAACGCTGCTGCCACTGTTTTGTATATTATCAAACAATGTTTGTTCAGTTCACAAATTTATACATTATAGATATTTACAAACTAGCGGTTGTAGAATGTACAAAGTTACGAATTCAAAAATTTTTTTCATGCGGCCAACACTACAAACGTTTGTACTGTGTATAAAACAGTTGTACATTCTACGAATAGCCTCTGCTTGTATTTCTACAAATATTTTCCGAAATAAATATCGGAAAAATTTGAATTATTTATTTTTCCTGTAGTAAAGAGCATATTTTAAAAGTAATTTAAAGTTACAATTTTAGTTAACAATATATATTTTTGATATGGAAAACATATAATGCATAACAGAAATAATTCGAATTTCTTATGGTATTCCAAAAATAATAAGATTTTCAAAGAACAACGCATTTTTAGTAACGCATGCGTAAACCTGCTTAGTAATAATACATAATGGCTCTGTAGCTACACTAGAGTGGACCTTATTTTAAAAAGACCACCGCAAGGGCTCAAACTGTTGTAATTGATGATAAAAAAATTCGTGAAAAATTTTAGCAAGATCAAATGCTTATAAACCCATGCGCACACGGCTTAAAGTTTGCATAAGTGCAGGAAAGGAAAAAATTGTTTTTAATATTGTTATAAGTTTAAAAAGGGTATTCACCTCAAATCACTTGAATAACTCAGGGGGAAAAAATTTTTATTTTTGTATTTTCCCAGCAATATTTGTATTATTTTCGACTAATCTTGGTGCGCTGATTTCAAAACTATTATTACTTTTTTTCTAGCATCACCACTTTTTGAAATAAACGTCAGTGAAATCGTTCTATGAAAACTAAAGTTAAATTTTATTACATCAAAATTTCATTCATTGGGTTTTTATTTTTTATAAGTACAATAAGAACTATGTTCTTTTACAGTACAAAGTCTAAAAACAAGATACATTTTGAATTTAGTGAAATTAAATTAATACATTAAATTTATATTATACAAATAGTTTAAATTAAATTAAAAAATTATATTGGAAAAAATAAGCAAACAATTAAAAAACAATTAAATCAATTTATAATTATTTGTTTAAGTTAAGAGAGAAAGAGAAAGAAACGAAAAATAGAAAATAAGGTAAAGATAAGAAAACTGAGTAAGAGAGTAAAAGAACTGTTTACCTAGTAAATGTACAGTGAAGAATAATATTCCAAAATGGCATGTTTGAAATTTGCTATTCTGACAATAGATTTTATACAATTCGGTAATGCGTTCCATAATCTGATGGCGTTTATAAAAAATAATCTTGTAGAATTCAAAAAATTAAAGCATGGAATGACAAGCATTTGGTTTCTTAACGATTGACAAAATTGTAGTTTTTCAAATAAATAGCTAGGCGTTCTGATTTGAATTAGTTTGTGCAAAAAGATGCAATTCCTGGCATTTAAGTAACTTATAATGTCACAACCTAGTATCAAATTTTTAAATTGAGCTAAGTGTTCATGAGTACGCAGTCCATATACATAACGCGTAGCATGATTATACGCAACTTGTAATTTATGTTGTGATTGTGAATCTAATTTACTGTAGACAAGTTCACCATATGTGATCACTGGAAGTATTAGTTGAACAACAAGCTTGCGTCTTGTATCAACTGGTGTATAATCAGCTGACAATCTAAGGTTCCGCAGGATGAAATATATTTTACGGACAATATCGTTAATGTGATCTGTGCACGTGAGAGAACAATTGATTTTAAAGCCAAGACTTCGAACACAACTGACTAGTTTAAGGTTCTTGTCACCAATTGAAAGATCAGGAATATCCCCGTGATGAATTTTTTCTTTGGATATGGGCAACACATGTGATTTTAGCGCATTTAACTGAAGATAATTTTGTTTGGCCCACTGGTAAATACTGTTCAGATCTTCATTTAGTTTATATACCAAATCTTCCATAAGGTTTGTTTTACCAGATAGGTATAGCTGAATGTCATCAGCATAAGCATGTAATGACGCGTATGTGCAGGTATTGAAAATGTCATTGATAAACAATGAAAATAGAAGTGGACCAAGAACGGATCCCTGGGGCACACCACTGCAAACTAATTTCTGCTGCGAAAATCTACTACTAACTTTTACTCTTTGTACCCTACCTGTTAAGTAGCTATTCAATAGTTTTACAGCATTCTCACTAAATCTATAAAAGTATTTTAGCTTGTGACAAAGAAGTGCATGATTAACGGTGTCGAATGCTTTAGAGAAATCAAGCAGACAAAGAAGAGTTACTTTACCATCATCATAAAAGGACCTAAAAATTTGTTCAAACAATTCAAAGAGTTGAAGTGCAAGAAGTTAAATCTAACTGGAAAAGTTATTAACACAATGGCAACCAGAAGCGTGGACAAATTATACCTTGTTGGATATGATCAAAGTCAACTACTTCTTGGTGCAGGGTTAGCTAAGGTATATTGCCTTAAAAGATAGAGATTTCTTTTATTTTTTATTATGTAGAGGAATAAATTTTCTAACCAATTTTCAACAGCAAAACCAAGAAGCGTATTCTTGCTAGCTTCTGGATTATTTCATTGAAGATACATCTCAGATGATCCTTTTAAATACTTAACGATTGCTTTCGTGCACTCGCTTTTCGTGCTAAAATAGCAACACTTACTGAAATATTCGGTCGAGTGCTTGCAGCTCTATACAAGAGCAAGCCAAGCAAACTTTGACAGTCGTCATTTTTGAGTAAAAGTTTTGATTTTGATCTTCCATATCATATGACGGAGGAAGATTCAAAATGTTGATTTCCTCGTCAAATTCACAGCCATATTTTGGCTGTAACCTTGTGCTACCAGCCTTAAAACGTTCAACATTACATTTTACTCCTCGCTTAACTTTGTATGTCCATTTGCAACCAACTATATTTGCGCCCGGGGTAGCTTTAACCAGATCCCACGTTTGGTTTTCCATTAAAGATGTGAACTCCTCCTCCATTCATGTTGTTGTTTCGAAGTGACGGCTTCTTTGAACGGCTTTCGGCTCGATGATATCATCTGTCTTTACCAGACAGACTTTAGTAGAAAAACGTTTAGGAATAACTCCTTTGTTAGACTTTAATGACCTTCGTGAGTTTGAATTGGGAACTGGACTCACATTGACGGTATTAGCTTCAACCACGTCATCGTCATTATAAATGCTGCAAAATGAACCATCCGAGTCAATAGTCTTCAAATTATCAGGCAACAGCTTAGTATCGTCATGTTTGGAGCTAAAACAATTTCGAACTTGTTGGTTGACGTTCGATCGGCATTACAGTTGACGCTTACAGCAGGCATATATACAAATTAAAATCTCTGCTTATCTCTAATTTATTTTATTTAAAGTTAACAAACCGTAATCCATTTGACTAATCGTCGTAACCAACAAATGTCATCAAGTTTCCTACGCTTTTCTTCAGAGATAAGTACATACGCCTTCAGACCGAACAGTTGAAGATGACTTATGTCTGGTTTTTTGACTTCGCATCTTTCATGTGAAGTACAGGGTATTGCATTTGTAATTAATCGATTTTTTACATAACTTGCAGTGACGATAGCTTCGCCCCAGTACACATGCGACATATCAGTCTCTGCAAGCATAAAGCGGGTAAATTCTACTAGGGATCGGTTTTTCTTTTCAGCTACTCCGTTCTGTTGTGGGCAGTATAGTATGGTAATCTTCGACTTAATACCATGTCTACGCCAATATTCAGTCAAATAATGCGATTTATATTCGCACCCGTTGTCAGACCGTACAGCTTTTGGCACTCTTCCAAGCTTGTTTCTTACCAATTTGACGTATTTTCTAAGTTTCTCGAAAAGTTCTGACTTTTGACGTAAGAGGTAGATAACTGTGTATCGGTTGAAGTCATCGATGAAAGTCAGAAAATATTTCTTGCCTCCTGGAGTGACAGTTTGCATTGGTCACTCCAGGACGCAAGGAGACAAGTCATCGATGAAAGTCAAAAAATATTTCTTGTCTCCAGGAGTGACAGTTTACATTGGTTCGCAAATATCTGTATTAATCAGCTCCAGAACTTTCAGAACGTCAAAACTGGACTTCAGGACTTAGACTTTTCAATGGCTTTTGTGTTAATTTGCATTGAATGCAAATTTGGCAACACTGATGAAAACCACAAACTTGAATTATGAATTCTTTCAAGAATTTCCTGGATTGCATAGACTTCAGTACATTGATGTCCCGATGTCCTTGAAGCTTTTGCCAATAGTGTTGACATTTGGACGAACCACATGTGACTCTCAATGCAGACTGATTTACTTTAAGTCACAGTTGGTACAGGTTATTGACTAGATCAGAAATTCCGATTTTCTTATTCTCCTTTGTCAATATTCTGCAGGTTGATCCACTAACTACGATTTTGAATCCTTATAAAGAAATTAACTTGACTGACAGTAGGCTACCCTTGAATGATGGAATATATAGGAATTTTTCCCACATTTATTTCTTCTTCGTGTCCCTTCTGATTTAAAAGTTTTAGAATGCACTTTCCTTTGCCCGAAGGCTGTAGTACTTGATCAATGGCGATGGTAACTTAGTCTGTACAAGATGAATCAAAACTCAGGAACTCATCCTTGTTGCTACTTATTTGGCAAGTTGCGCCAGAGTCTATAAGTCAGCCGCAGATATCATCGGGCATCACAAAACACAAGTTGTTAGAAGCAGAATAGTTCGCAACCTTTTTAACTTTGTTCTTGCGAATATGTCCTACTCCCTTGCAGTAATGATACACGGTACTCATTTTTGTGTTCGTGTTTGTAGTTTTCAACACAGAATCTTCTTTATTCAGACGAACTCGGTTGTTGGACAAAAATTTTGTAATTTAGTTCGTATGGTTACTCTCGGTAAACCTGTAATTAAGGTTAATATCTCGGTTAGTAAAACCCAGACCCTTTTTTCCGCCCTCAAATTAATAAAAATGCTATATTTTGGACAGTTGTGGGATATATCTTGTTTAATTGTCTTTTCTTGGAATTACAAAAGTCATATCATTGATTCATAGGCATTAAAATCCAGTTTTCTTTACACACTATCAATTTGGCTGATTGTATGCAATAAAAAAAAAATATGTGTGGCTGCCACGCACGGAAGAAGTGAAATTTCAACTCAAAAAGTAAAGATTTTTAGGAGATTGATTTACTCTTTAATATTTCTTACTAAAAAAGTCTTATTTCATATAATGGCTAGAGTAGATTAAGTCTGTTTTTTTAGAATTCCGAAAAGTTTAATGTTATTTTACCATCAACTTATTGTATTATATCTATTATACCATATCATCATATTATGATCAAAGTCATGTAGAGTATGTATTTGATTTAATCTATGGCTATTAGCTATTTTATGAAACTGTGTTACTAACAGATTTGCAAATTTTTTCTTATTCACTAGTAAGAATCTTACTAGCAAAAATTTTTAGCTACTTTTTAACTTACTTTTTTACGTTCTCGTTGTCTTCTCATGTTACAATTTTTTCAATTATGTGAACGTGTTACTAGTAAGAACTTGTAACAGTTTTTTGTTAGTGAACAATCCTATTGATGAAATAATTTTTTAAAAATTCTTAAATGTCAAATTTCGTAAAATTTTTCTTAAATTGTTAATATCTAAAATAAATCAATTGTAAAATTTTTAATTTAAAGTAGAGAAGTTATTAAACACATGTATTTCCTAGTTTTAGTTCATAAATATAAAGATTAGTTGCAAATTTCAATACTGAAGAAACCACTTTCGCCCTCACACATGGTCTTTGCCAACCAAAATTTTCTAGCTAATATTTGCTAAGTGCGACTGCAGCGCTGTCTGGGCAGCAGAGTGACTAGCATTATTTGTTTTGCTTAAACTTAGTCGTTACACAAACCACCATCTCTTGATTTGAATATTGAAAAGCTTTTTGAATTCGCTTAGCATCTACAAAGCTCACTTCACGTAATAGAATATTCTTGATAATATATGAGCTTACAGATATTAACAGCCCTATTCTGGTTGTTAACTTAACAAGAAATAGTTAAGGAGCTCTTGTTAAGCTGCTTGTTATGTTATGTAAATGTTTGTATTCTTAAAAATCATTAACAACATAAAAGCTTAAAAAGCTTTTAAAGTTCACCATGCATGGTGAAAATCGATATGCCTGTTGAAAGAAGAGATGAGCTATATAAACAGATGCTTCGAGTGCAGCTTGTGACTTTGCAAGCGCTTGAAAAATTTGCCACGGCTACTGAAAGATTTCATTATCAACCCTTAAAATAAGTAAAAAATTCTTTCATTTTTGAGTTTAATGTATTTAAACTCAATATTATATTAAAATTTGTATTTTTTTATTATTTTCACAACAATTTTCTATCTAAGCACATACATTTCATTCGTTGTTAAGACTCTTTCTGTTATTAACAAAATTGTAAGGAAAAGAGCTTTTAAAGTTGCAGCAGAATACGAAACCTTAACAAATAGTTAATATTAACTATTTTGTTAATGTGGTGAGCTTAGTTAAGCTGCCAGAATAGGGCTGTAAGCCTCTAGGCATCTAGGCATATTCACCACGTTACATCGTTTCATCACTTTTACTACCCGTTAAATTCGCCATATTGCTGTATACGTGGCAAAAGAGGTTTCACTTAAAAAATTGCACATCCTTGGAAACCCAAAAGCATTATACTGCTGTGGTGACTCAATACCACCACATGTAAACACCAACATCACAACACACAAAATACACACTTAACAAAATATTCACTTACACATTTTATCTAAAAAATTATTATTTAAGATTTCAAAAATTGTCATTAATTATTAATCAAAAAATTTTGTATATTATTTTCATTATAAAATTGTATTCCAATAAATGAAGACAAAAAAATAAATTGTTTATAAAAAAAGAAAATTCATTCAAAATATTTTATTCAACGGCCAATGTTGAATTTGTAATAAAAAGTTTGTAACGTGAAATTAATATCAAAACACAATACAATATAAAATAAAAAGGAACCCAAAAAACTCCACACTGGCGATCCTGCGACCGAACCGCAACCAACAAAAATTCACGCACGCAGATTAAAGAATACATGCCATGCATTTTGAAATTCTGCAAAAATTACCCAACACAGCAGCCCCACCTTGGACAGTTTATTGGGACAACGTTCACACCAACAGCAAAAATAGCCAGTAGAACTGGTGAATATTGCTGCATATTGTCTCCATTGCAACAGCAAAAGATACAGCCCTGGCAGAATCAAGCGCTACGCAAAGCAGCGCGACCACACGTAGTGCAACACAAAGGTTGAAGCTCTTTGCAACTACACAAAAGCAAAAAAACAACACGTCGGCGCAAACGCTACATCAGCTAAGTGCACGGCTGACCACGTCACTACCAGAAACAACGACAACGGAATTAACTGCAATATAAAAATCAACTACGCATGGATTATTCCAATGAATCTAAGTGAATTAGAACAACACTAATTAGACGTGAATCTCATTTTCGCTTGTCGGTCATCAGCTAATATATTTAATTACAACGCAACCTTATAATTCAACCAGTACGTTACTGACAGTGTCCACAATCTCAAATTCAAAGAAAAGCAATTTCGCACACGCAAAGAGCTCGATACCAAATTCACCACTTTTGCGTCGTGCTCTCTCACCTGGGGGGTTACTCTGTAACTCGATTCGAAAAGGAATCCGTTGCGAAAGCTAAATCCGAATCGAATTTAAAACCGCACTCTGTATCTTGTTAGCATGAGGGAAATTTATTTTCGCTTTGCTTTCCGTTAAAGGGATACATCACTTCTGCTTTGACGTCAAAACTTCGAAAAGTATGTCAAAATAAAATAGAGAAATAAAAAAGAATATTTTACAAAGCAAATTAATTTTGGTGAAAATGGATTCTGTGGGGTTGTGGTTTTTAGAAAATGACGATGGAAACGAAAGAGTCCATCGAAAAATCATACGGGACCATTCGAACGTTTTGAGCCTCAACGATAAAAGGTAGATGCCATTAATTCATTAAAACATAACTATATGTTTCTTGTTCCCTAGTTTTGTGAAAAATTTGCCTACAAGGGGGCTATCAACATCGAATCGGGCAGGATCACCACTTGGGACTAGCACAACAAACCATATCTTCCTGCGTTTCTGAGGTTTGCCAAGCAATAGAAACCATATTGTGCCTACGACATATTAACTTTATTATGACGGATGATGAAAAAAGAAATGTCAAAAAGTTTTTTTACACGAAATCACGCATACCGGGAGTAATTGGAGTTGTGGATGGCACTCATATCCAGATGGTGCGGCCCCGTAAAAATTAACATTTATATTTTAACCGGAAACTGAAACATAGTATAAACGCTATGGTGGTAAGGGTTTTAAGCAATCAACTTTTTAATTAATTGATTATTAATGTGAAATTGACCTTATTCATAGATATATGATCATTTAATGAAAATTCGGTATGTGAATGCGCGATATGGAGGAGCAGCGCATGATTCACATGTGTGGAGCCTTTCACAAGCAAGAGAAATTTTAAAACGAAATTTTGAAAATGGAGACAAATCAACGTGGATATTAGGTAAAGGTAAATGAAACGACATGAATTGGTTTTTGTTTAACTGTAAGCTTCATGTATCTTTAAGGTGACTCTGGCTACCCACTCGAGCCATGGATCCTGACTCCATACCGAAATACCGCCGAACACACAGCAGAATCGATTTTCAACGAAGAATTTTCCAAAGTATGCTCTATAATAGAACGAGTTTTTGGTGTTTTAAAGGGCCGATTTCGATGCTTGCTGGCAGCAAGAGAGCTATATTACGCTCCGGAGAAAACTTCGCAAAATTTTAAATGTGTGCTGTGCTCTGCATAATATATGCTTAATTTACAAAGTACCAGAGCCCTCACAAATACCACATGATGAAGATGACACTTCTGCTATTCATTATGATAGTCCAGAAAATTCAAATTATTTAAGAATTGCAACAGCTACAAGAGACCAAATAAAAGACAGTTTATTCCGATAAAAGAAAAAACGATGTTTTTATTTATTAAATTAAAAATGTGGAATTCATTCGTTGTGGTCATTATAAAAAAGTAAAATAAGTACTAGCTAAAAAATGTATAGCAATAAATAAAGGAAAATAATTTAGCATAGCTGCGAAGAAAGTATCAAAAACAAAGCAACTAATGATGCAACTAATTATTAATTCTTTTCTAAAAATTATGAAATTATTTTACATTTGGTTCTTAGTGTTTTTTTTACAGATTTCTTAAGGTCTAATATTTCTTGTTTAACTTTTAACTTATCTAATTTTATTTTAGTTTGTTGCATCTTATTTTTTTTCTGAAATTCAAATGTATATTTTGCTAGTCTATATTTTTTTCTTTCAATTTTTGAGTTTTTTCATTTTGGTCCACTATTTTGCAAAGATTTTGATTAATTTCCATCAATATTTTTGTGTGATTTTCTTGGTACGAAACTTAATTTGTTACTTGTCTTTGAAGGAGGTTAATTCTATTTTCTTTTCGGATTCCTTGTCGAAGATTGGAGGAAGATGGAATAGTCTCTATGGCAGGGGCTGTGTTGCCATCATCCATGTCAGCGTCATCCTCTAAAACTAAAATTTCGTTTGAATGAGCGTATGGTGTACTTGGTATTTCCGTTTGTGCAAAATTCTGGCCACCGAACTCCATTACGCTCATACCTTCAACCGCTTCTTCCATATTGAGTAGTTGGCTAACTTGCTCTTCCATCGCAGTAAGGGAGCAATATCGGGAAGGGCCACCACCTGTGCCGGACATGTTAGCTTTATTTTTTCGCAACTTTGATTTTAGGTGCGTTTTATAGTCTGCCCATACCTACAATATTTTCATTTATTATTGACTACAAAATATATTATTTGTAATCATAACTCACTTTTTTCCAAGAAGGCACGTCCCGAGTTGGAGGCCCGTCGGAATTCAACTCTACTGCCAAACGATTCCATAGACTGTTAAATGTTTGCCTCGCATTAGACGTCTTAATGTGGCCTTTCGGCAAATCGGGGTGTGCCACCATAAAATCCACAATTTTTTCAAATTGGCTCTGTTTTGTGTGCCTTTGTGTGGAAATACTGCAAATATTGAACATTTCATAAGAAATTTTAATAAAAATAGTAAATTAACTTACATTTTTGTTTATTCGCAATTTTTTGCGATAGCTTTGAGTCTGACGAATTAAATTCCCGTAATTCGAACACTTCTGACATTCGCAAACGAATTAGAAAGTAACAGAATTTTAAATTTAAAAAAGGGATAAATTTAAATCCGAAAATCGGAAATAAAATGTCTAACTTCGAATTGCGCGGTTGCACGTACTCGAATGCGAAAACTAATATTCTCGTATTCGAGTTACAGAGTAACCCCCCTGATCAGTTGCATCCACGTAGTGCTGAAAGAAAATATGCATTAATTTCGACACTTTGCTGTTCACCAGCGATGAAAGAACAATAACAAAATTTTA
The DNA here is from genome assembly GCA_963920525.1 of Dichetophora obliterata. Taxonomy (NCBI): domain Eukaryota; kingdom Metazoa; phylum Arthropoda; class Insecta; order Diptera; family Sciomyzidae; genus Dichetophora; species Dichetophora obliterata. The sequence goes on along the minus strand of OY986438.1, from coordinate 49,941,947 downwards.
CAACTACAACAGCAACAACAACATTGGCAGCAACAACAATTTTCTTTCTATACAAAAATTTATATATTATATGTTAAAATTTTTTTTTTTGACAAGTTATGAAAAAACAACAACATTTGTAGCAGCAACGATAACAATATTTGCAACAACAACAACAACATTGGCAGCAACAACAATTTTCTTTCTACATAAAAATTTATAAATTAGATGTTAAAAATTTTTATTGACAAGTTATGTAAAATTTTGTTTATCACATATTATAAAAATTTTTTTCAGGGGCCCTACTCTGTAATGCGATTCGAAAGTAAAATTGCTCGAATTCGAACAGAAGTTACTCTGTAATCTGACATTCGCATTTTATTTTCCGACTTTCGCATTTTAATTTATCCCTTTTCGCATTTTCGGCACTTGGCAACGCGAATGCGAGTGTCAAAGTCACTCGAATTTCGGAATTTTCATTCGACAGCTCTTTGTCTTTAGCAGAAGTAAAAAATAAATTAAAAATATCAACACAATTGAATCAAGAAGCGATATATAAATAAAAATGTAAGTTTTTACGAATATTTAATATGTTTTAACATATGTGATTTAATATGTTTTAACCATTTAATTTTTACACAGGGAATCTTGCAAAAATATCAGCACAAAGCCGCGGCAATTTGAATTGTTGGTGGATTTCTTCCAGGAACAACCAGGACTTGGCCAAGGGGCAATTAAAGACGACAACTGCAAAAACGTATATAAATTCTTCTTTTTACATTTTTAACAAAACTGAAAAATAAAAAGTCAAAAATTAGTAGCTTAACGCTTAGTGGAGGGCAATATACATTATTTCTTAATTACCTCTTATCACTGATAGCCATCACATTACAGTGATTCCTTATAATTCGCCGCTGATACCGTTCTTGCTGCTCGTCATCACCATGTAACCACAAAGCAATTTTTTATATTTAATTTTTTAAACTTTTGAACTTATTTTTTGTTTGTTTTGCTTTCAGCTCTAAAAATTTCTTTGTCTATATTTTCCTGACAATTTTTTGACGTTTAGTAAAAAGTGATGCCAAATTTTGGATAAATTTTCATACGATTCGTCCAATGATGCCAAGTTATGGACAAACTTCCAGGAAAATTTAGCGAGCAACACTCTCACTCAAGCGAAAGAGTTACAGAGTGCGATTTTAAATTCGGATCGCATTTGGTTTTCGAATCGCATTACAGAGTAGGGCCCCAGGTTGTCTTATCATTCTAGCTTTTCACGAGGCACACACCATAGCTTTTAAAACGTTTGTAAGACGATAGGGTCGTGAGAAACTTATCGCCTTACATATGTAGGCACTCCACTGCACTAGGGAAATACATTTTAGGAAACATATTTTTAGGTACACATTTTTAAAATACAGTGACTCACAGCTTATTTGATGCAGGTTATACTTTTTTAGAAAAACGAAAAAGACTCGATTTTGGTTAAATTTAATGAAAAAAATTGATACGGCTTGTAATTAGAAATGCATAAAAAACAATAACAAAAACAAAGCTTACTAAAAAAATAGAGAAACAAATAATGTTCTCATCAAAATATGCTCACAGCTTAAATGATGCAGTGTATTTTATATTTTCTCTGAAAATGAAATAACGGTGAAATGTATTTTTTTTTTGGTTAGCTTAGCGTCTTAAGTCATTCTCAAAAAATTTTTGTAGAGAAAAGTTGTAAAAATTGAAATTTCTTGAAAATGGGAAAACGGACCTCATTTGAAAAAAGGGAAGACGTTATTCGTCATTATAAAGAGGGCAAAAGCCAACGAAAAATTGCAGAAATTGTTGCTATTAGTTCGTCAACTGTCCAGCACATTATAGAAAGGTTTCGCAACGAAAATAGGATAGAAGACAAGGGAAGATCTGCGCCAAATAAAATATTCAATGATGCAGATAAGAGGTGGATTGTTCGCAAAGTTAAACAAAAACCCGATTTAAGCGCACCAAAATTAACGAACGAGGTCGAAAAATACTTAGGTAAGGTCTGTAACCCTGAAACTGTTCGTAGAGTTCTGCGCGAAGAAAATTTTCATGGAAGGACTGCCCGAAATAAGCCGTTGATTAATGCTCGTAATAGAAAACGAAGAATAGAGTTTTGCAGAGAACATATGAACAAAGATATTTCGTTCTGGAAGTCCGTTGTTTTCGCGGATGAAAGCAAATTTAACCTGTTCAGGTCTGATGGAAAATCATGCGTTTGGAGAAAACCAAACACCGAGCTTCAACCATGTAATTTGCGATCTACAGTTAAACACGGTGGTGGCAGTGTGATGGTATGGGGTTGCATGTCCCATTCAGGCGTCGGAAATTTAACATTTATCAATGGAAACATGAATAAAGAGATGTATCTGGATCTGCTGAAAGATAATTTAGTACAAAGTGCGGATAAAATGGGCATTAGGGATTCGTTTAGGTACTACCAAGACAACGATCCCAAGCATACGTCTGGTATTGTAAAAACTTGGCTTATCTGGAACTGCCCACATGTAGTACAGACACCTGCACAGAGTCCGGATCTCAACGTTATTGAGAATTTGTGGTCAGTGCTGGAAAATAAAATAAGAAACCACAATATTTCTAATGCTTCTGATCTAAAACGGGCACTACAGGAGGAATGGGATAAAATTAGTTCCGATTATACAGCAAAACTGGTAGAATCTATGAATTCCCGATTAAAAGCTGTTCTGAATCAAAAGGGATACCCCACTAAGTATTAGCCGTAGTCATGAAGTCGAAATATTTATGTTTTTATGTTTTTTGAATACTTTTAATTAAGTGCATCATTTAAGCTGTGACCTCAAAACTGTAACTGAATTACTTTAATTTGCTTTATCTTTCTTATGAAGAAACATTTTTTGTTAATTTTTGTTATTAAATAAAACATATAATGGAAATACCATAAAATATATTTGATATTTTAATAATTTTTTTTGGCTGCATCAAATAAGCTGTGAGTCACTGTAGGTCATGAATCTTTCACACACACCACCAACCCACCTCAGACAAACTCCCACTCCCTTACAAACTTCTAACCCTCTCTCTCATTTCGGCGAAGGTGACCATCACCCTCTTATACAGTTAATAACGGATCTAGTTAATCCATGCACCAATGCATTCAGAAATACAAGCGACCTCAGTAAAATTGCCACAATTTTGGACCTCTTGTCCTGACGCATGGTTCGCCCATGCAGAAATACAATTTCAAGCAAAAGGAATCACAACTGAAAAGACTAAGTATGAGTACCTCGTAACCGCTCTACCTCAAGAGGTAATGATAACAGTGCTAGACTTCATACAAAAACCTGCGTCCTCAAATTTGTATGAAGGTTTAAAGAGAACCTTGATTGACAGACACTCTTTAAGTGAAGCCAAGAGGTTCGACAAAATTCTGTCTGGCACTGAGATGGGTGACCAAAAGCCATCTCAATTTTATCGGTCACTCATAATGCTAGCTGGTACTACAGTTGATAGTGATTTAATTTATAAAATTTGGCTTCACAAACTCCCCAAAAGCCTTAATATTGCTTTGACCGGATCTGGTCATAGAGAACTAGAGGAACAATTGAAACTAGCCGACAATTTGTGGGAAGTTATATCAGAATCCGAAGTCGCTTCAGTTGGCAATAATGTCCAGCGCATGGCAAAAATTACACAAAACTCTGAGCTTGCGATGATAACGCAATTGTTTCTTGCAACAACATCCAAAATCCTTGAAAGTTTCAACAAACTAACAATTGAGGTCCAAGAGTTGAAAAACGAACGATACCGTAGTCATTCACGTTCGAACTCAAGAGAATCTAATTTCCGAAGATTTTCAAGACGTAGATCTCCGTCAAGAAGTGTGTCACGACAACGACCTGCCAACTGGGTATGTAGATACCATTTTAGATTCGGTAGGGCAGCTAGGCAATGTGAACAACCATTCTCATTCGGTCAAAACGACACCCAACTTAACACAACACATCATAACTCAACAAACTAAGTGACTTCATCATTGCGACAGCTAATGATGGAAGTCAAACAATACTCACACACCGCCTTTTTATTTACGATAACGACAATCACATAAATTTTTTGATAGACAGTGGAGCAGAAGTTTCAGTACTTCCAGTAAATAAATTTAAAGCCCACAAGAAAAATTCAGACTTAATATTAACAGCAGCAAATGGAAGCACAATCACAACCTTCGGCAAGAAATTACTCAACGTAAATTTGAAACTTAGACGCGATTTCCCTTTTACATTTATACTAGCAGACATTACAAGACCCATCATAGGAGCAGATTTCCTTACGAAATATGGACTCTTGATAGACTTAAAACACAAGAAACTCATTGATCCACTTACACAATTATCAGTTAGCGCAATCACAGCATTTACAGAAATATCACTACCTAAACTAATTACACTAGACAACAAATAAACAAATATACTCAAATATTATCCATCACTAACAGCAGAACCTGACTACAACAAAACAGTTAAACACAAAACAGTACACAATATAACTACAGAAGGACATTTACCTTTTTCAAGACCAAGACGACTTGACTCCAACAAATAAAAAATTGCCAAAAAAGAATTTGAATTTTTAATCAAAACAAGCATCTGTCGTCCTTCAGACTCCATATCAGCGTCTCCACTATATTAAGTACCAAAAAAAGATGTGAACGACTGCAGACCCTGTGGTGACTATAGAAGACTAAACGCAATCACAAATCCAGACCGCTACTCTCTACCACATATACACGACCTATCTATAGATTTACACAACAAACACATATTTTCAAAATTAGACCTAGTTAGAGCATACCATCAAATACCCATGGCCACTCAAGACATACATAAAACTACAATTACTACACCGTTCGGAATGTTTGAGTTTCTGAGAATGCCATTCGGCTTACGAAATGCAGCTCAAACATTCCAACGATTTATCAATGAAGTATTACGAGAACTAGACTTCGTATTTGTATACCTCGACGACATTCCGGTGGCCAGCGAGACAGAAGAAGAACACATTAAACATTTAAATTTAGTTTTCGAAAGATTAGACAATTACGGACGAAACATTAAACCAAACAAATGTATTTTCGAATGATATTTCAAACAAAGGCATACAACCTATCTCCCGATAGAATTCAATGCATTGTTAACTATCCAAAACCAGAAACAGTTAAACAAATGCAGAAATTCATCGGGATGATTAATTACTACCACAGATGGATTCCAAAATTAGCACACACACTCACACACATTTATGATATGATAACTTCAGCAATAAAAACAAAGGACAAACACTTAACATGGACAGAAAACACAATAGAAGCATTCACAACGATAAAATAAAGTTTTGCTAAGGAAGTGCTACTTAATCATTTTAATAGCAAAGCAAAACTTTCTATCGCTGTAGATGCATCTAACACTGCTATCGGTGCACTTTTGCAACAAGAACACAATCAGGAAACAGAACCACTAGCTTTCTTTTCAAAAGAATTATCACCATCAGAGACAAAATACAGTACATTCGATCGCGAACTTTTAGCAATTTACCTTACATTTAAACACTTTAGACACTATTTAGAGTGACGAACATTTACTATATACACAGATCACAAACCACTTACTTCAGCATTACATTCAAAAACAGAGAGAAGCCCAAGACAAATACGACACCTAGAATTCATTGCACAGTTTTCCAACGACATCAGACACATTAAAGGTACCGATAGCACCGTAGCGGACGCACTTTCAAGAGCTGAGATAGAGGCTTTCACAACCTTTGAGATCAACCTCAGAACTCTACACAAAGAACAGAATACAGATTCAGAACTACAAGAGATAGACATAAACATATAAAAAGATAGATAAACATACTTACAAATTCGAACAATTTCACATTCCAATACTTAACATTAAAATTTGGTGCAAACAAACAAGTTCAGGAACACGTCCACACATTCCACAAACATTACGCAAACAAATTTTTGAACAATAACATAACATTTCACACCCAGGTACACGAGCTTCTCGACGACTCATAACATAAAGATATTTTTGGCCCAAAATGAACACACAAATCAACAAATGGTCACAAGAATGCGTTAGATGCCAAAAAGCAAAGATACAAAGAAGACAATTCCACACAAGATAGACATTCCATACGGTCGTTTTGAGCATGTTCACGTTGATTTAGTTGGCCCTTTACCAATATCAAATGGTTACAGGACCTCAATTTACGTCCACAACATTTAGAAACTTCGTTAAAAATCTAGGAAGCAAACACATTACCACTTCTGCTTATCATCCACAAGCTAATGGGATGGTAGAACGATTTCCCCTCCAACTAAAGACTTCTATAATAGCGAGTAACAACCAGACAAAATGGTACACAGAGTTGCCACTAGTTCTTCTAGGACTCAGGACCACGGTCAAAGAAGATATTAAGGCTTCACCAGCTGAAATGGTTTTTGGTCAAACACTCAGGCTACCACAACAACTAGTAATTCACAACAGTCAGAATTTTAATGCGTCGGACACCTTGTCCAAACTTAAAGAGGCAATAGAAAATAAAAAGTCAAACATTGCGCATCACAGCACTAACTTCCAGCAATATATACCTCGAGTCCTCAGTATTTGTAACTTTGTCTTCGTCCGCAACGACACGATTCGTAAAACACTGCAAGAGCCGTACGATGGTCCCTTCGAAGTTATTGAGAGAACACCAAAATACTTCACAGTTCGAAAAAATAACACTAACATAACAGTCAACATTGATAGCATTAAGCCCGCCTCCTTAGACACTGAAACAGCACAGACACATTCAACCAAACACAAAAATATTAAAAAAGTACACTTTAACTTATTAGCTAACACGACCAAAAATTTTCAGAATGGAGGGGGAATAATGTGGTGACTCAATACCACCACATATAAACACCAACATCACAACATACAAAATACATACTTTACAAAATATTCACTTACACATTTTATCTAAAAAATTATTATTTAAGATTTCAAAAATTGTCATTAATTATTAATCAAAAAATTTTGTATATTATTTTCATCAAGGTTTATTTATTTTTTATTTAATTGATTTATTTAAATTGATTTTAAAAACTTTATTGTTAAAAACTTTTATTTAGCCGCAGATGGCATAGTTCTTGAAACCAACGGTCATGCGGCCGGTTTCTGCATCAACATCGACGACGCTCAATTGCACAGAGGCGTGGTCCATGGCATGTATAATTCTGTTGGATGCTTCATGTTTATAGAAATTTACAAAGTTGATGACACTCGGCAATGGATTCGAAAAGAAAAGCCATTAAAATACTTGCTAGTTATTTACTGATAGTTACGAAAAATACTAAAAAAAAACATTCAGCACGCACAAAAATGAAAACTATATAAATCTTAAAACACATTTGACAGTTTTCTATCAGCTTTTATTTATTGTATTTTACGCTCTTCTTATGTTTGACAGCTACGGTACCCACCTCTCTGTGACAACTCTACCATGTTGAATATACCTTGATTTTCATTATAAAATTGTATTCCAATATATGAAGACAGAAAAAATAAATTGTTTATAAATAAAGAAAATTTATTCAAAATATTTTTTTCAACACGCAGGGTGTATTTCTTTATTCATTCCGGATAAAGAATAAAACGAATAGAATAGATTATTGTTTATCCAGAACAGAATGAATAAAGAAACAGTATTGAAAAAGAAAGAATATTTTTTTTATTAAAACCAGAAACATATTTTTCGTATTTAATTAAAGACAACAAATAAACCAGATAAAATTTTAAAAAATAAAAATGCAACAAAGCAATCTAAAACATTTAAACTAAAAAATTTTCCATTTTCATTTAGCGACATTTTACTTCAAACAATCGAATATAACCTCACACACAGGGAATATTCTTTTTATTCTACCTTAGCTGATAGTATAAAAAGAACGCGTTTGGAATATTCCGTAAAAATAAATAAATACAAAAAGAATATTCCGGATAATCACAACTGAATAAAGAAACAAAAACCGTCATTACGAACATCTGGAATGAATAAAGAAATACAGCCGCAATGTTGAGTTTGTTATAAAAAGTTTGTAACGTGAAATTAATATCAAAATATAATACAATATAAAATAAAAAGGAACCAAAAAAACCCACACTGCTATATTATTAGTAACCAGTCTTTTTAAATTTGTTAAAAAGTAAGCACTTTATAACCTCGTTTTTTTACATAGCTGGACTTGAAAACCAGCTCATTTAATAATGGCTATTACAATATTTTAAAAATTTTTTCTTGGGAATTAACATATTGTGTTCAATTTTAAAACATAGTAAATAGTTTGCAAGTGTTCAATATAATATTAGTTAAAATTAAAAAAAACAGATAAATATCCATTCAAATAACATGTTCCAATTTCTTCAAGTAGTGAAGAGACTACTATTGATAAGGGAGGATTAGTAAGATTTAGATACAAATAATATCTGAATAGTTAAAACACAAGCTGTATTAATTGCTACGCCTCTCAAAGAATAAAATATGTGTTTTTTCTTTTTGTTTGTGAATAAGTTTATACAGTTCCATTTTTTTTATTATTAACAGCAGTTCTCATTCAAGAACATAATGATGTTTTTACATAAATGTAATTGTGAGCTTTTTAGGTCAAGTAGGTTTGAAGAAGGCAACAACTAATTGTGTTTTGACGTAGAATTACGTCTTACAGCGCGGTTTGCATGGGGGTCACTTTTACGAATTTTTTCAAAGTGATATTTGACACTTTGGGGTATACCTACAGCCTTTAATATTCATCGCACAAAGAAAAAAAATGCCAAAATATCAGTTTTAGTGGGAATAAAACGAATATCTAATAAAATAGCAAAATCTAAGGGCGCATTTATAGTGGCGACTTGTTGCTGGACCGGACCGAACCGAGAAGGAAAGCTGGAAATCGCTCCACATACAATCATATGAAACAAGCTCAAAGTGCGTATAGTGCCAACCGAGCTTGCAACTTCAAGTGACTTGTGCGCTGGTTTCCATCTTCCCGATTGTTGCTTTCTCGCTCGCTCGCACGGTTCGCTCGTGTGTTGATTAATTTTACACGTTGCTTGCTTATTACTTTCGTTAAATAACATGAAATGGATAAAGAAACAAGGAAAACAATTTTTTTGTTGTTTTTGCTGTTGCTCCTTTTCTACGTCTTTTCTTTGTTTTTCTTGTGCACGAAAGCAAGTGTGTAAAATGAACAAACGAATGAAAAGGGATTTTTCCCACAAAGTTGGCAACGTTGGCGCTAGCAAACTAAATTCCTCGGAAAATATTGATATACGAAAAAACAACAAATTGCAGCACACTTGACTGCCAGCGTCGCGATCGATTCTGTATTTCCTTGAATTCATTCATTCAAAAAACAAAGAACCACACGATAGCAACACGAAATTGCGCTCAGTTGTTATGCTGTATTTTCTTGACCGCAAAAATAGAAGCACTTTAAAGCTTTAAAGAAGCAACGAAGATAAATTTCTATCAACTGTTGCACACAGAAAACAAAAAGAGAAATAGTGAAGAAAGCTAAACCAGCCGGTGAAGCAATTCATCCAAAACAGAGAATCGAAGATTATCAAATTTTCTTATGTACGCTCTTCTTTTTCATTTAATTTAAAACACAAAAGTAAACAAGCAAAAAAAGTAGCAACAAGATAAAGCAACTTTGTTTAGATTAGTTTTGTATTGCTTTGTTGCAATATCAAAAATAATACAACAAAAACAAAACCTAAAGAAAAAAGTTAAAAAAGTTAAAACCAGTTGGATGATCAAGTGGCTTCATGCGGCTTGAAGTGCGTTTTCGCTGAGTCATAGCATCAAAAAAATCTTGGGCCAGCAGCTGATGTACGTTTTTTTAATGTGCGTTCTTTCTACGATCTTATTTTTTGTCAAAAAAAAAAATTTAAATAAAAACACAACAAGAAGGCAACAAAAACCAGCAGAAAACACTTGCGAAAAAAGTCGAAACAAGCTGGTACCTCAAGTGACTTGAAACGACTTGCAGTTGCAGGAAGCGTCTTTCAGCAGCGTTTTTCGCATTTTCGTCTCTGCACTTGTTGGTTTGAAGAAAGCAAAATGAATGAACGAAATTATGTGGCTTTTTTGATGCTTCGGTTGCAAAAGTAAACAAAAAAAAAACTGAAATATACAAACAAACCCAAAATAGTCATAAACCAGCTGAAACAAGTCACCAGCGACAAGCGCGCACTATACGCACTTCCAGCTGCTTTTGGCAGGACGCGTTTCCAGTTCGGTCCGGCCCAGCAACCAGCTGTCACTATAAACGCGCCCTAAGAAGATGAAAAATTCATTTATTCGTATGAGAAATGCACAAGCTGCTTAGCTGCTTATGCTGTTTTTAAGGTTGTTGTTGTTGTTGTGTTTGCTTGTTTGGTTCGTAATCACGCCGTTCGTTGTTGTGCTGCTTTTGTTGTTGTTGTTGTTGTTGTTGTTGTTGTTTTTTTTAATATGTATGTAAAACATACATATGTAAACACACATGACCCAGTGGGCATTTTAGCTAGCGATATGCAAAAGAAAGCATGCTAGTAGTGCTCATATTGGCGTCAATATACTTTCCATGATTGCTGCATTCATGAGTGCTTCTGTAAGGCCTACCTTTTGAAAATTTGGAGTCTTTTCATGTTATTTTGTATAAAAAAAAAGTTTGAAAAAAATTTTGAAAAATATTATAAATGATCAGATCAATTAAAAAAATCAAATCTTAAGAAAAAAAAAAAAAATTTTTTGGTCCGAGCTGGGTCTCGAACCCGCGCTCCCGAAAGCTTACTTTCTTTTGTAATAATGAAAAATAAGCTGAAGTTTGTTAACAACTGCGGTGTACTAGTGGATAAGATGCCGGACCGCCAGATGAGAGGTGTTTAAAATCTGGAAATTGTCAAAAGTTTTTTTATTTTCAAGTTGATAATGATAATGATAATGTACATTCTCAGTACAGTCGCGAGAGAGGAAGGCCTAGAAAATTTCCTCGTTTCATATAAAAAAGTTAATGGGCTTGAAAACGAGCACGGAAGGGCTAAGAAATCCATATGATGGCCTGCTAGAAGCGCTTCAAATACCTGCTTTTGCCCACTGGGGAGTTGCTTTCATTTTTTTGCTTCCCAGATAGCCAGTCGGTTCGGTTGAAAACTGTGTGCACTTCTAAAAGCACTGAAGCGGACCGTTTCGTTGTCAGTAAACTATGCATTGTGTGTTTCATATAAGCGTACCATTTATTAAGTTATATATTAATGTTGATTTTCTATGATTCAAATACAAATTCTAGTTGTTTGATAGCTTAAAATCGTTTATTGAGCTTTAGGTCAGGTTAGAACAATTAATTGCTCTAACTAGTTAATCGATCAGTTAGCTAGTTAATTAATCAGCTAGTGATATTTTTTTCATATTGAGAATGTATACTTTATAATTTACAAACAGCTTGCGGTAAAGGCAATTATTGCCGAGTGAAAAGCGGGACAAAGAGACCTTGCTATCAGAGCAAGAGAATTATTGCTCAAGTAGCAATAATTGCTTTCGTTGCAAACTCGAGAATTTTCGTGTGTGACGAGTGAAAAGCGGGACATAATAAGCAAAGTTCTGTTTATTTTATGTGAACGATTCGATTCATCCCCTCTTACGCTGCTCAACCACTGTGATCTTGCTCTTCTCTGTGCGTCGTTGTTTTAGATTTGCTTGGTAATTGTTGTTGGTTCAGTTAGCTGAAATTTTTTTAGATGTTCTTAATTTTTACTCTACATGAACAGCTGTATTTGACAACTAGCTCGCTTTTCTCTGCTTTCTACTTCATTCCTCTCCGAGTAGGCCCTACCTTGGTTATTCTGCCATGAGTTGGAGTACGAATAAAACGAATGTTTATTTTCAGCATGTATGTATACTACTACGCAAATTTGCGCTTGCGTTACTAAGCATGCGTTGTACTTAAAAACCTCATTTATTTTTTAAATACCATAATAAATTCGAACTCTTTTTATTATGCATTACATTCTTTCCATATTAAAAATATATTTTGTTTAATAAAATTTTAATTTTAAATTACTTTTAAAATATACATATATGTATTTCTTTACTACAGGAAAAATAAATAATTCAAATTTACCCATATTTATTTCCATTAATTAAACATAACTTTGAATTTCATTTAGTTTTAACCAACAAAACAAATGAAAAAGAACAACAAATTCATCACCATAAATATCAAACGAAAACTTTTTATAAAACAAAACAAATTTTTACATGAATTTAATTGTGAGCTTTTTGGATCAGGTAAGTATAAAGAAGGACAACAACAACAAATTTGTTTTCGAATAATTTTTATTTAGAAGATGAAATACTTTAAACAAGTTTTGAAGAATATACATGAAAAAACCAGAATTTTTCCCTATTACTGTATAAAAAGGAATTCTACGTCTATACTTACGATACTATCGAAACTGTGTCTTTTTTAAATAGACCTTTTTCGCAAAAGATGAAAAAAGTGATTTTTGAAAGTGGTACAAGTAGTTAAAAGTGTATTTTAATTTGTTTTAACTATGTACACAAAATATACCATGGCAACAAACTATTGAGAAATTGCAGTTAAGACAATGGTAAGGTTTGGAGAAATCGAATTTTTGGTTTTGGAGTTGTAATATCGCATATTTTTTTGTGGTGATGAATTTTCACTTTCATAAGTGGCAAAAAGTAACGTTTGAGGTGTTGGGATTGTATGAAAAGTGTCACGTCTCATATTGCAATACTACTTGTTAACAAAACATATTTGCTACCAAAATTTTAACTCAATCGACTCAGCAGCTTTAGAGTCTGTAACGGTCAGACACACTGACGGACAAACAGACATACAGACAAAAAAGCAGTTGGAACAAAATATTATCTTGCCTGAACGCAAAAATCCACTTTACTTACTATAGCTTTCAAAGGGTAACATTTCCTTAAAGACATCGAGGCTACAGCCCATTCATCATTTTTCTTCTTTGACTATGTCGTTAAGTACCTCCTTTGACGTGGTAGAACTAGAACATAGGTATTAGGGAGTCCAATCCGGGAAGCTTATCTCGATCCCGGGATCCCGGGATTAGTTCGGGATTGAAAACTTTAAGAAGTAAATAATTCAAAACGTTTTTAATACAATTTTTTTATTTTTTATTAGTTGAAACTAAAAAATGTAAATTAATTTATTTATAAATCAACAAGTCAGGGCCGTAGAAAAAAGGGAATTTTCGGTGTTCAAACCCTCCAGAGGGTCGAAATTTAAAAAAAAATTAATGTATTTAAATAATTATTTCATTGAATAACTTAATATGTTTTAAAAAACTCAAATCATATACTGAATTTGCTTTTACGTGTCATAAAGTATTTGTTAGGAGTGGAAGCGTGTAAACAACAATAGTGAAAACATTGGCAATTGTAGATGATGTTAGTAACTTCATTTTTATTTTTTTTAATATCTTAAAAAATTTCAAGTTTTTTGTAAATTAATGTTTTATCTCTAATACGTATAAATTTAAGAAATTCTGGGAATGAATGCAAGCACTCAAAGCCTTAATAACGATATCTTAAAAGTGAGGATCGCATTAGAAATAGTGAAGTTATTTCCACTTAAGTTAAAATAAATTCAAAAAAATTCAAAAAAGGCACGAAAAACAGCCTTGCCTAGCCAAAATGAATGCTATTGAAAAACTTTAAAATGTTTTGATGCAGATTAGAGAAACATTTCCTACTTTAAATATCTGACAGTTTATTTTTTTTTTTTAAAGTAATATATTTACGAAAAAACATGATTTTTTGAGGTTTTTGCAAAATGTTTTAGCTCACTGGCGGCTATTGTAACAGACAAAGTATTTTGGGAATCATAAAATACCTTCACCACAAAAAAAACTAATTTTCTAAGTCAGAATATCTGACAATTTTAAAATACTGACTTCCTGACATTGCAAAATCTTCTAAAACTTTCCAAAGTCTTTGCTCAAGTGATTCAATTCCTAACAATCTTTTTCAGCCTAAATAAATGGTTTTTCTAATTCTATATTCATATCAACTTAAGCTGAAATGGTAGCATTTACATGAATATTTGTAATAAAATTTTTTTATAAAATTCCCGGGATCCTAAAAAGAAAATCCCGGGACTTAAAGGGGCTTAAATAGTCCGATATCCCTAATAGGTATATTACAAGACTCTCGTGAGTTCAGTAACAGCTTCAGAAGCTAGGGCTAAATTAGTTAAAATTCTAGGACGAACAAAAAATTTCTATTATGGGCCCCATACAAGCTGCAACCAAAGCAAAGCTGGAAGTGTAACTTGGAAGTTTTTGACAGCTATCACGAAATAGAGAAAACAACATTTTCAAAAGTGGCAGAAACGAGCTACTTTTAAAAACGTTTATCCCAGATTTTGCACTTCTAACGTTTATTTTAATTTTAAAAACGAACATTTTAAAATGAAATAGTAAAACATTTATTTTCATTTTAAAAACTTACATTTTAAAATGAGATTCTGAAATGTTCGTTTGATTTTTAACAATAGATATTTTGAAATGATGTAGTGAAACGTTTATTTTTATTTTAAAAACGAAAATTTTAAAACGAGATTCTAAAATGTTCGTTTGATTTTTAATAATAAATATTCTCAAATGTAAAATGTTTATTTTCATTTTAAAAACGAAAATTTTAAAATTAGATTCTAAAATGTTCGTTCGATTTCTATTAATAAACATTTTAAAATGCAATGGTACAACAATTATTTATATCTTAAAAACGAAAATGTTCATTATTTCCCATTAATTTCAAAAATTTACAGAAATCCGCATTTCCTCCTTTAATTAAAAAAAGCTTTATTGGTTTTCAAAATTACAGTTTTATTTTAGTTATTTTATCATCAGCTATGTTCATCTCGTTAAAATTTTTTAGATGATTATACTGTATCCCAGCGTCTATAAAAAAAATTTTTGTCAGATATTATTAATTTTATTTAAAATACTTACCATTTAGTTGTGTCAGGAAATGCTCCAACTCAAACTCTTTCATTACTTTCTTGCAGGCAAACTGCAGAGTGATGAAATCGAGAATGAAAAATATTATATTATCTGAACAAATATCAAATACATAAGTCAATGAAACATATATAACAAACAATTCGCTATAACAAGTGTTTTGAAACAAAGTACAGGGTTGTCAATATTCGAAACGCCCCTCTGGGAACACTGTAACTTTCCGCAGTGATGCCAAATCGACTAATGACATACCGCGTTTGAAGCGTCATTCCAAGCAAATGTTTACAATGAAACAGTACATGCCACGCGAACGCTCTAAAATTGTTGAAATTTACATTCAACAAAACAAGTCAATAGTGAAAACTCAACTCAATGAGCGATGAAGCTCATTTTCAGTTGAACGAAACGGTAAACAAACAAAATTGCCGTATTTATGCCACTGAAAATCCACAAGAGATTCAAGAGGTACCTCTTCACGATGCAAAAGTCACTGTTTGGTGCGGCGTTTGTGCTAAAATGCTCATTGGGCCGTTCTTTTTCGAAGATGATAATGGCCACAGAGTTACTGTCAATCAGGAGCGTTATCGCGATATGATAAACAATTTTTTCATGCCAATAGTTCGTCGAAAGCGTATCAGGCACTACTGGTTTCAACAAGACGGCGCGCCACCACACACAAGCCGCACTACAATCGATTTTTTGAAGCAATTGTTCCCTGGCCGTTTGATGTCAAAAAATGGTGATTTCGATTGGCCGCCAAGATCACCAGATTTAACACCTCCAGACTTCTTTTTGTGGGGTTATTTGAAATCAAAGGTTTACGTCAACAAGCCAAAGACCCTAGAAGAGCTGAAAACCAATATCCGTCAAGAAATAACCGCCATTCCCATCGAAATGTTGAAGAAAACCATGGAAAATGCTGCAAATCGGGCACAATATGTCGTAGAGGCCAATGGCGACCATTTACGAGATATCATATTCAAGAAATAATGTAAGCAAATCTACTTGAACCCAATTAAATGATATTCATGACGAACAGACAAAAAATTGTGGTTTCTTTGGTTTATTTTAAAAAAAAATGGGCGCTTCGAATATTGGCAACCCTGTATGTGCATTTTACTATGTCATGGTAAAATTCACATAGTACATTCATATTCACATAGTACATTCACATGGTACATTCGTAGTTGTTTTAAAAACTATTCGCTTTACTTTTCTATTTAAAAATGTACGTTTTCATTTTTGTATGGGGTAAAATGTTTTTAAAAAAATTAATTTTATCCTACTTTATCATAGTAAAATATTCGTGGTTGTTTTAAAAAGTTTCGTTTTACTTTTCTATTTAAAAATATGCGTTTTCATTTTTGTATGGCGTAAAATATTTTTAAAAATATTAATTTTACTAAACGTTTTTAAAATGTAAGTTTTTGATTTTTTGTTTTCTCAGTGGATGAAGTCGCAGCGTGTGTGTCGAAGTTACGCAACTCATTGACGGTTGCAACTCAGGTTGCAGCAAAATTAAAATCGTTTAATATTTTGGTCGCAGTTGCTGTTTTTTGCTGAGTTGTTGCTACGTTGCAGCGTGTATGGCAAAATGGATTGCTGCAACCATCGCAGCATGTGTGTCAAATGTATTAAAAAAGACGTAATCTGGTTACAGTTCCACTAATATTTTGATTGCAGTGTGTATGGGCCGCATTATATTTTAATCGATCACCTCAGATTAGGATTTTAATTACAAATGTAAATAGTGTCTTATAACATATGTATGTATATAACTGCAAAACTGCAAGGACAACGAAATGAGGGGAAACCATTTTATATGCTCTTATTTAGCGATTCCATTGAATATTAGTCCTTGGATATAATCTTATTAAAAACAACTTGATTGCTCATGTTTTATGTTCAACTACACGGTCTGAAATCTTGTACTAAAACTGAAACCTTTCTGTACACATATAAGTCCACATTAGCTGTGGTTTCAAATCTAGTATTAGCAAAATACTAAAACATTGTTTTAATACAGCTTGGTTTCGAATTTAGTACAGCCTTGGATTAAAATATAAAAAAAATAACAACCACCGAGGTATAAAACCAAAAATTAATACAGAATTGTATTTAAATTTAAACCAAAAAGGCTAAAGTTGAAACCAAAAAGCTAAAATGGATGCTGTAATATTTCTTTAGGTTTAAATTCTAGTACAGAAGAGTTTTAATTATGAGTAAGTATTTGCAAAGTTTAAATTTTAAACCGTAGGATGTGTTAAGAATAAGTTAGTCAAGGATAAGTGCGCACGAAACGCAAATTAAAAAAAACGGGTCATTGCTCATTTTTAAATTGTCAAAATTGATTATTAAAAAAACGCTCACGAGTTCTAAGAGCGAAACAAACCAAGTCCAACTCCAGTTTTTTCCTCTTAATACAATTTGTGCCAAATAGTCTAAAGCAGTAATTGGGCCTAATAATATTATGTCGACTAATTTAAATACTTGCTTAACATTTCAACTGTTGTCAAACAAAGCAAAAATCATTCAACCGTAGTGGTTGGACGCATCGAAGTAGCTACACTGTATAAATATCGTATTTGAGAAGTGATGAATTTGGTTGAATGTGCAACTGGGGGTCCTCCATCTAAACAGTGGACAAAAATAGAAGAAGTGGTTGGATATCTATGGAGTTCGGTGTCCTTACTAATTTGGTAGCTAAGCTTAAAAATGATAAAGGATTTATTGTAAGCCTTATAGTTTGACCAAAAATCAGGTATTTTTTATAAATTTGCTTAATTTTTTTTTTTTTTTTTTTTTTGAAAATATTTATTTATTTATTTATTGGCCAACCAAGGCAATTTACTTATTCTAACAGGTTTTTACAAATTCATTTACTTATTCTAACAGGTATTTATTTTTTATTTTTTTATTTTTTATATATTTTTTTTCTTTTTTTTTTCCCTTTCTCCCCCTTCCTTGTTTTGGTGTTCAAAGATGTGCAATTTGAAGTGGACGTAATCCGCCCACCTAATTGACATTATTTCACGAACACGCCAAAAAGGAAAGGAAAGAAAAGAGGAAATAAAAAAAAAAAAAAAAAAAAAAAAAGAGAATTCAGAGGTTGGGCTGATTAGGCAGAGAAAGAGACTTGTATAGAGAACGCTTGAATAAGAATGTGGACATGGAAGGTGAGTAGTGGTCGGATATATTATTAAATTTTCTACAGCAACGGTTGATGGGTTCGTTACTGGCATATGCAGTATGATGCCGATATTCAGTTAACAGCCGAGTATGCCTTGTACGTCTTAAAGGGTCATTGAGGGTAATCTTGTTAGAGATATATTCGCAGTTAGTTACACCGCTCAGAACATCGAAAGTAAAGCATGTATCCAGTACCGTTCTTCTTGTTGATAGCGGTGTCAAATTTAATAGGGTGAGTCTGTGTTCATATGGTGGAAGGCTTCCATAATCGCGGGGGTTATAAGTTTCTCTCAAAGCGAATAGTAAGAACTTTTTTTGAATGGATTCGATTCTATCACAATGGGATCCAAAAACTGGATTCCAAATTATGCAGCCATATTCGAGTATTGGGCACACTATTGCACAGTACAGGGATGTAGTGACCCATACATTCTTGAATTCGTATGCTCGTCTTTTAATAAAACCGAGCAGTTTACTGGCCCTGGATACAATCTTATCATAGTGTAAATTAAAGCGCAGTTTGTGGTCCAAGACCACTCCAAGATCAACTATATAATTGACCCTGTTAAGTTCATTATTATTAAGGCGGTATTTGTGATTTACAACTTGGTTTCTACGGGAAAAACTTATCACGCTACACTTTTTTACATTGAGGTAGAGTTTGTTTTG
Source organism: Dichetophora obliterata (assembly GCA_963920525.1). Classification (NCBI taxonomy): domain Eukaryota; kingdom Metazoa; phylum Arthropoda; class Insecta; order Diptera; family Sciomyzidae; genus Dichetophora; species Dichetophora obliterata. The sequence continues at coordinate 49,922,988 of OY986438.1, read as the reverse complement.
GGTACACCAGGTCTCAAGAGATGAGAGTTTTAACTGTAAGAAAGTTACATCTTCCTGCGATTCAATTACGTGGTACAATTTTAAGTCGTCCGCATACATAAGATGTGGAATATCCTTCAACACCATGGACAAGTCGGATATGAAGATATTGAAGAGAAGAGGACCAAGGTGACTACCTTGCGGTACTCCAGAGGAGACTTCAATTTTCTTCGAAACAATTCCTTGAAATTTAACATATTGGGATTTACCATGGAGATAAGTTGATAGCCAACTAAGTAAAGATCCAGAGAAACCAAATTTTTCTAATTTATGTATTAAGATGCCGTGATCAACACGATCAAAAGCTTTACTGAAATCAGTGTAAATAGCGTCTATTAGGTATCCTCACTCCATCTTGCATAAAACGTCAGAAACCATTATCATGAGGTTAGTGGTTGTGGACCTTCCTTTTCGAAACCCGTGCTGCTGCTCGTTTAATCTCTGGTTGATAAGGTACGTTAGCTTTTCGCAAATAATTTTTTCAAATAGCTTTGGGACGGCCGACAAAATTGCTATGCCTCTATAGTTTTCAACTGAACTTTTTTGACCGTTTTTGTATATTGGTATTAGGTGGGAAGTTTTCCAAAAAGAGGGAAACACTTCAAGAGACAGTGATTTGTTAAATATAATATATAAGGGCACAAGTAGTTGGTCTAAGCATCGCACCAATTACTTTGGGGGAATTAGGTCTGGTCCAGGTCCCTTGGTTGCATCTAAACCCTTTATTGCATTCGATATGTCTTCTATTGACAAGCTAAAGTTTTCAACCATATGTTGTGAATTCGGAGTGGGGGGAAAAACATCCGACTGAGCAGTTGGTGGACAAAATACATCCTTAAAATGATCCGCAAAGAGGTTACATATTTCTTGAGGGTTGGAAGAGATAATATTACCTTTATACATGGATGAAGGGTAACCGGCTGATTTTCGTTTCAGATTGACAAAGTCGAAAAATGTTTTGGGGTCTTGGACAATTTTCTCTCCAATTAAGTTTGTGTAAAACTTGTAGGCTTCTTCAGATTTGAAAGAGAACTCTTTTGATAGCTCATCGTATCTGAGCCTCATTTCTTCGGTAACATTTGCGGTAGTTTTGATGAGTTTGTAAATTCGGTTTCTCTCGTTTCTCAGGTATCTGAGATTTGAATTTAGCCAAGGTTCTGAAAGTTTGTTTTTTTTCTTTATTTTAGGCACATATCTTTCGATAGCTGTATAAATGAAATTATAAAAACTCGAAACAGCGCTATCTAAGTCTAAGTTCGATAGAGCGCAACTCCAGTTAATACCCTCTAGAAGAGATGTTATGCTTTCGTAATCAGCATTAAGAAAATCGTACACAATGGAGTTATTGAAGGACTGGGTAAAAGAAATATTTATATCAGATAACATTACTGTTAGGGCTGTATGGTGAACAGTGTTAGCAAACAAATTTTCTGCTTCGATGGTTGGAACAACCCTCACTTCGTCGTACGAGTTAGTAAAGATTAAATCCAACCACCTACTATTTTGGTTTTGTGTTGCAGAGACTTGCTGTAGATCATTGCTATAAAACGTACTTATTAATGTAAAGTCTATGGAACTAGAGAGGTTTACAGGAAGAAGATAGTTGTCATTTTCATCAATGACAAATGATATATTTGGACGGCTGAAGTCACCAAAAATAACAATCCTATCATCTTCATTTAAGGTTTCCGTAAATGTAGTGATTGTTTCACATAGCTCATTGTATGATGCTTCGCTAGAGCTTGGGGGGATGTAAATGACACCAATGTACATAGAGAATTTTTTTCCTATATAAACTCTTACTATACGGTGTTCAAAGAGTTTAAGATTTAATGATCTTTTTCCTCTTCCTTGATTTTTTTTTATATTAACTAAATTTTTATTTATAAATATTTCTCTTTTTATGTGCAAGTAAAAATTTTTGGGCAAATAATTAAGCAAAATTTTAGTTTGGAGTTCTATTTGTTAAAAATATTATTTTAATATTAAATCATCAATTATTAACTACACTGTGCATGTCCAAATATCAAACAACCTGGAGACATATCAGTTAAGTATAATTCGAGGACGATGAATTTAATGGCGTTTATCGTTTTTTAATCCTTCGGCCCGTTTTCTAGAAATTGAAAGTTCAAGGTCAAGTGCATGTTGATGCAGTTTTTGTTAGAAAAACTTTTTCTTATTACCTTAATCGACTTTGTCTCAATGAGTAAAACATTAAAAATTACTTGGAGAATAATTTTATAAGACATTTTAACCCTCGAAACCCAACTCTTATGGTCCAAATTGACCTCAAAAATAAAAAAACACCTTTTTTTCGTAAAATGGCTTTGTTCAAACAAAAACAAGTAAGCTTTTTAACGGAAAATTGTTCCCCTGATTGGCACTAAATGAAATTACAAATTAAACCAAATTAACCATCTTTAAGTGTCGTCCCTCAAACGACCTGAAGGGTTTTAAAGCTAAGTTTTTCGTACATATTTTTCTTTATTTTCTCAGATAGATTCATCTATTTCTATTGCTTCTTCATGTAAATTCCAACAAATGTCCCCTAAGAGAGCATCTACTTTTTTACCACTGCTTGAGTCTCGCCGTCACCTGATGGAAACGTTCGTTCGTCATCAGAAACGATTCTGATTCGTCATCAGAAACGAATTACGCAGAATTTTTCCTCGGTTGAGTAGTATGAAAATAAAGGAAGGTTGGTGTTTACATGATTTTAAATTTCATTTCCTAACATTTCTTTTACAGAAATACTAAATGGACCCAATATTCACCGCTTATTGACGGATGAGCCATTTAAACTAGCTCTCAGCCATAATGAGTAGTCGACATGGGTTTGTGTCAACGCAGTAATTAAGAATCCTCAAGGAATTCATCGATCCGACGATTGGCGCTTACACATTGACAGAATGCTTACCGCTTTCCATACTTTAAATGTAAGAATGCCGCTAAAAATTCATTTTCTGCATTGCCACGCTAAAAAATTAGGACAATCCCTAGACGAATCTGATAAGCATGGCGAACGTTCCTATCAGGTGACGGCGAGACTCCAGTATTGGTACAGTGGTAAAAAACTAGATGCTCTCTTAGAAGACATTTGTTGGAATTTACATGAAGAAGCAGAAGAAACAGATGAATCTATCTGAGAAAATAAAGAAAAATATGCATGAAAAACTTAGTTTTAATACCTTTCAGGTCGTTTTAGGGACACAGAAGGTTATCTAATTTGGTTTAATTTGTAATTTCAATTAGCGCCACTATAACAGGGGAATCTTTTTCCGTCAAAAAGCTTGCTTGTTTTTGTTTGAACAAAGCTTTTATTTGCAAAAAAGGTTTTTTGATTTATGAGGTCAATTTGGACCATAAGAGTTTGGCTTCAAAGTTTAAACTGAAGATTAAGGTGTAACTGAAATTATTTTCCAGGTAATTCTTAATGTTTCACTCATTGACACGAAGTCGATTAAGGCAATAAGAAAAAGTTTTTCTAACAATAACTGCATCAACATGTATTTGACCTTGAACCTTCAATTTCTCCAAAATGGGCCGAAGAATGAAAAAACGGTAAACGCCATTAAATTCAGCGTCTTCGAATTATGCTGAAATGATATGTCCCTAGCTTGTTTGCAAAAGGCGTGACCGATCCATGCACAGTATTATTAACTATTCTAACCTTGAGCTATAATTGAAATTCTCTACAAAAGAAGAAATTTGAAAACATGTATGCTATTTTTTAAACTATTACGTAATTATTTTCCTCGTGTTAAATCAGTTTAAGCATTTCCGCAGCTACGGGTGTTTTTTCCATTTATTTTTTAGGTTTTTATAAGAAATAAGCAAAGAAGCAAATAAGGCATGAGCTTATTGTCATTGTTTGTGCTTATTTTCGATGACTTTTTTGTACTCGTACGCGATAAGTTAATTTTTCAGAAATCTTTATATCTTGCTTTTAAGGCTTTTTAAAAAAACAATGTGAAAGTAACAAGTACTCGTATTTATGCATCGAAATAAATATTATAAATTAGTCAACAACCACTTGGCAAGTTGAAAAATGGTATTATATCATTTTAACTGGACTGAAACTTAACTGTACTAAACATACAGAACGATTGTAATTTGCAATGTAAATATTTTTACAATCTCTAACACAGGGGTTACATGAGACAGTACTGATAAGACAGTTGCAATACATTCACAAATATTTACTCATACACCCTCAATTTTGATAATGTCTGCTCTACTCTCTTAACTTTTTTTTAGACAGTTGGCGGGACAGAAGATGAGAAAATTTAATAATATTAATTGGAAATTTGCAATGCTTTGGCGTGCTGGTAGTTTTAACAAACATTTTCTTTATAAAATATAAATATTTTACTATTTTGATTACTGTCATCCCAGTTAAAAAAGAAGCCCTGCTGTGTGTCTGCCGTTAACATGCCTCGAAAAGACAGGAGACATGCTCGCCTCCATACCCGCTTATATCTTTTTTGTATAGGCATATCCTAAGCCTGCATGTCTGCCAAATGAACTGCCGTAGTAGCAATGCAGCATACATCTCATGGTATGAATGCAGAAGGTATACATGTCTGCCAAATAAACTGCCCTTGCAGCAATGCTGCATGCATCTCTCGGCATTAATGCTGTATTCATACCATGAGATGCATGCTGCATTGCTGCTACGGCAGTTAATTTGCCAGACATGCCGTCCGAGGACATGCCTATAGAAAAAAAAAACAGATGCGTCGCTGTACACACGGGATAATTTAATTTTTTTTTTTTAATAAAAAAATTTTTGAATTTAAACATTTTAAATACCATAATGCTAACTAAAAAAAAATAATATTCCCACCAGTAAATTTTATTACCTTACATTATTATTTTACATAAATTATGAATTATTTTTGTAAATTTTATTGAAATTATTGGTTTTTAATATCTAAAATATCAAACATATATTATATAGATGTAGTGTCATTGATATTTCTAGCAAATATTACATCAATAGTTATCCTAATCGTGTTGTGCAAATATTTGAATCGTTTATCATTCGCAAATTATATTTATCTAAACGGCATTGTTTGAGGACTAGAATTTTTATGAAATTAATTTTTTTTATATTTCAAAAGTATAGTCTTTCTGACGTTATTTTCACTTTTACAGCCGTTTTAGGAGGTGTCGAGCCACAGTGTTTCGTCTACATTCATTCTCTTTATACTAGTTTATCTTGAAACTAATTTTTTTGGCATGATGTCGTAGAAGAAATAAAAACTATTCACCGAATGCTCTGAAATTTTAATATGCTATTCATAACATCAGAGGCTATCGCTGGAACTAGAATCAAAGTTTTATTTTAAAAACATCGTACACACAGAAAAATTTTGCATAGTAAAATCATTGTGATGCATAGTTGATTTCATTTTACATGATTTCATATTTTGTGGTGACATAAAAGTGAAAATACAAGTGAAGAAGTGCTAGTGGAGGTAGAAGAAGCAGATGGTAATATGGTGTTCTTCGAAAATATTATTATCCATGAAGATAGCTATGAGGCTGAGCTGGACGAACTATTAAAACAATTTAATTTGTCGGAAGTGAAACATTACTTGAAAAGTAAGTATCCCCAAAATATGATTAAGGATGAGTTCCTAAATGCATTTATGCAATGCATCAGTGTGTGTACAACAGGAATGTGCATGGTTTAAGACGAGGGCTCCCGTGGCCCTTAAGCAACAACAGCAACAACAGTAACATACATTACTAGTGTAGTTACAGTTCTCTTCTTGCCCAGTGACAGCATCGCGATTTGCATGTTGTTGTTAGATGGTTTTGTTAGTACATTATCACAGTTTTCCATCGCCAAAGTACGTCGGTGCATTGCTTGTCAGTTTATTGTTGGATGCATGTTTTATTTTAGCTGACGAAACATCCATCCAACGACAAAACGCCGAGCCATGGCGGTGACATAACTTTTTAGATTTATTAACAAAAAGCACTAACAACAATATTGAAGCACTGAAAGCTCATATCACTGGGTAACTCACAAAGCTGTTAAAATTTTCTGTGTGAACGGTTTTAGTTCTCAATTTTTAGGCTACAAAATAAAACCACTTCTGCACATTATTAACGTACGTGTATTTTGTTTTTGTAAAGTGTGCAAATCCTCAACTGCACTGGGAAGTGCACAAATCGTAAATACCCCTAATTTCAAAATGTTATTTTTTTTAGAATATTCAATTGACTACGAAAGCTTAAGGTATTTATTTAAGGAAGATATACAGGAAGCTATACCATCCATTGGACTTCGTGCACGTTTCAGAGAAAAGTTATTTAGTTGGAGAAAAAATGAGGTATGTTTATATTAGACTCTGAGGTATGTTTATATTAGAAGAAATAAAGTTTTATAATTATACGTCGTAAATTTCTTTTATATTTTTCAGTAAAAAAAAAATAAAACCACCTTTAAGTTCTTTTTATTTCAAAATGAGGTTAAGATTCAGCTGGATTTCATGATTTTATAATGATTCAACAAGACCATCATAATGATTTTACATGACATCATAATGAATCAGCATTACCATAATAAGGATTTTACATGATTTCATAACGATTCCACATGATTTCATAATGATTCAACATGATTATCATAATGATTTTACATGACTTCATAATGATTCAACATGACCATCATAATGATTTTACATGATTTCATAATAATTCAACATGATCGTCATAATGATTTCACATGATTTCATAATGATTCAACATGATCATGATAATAATTTTACACGATTTCATAAGGAATCAACATGACCATCATAATGATTTTACATGATTTCATAATGTTTCAACATGAAAATTTATTGCTATTCTTACATGAAAATCACAATGATTTTACTATAGATCTCTATGAAGCAAAATCATTGGGGAAACATGTAAAATCATTATGTTTCTAGTTGATTTTACAATGTTTTTTTTCTGTGTGTATATTTGATCACTTAATACCCGGAAGAAAACAAGCTGTTTTAAGAACTTAATTTTCAAAAGCGCGTCATTCTGTCAATTTTCAATATTTCTTCTTCTAGTGCCAGCCATAGCTGCATTCATAGTGAATAATTATATTCTTGGTTTTTATTTTTCAGATAAATAGAAAAGTCTAAATTTACAACACCGCCGGTGCCTCTTTTCCTTGAGAGCGTCTCTTTGAGCGCCATTTTGACCAAGATCAAGAATTTTTTATATTAAAAAAATTATTTTTTATGATGAATGAGTGTTACAATATGCCTTAAAAGTTTAAATAACGTTGTTCAATATTTTAACTTTTTAAAAAATCCTAAAAATACATTAAATTTTCGAGCGCTGGACCACCGGCCTTGCCATAAGTGCCTATGAACATTCATGGCTGAATTCGCAATTAAAATATACACCTAAAATAATTGACATCTTGTGACAATTTTCAACCCACTCAGTGGAACCTTGCTACTTTTGTTGTTTGGATAGCTGACAAAATGTGACAAAATGGCGTTTCTAGCTTGATAGTGTTTCCATGCACAACATTGAGTCGAGTTGGACTTCGGCCATTCTTTTCGCCATTTTTTCTTGGTATAAATGTATGTGCTCAGAAGGTGCAAAATTTACTAAATATGTTGAGTCTTTGATCAGTATTAGTTTCCGCTACTTGGTGTGACTGCTGAACGGTTTGTTACATTTTGTCAGCGCAGTGGCAGAAATAAAATAAAATAACAAATAATCAAAAAAACCTCGCTCAACAGTTGAGCAACTGTTTCTAATTCTAAACGCATCTAATCTTACTCAGTTAAATCTAACAAGTTTCGTGGGGTTTCATGGATTTAACGAAATTCAACTCAACTCGCGTTTCCATGGGAAGTTAATACCGAGTCAACCCCGACTTAACTCGCCATGGAAACGTGGTATTTGATCGATAATTGTGAACTGCTGCATTATAGCTTCACGCATTCACAATAGAATATGTATAGGATAGCTAATGCACAATCTCTTTAATAAATTCCTGTCATTTACTGCAACATAGCTTCAACTATACTTAGTATTGAATGAATCACATCATGATACGAAGGGTCTCGGAGTAGTGGTTAGTGCGTAGAGCTCTCGATCTAAATGGTGCGAGTTCAATTCTTACTGCTTACTAACAAAGGAATATTTTTAATTTTATATCCTCTTGTTGTAATAGACGCAAGTAAAAAACAACAACAATTCTAAGAAAAAGGTGTGTGGAAAAAGTGTCGTTTTTCACTTCAAGCAAATCACAAAACGAGGCGTAAAAAGATTCGCTTTAAAAAATATGTCTCTGATGGAATTTGACCTCACTATAAGATTCTCAATAAAAACTAAAGCCCAAGCCAACTGAGCCATTCGCACTGTTGTGATTTTGTTGAAATAATATACATTACAACATTTTTGCTATCAACAGTGCTTCAACGAAACACAAACTTTCGGCGAATGACAACAATCATGAAAATATTGAAATTTTTGTCCCTTTATTGAAATTTTGCATTAGCAAACATGATACTTTTGCTTCTTAACTTAGCATTAAGACTATAACCTGCCATATTCCTTCCATCAGCAGTCCTGCTTTGTTTTTCATCTGGGTTGCCAATTGTCTGGTCTTTTATTCACAGACACAAAGTTCTACAACTAATTCGTATTTTTCACTGTCTTAGCAGTACTGTCTCGTGATACCCCCGTGTAAGCAGCTAATTAAAATTGACTCAGTTTATTTTTAAGCCACAAGACAAAATTCTTAATATTAATCAAACATTTAACGTCAGTTTCTAATAAATCTTTTAATTTCTGAAGCATCAATATTTGTTCATCTTGAGTTGGTGAGAACTTTTGCCTCTGAAACATCGCTCATAGTGCAATATACATTTCATATGATACTCACTTTAATAATGTCGCAAATCAATTCTATTTTTCATATGTTAACTCCCCTGTTAAATTATTTTGCTATCTTCTTTGTAAGTAGAAACTATAATTTTTGTGATATTTGTGTTTCAGAAAGTAAAATGTTGGTTTTTGGGTATATTTTTAATTTTAAGCACTTTTTTTTTAAATATTTCAATATATGTAGGACAACTATGAGAAGTGGTTTACAACTCCTAGTTTTTCAATATATCTTTATTAGATGAGTTTTTTTCAAAAGATTTCCAGATCCTCCGTGCAAGGTCAGATTCAGAATACTGGATGTAATATAAGCACGTGACGCGACAAATTCCCAAACTGGATGAGCGCCGCTACAAAACGTGCATTTGATGAAGTATAAAATGGATGTTTAAAATCGAGTTTCCTTTAAACATTTAAGTCATACAAAAACTTTTTACCATAGCATATTCTAATGTAAATTTTTTTGTTTTATCCGAATATGCCATTTGATTTATACAAAAATTAGTCCTTGCCCCCATATTGGCCAACTTTATCAAGAATTTCCTGCGATTTTGAAGAAAGCTTCGATTTTGAAAACGTTGCCTTTGCCTTTGCCTAGATCGCTGCAATTTTTGCGAATTTTGATGTTCTACGATTGTTAGTTATTTTATGAAGTTTAGGAAAAATAAAAAATTATCCAAATTAGATCATTCTTATGACAGAAAAACAATTTTATTTTAAGCTTAGTTTTGGGAAAACATTTATTTTTTATAAAATTGACTTTACTTAGTTTTCTGCATGTGCTTTTCTGCACTTGCTCATCATCAACGTTTATATGTGTTATTGGTTTACATGCCCCTTGCCATATGTTGCTCTGAAGATTAAGACAGGCCGGTGCACAGTACGTTGTATTCTCACAAAAGTTGGATAAAAATAGAAGAAGTGCTCCTATGATAATTTAATTTTGTATGCTTAATCCGTTTAAGCCAATTAAGAAAAATTTCAAAAATGGTCGAAATCGGTTACAACCTCCCTTGGATATATATAAATTTTTCACTTGATTTTGTATGGGAGGTGCATACAAAGGTTGGCCGATCTTAACAAAAATTCATCAAAATAGTAGGCAAATAGAGTTATAGCTGGGTATTGAAAATGATTTAAATCGGTTCGACCCAAGGGGTACCTCCTTTGGACCTATATTGATTTCTTACTTGATTTTGTATGTAATTTTTTTATTTTAATTTTTTTTATATATACATTTTTAGGACGAAAAAGGAAAAGTTCTTTGCAGTTTCTAGTTATAAAGAATCTATACTAGTAAATTCAAAAGAAAAATACCCTTTAACTTTATAGGATTTGTTTTTTTTTCATCGAAATTTGTAAATTCTTAAAATCTTTTATTTGATAGTTTTCCATATTATAATCACAAACTATATCTTGTATAAAATTATATATATTCTAAGATTTCCAAATTCTGTTTATTTACTCAAATATTTTTTATTATAAAACATTTGCTCAGTTTAATCACAACAAAAATTTTTGACAATTATTTGTTTAAAAGAACCAAAAACGAATAGAACAAAACATGATTTTTTTTAAAATATCTCTACTTTTAAGTGTCACAGCGTAGCCAAAACTGAGTCTTTCCCCTAAATATTTTTTTCATGTCTTATCTGTGCAATTACCTGTCGTTTGATACAAATATTGTAAGGTAGCGCGTCCTAAAAAATTTTGTCAATGAAACAACGCACTATGCGGTGATTTTTAGGAATTTTATTTTTTTATTTTAGGATCATTCATCATAAAAAAATGTATTTTTATTTTGTAATATTGTTGATCATGTTCAAAATGGCGCTCAAAGAGACCGTCTCAAAAAAGGTGCCTGGACGGTGTTGTAGATTTTGGCTCTTCCATTTATCTGAAAAATAAAAACCAAGAAAAATATTCATCGTCATGTGAGTGCAGCTATGGTTAGAACTTAACAAAAAATATTAAAAATTGAAAGCGCTTTTGAAATTTTAATTCTAAAATAGCTTGTTTTTTACCGGTTATTAAGTGTAAAATATACGATGTTTTTTAAAATAAAACTTTGATGCTAGTTCCAACGATAGCCACTGATGTTATATGTTTAAATTTCAGAGAATTCGGCTGAGTAGTTTTTGTGTTTTCTACAACACCATGCCAAAAAAGTAGTTTCGGAATAAATAAAGAATTAAAAGAATGAATGTAGGCACAAATGAAAAAAAAAAATCTATTTTATAAAATTTCTAGATCACCGGCCTTAATGAAGTTACAGCAATCTAGGTGAAGGCAAAGTTTCTAGTTCTAAAGCGAAAGAAAAAAATTAGGAAATTCTTAATAAAATAGTGCAATATGGGGTCAAGGACTGATTCTGATGGTTTATTCGGATTAAGCAAATAATTCTACACTAGAGTATATTAAGATCAAAAGTTTTTGTATGACTTAAATGTAAAAAAGGATACTCGATTTGTAACATCGTTTTTATACTTCGTCAAATTCACGTTTCTTAGCGGCGCCCAGTTACCCAGTTTGGGAATTTTATAGACTTTCTTTCGCGTCACGTGCTTATATAACATCCAGAATTCAGATTCTGGCCTTGCAGGGAGGTTCTGGAATATGTTAAGAAAATGTATGGAACCCAAAAGCCATCTCTGTTTTGAAGCCGTCATGAATCCGCCAGCACGGAATTTGGTCTTTTGTTTTTATGAACCCGTTTCGAACCCGTTACAAATCCGTCAACACAATGGTCAGAAAATTAACATAAAATTTTTTATCAAATCCTTTATTTTTAATACAAAATACAATTCTGTATCTATTTTTACTTTAAATAACTTCCTTATATCATTAGTCACGTGCTCCTAAAGATATCATTCAAACCGAATATAACCACTTGACAGAATTTTTAAATAATTATAATGAGGGTACAAGTTACACGTGTTACGGATAGCCGTACTCAAGATATTTTCCGAAAAATTTTATAGTTAATAGCGTTAATTTTGTATGTTTTTTTATCATAGCTGTAAAAGTTATTGGGATATTTTAAAAAATAAAAAAAATAAACTGGCCATTTCAGCCCTTGGAAGGACTTTGACCTTACTTCTATTGATCAATTGTGTTGTGCGTGTTATTAAATGTTTGATCACAAATGACCGAGAACTGGACCTACGTGTTCTATGCCGACTCCGAACGGCTTATGTTCTCAAGAAGCTTTACATGTAAATTTTTACTTTCTGAGGTTTGCCATTGTCAAACGCGAGAGGTGACGACCGAACAGAAAAATTAATTCAATTGAAAAAACTTTCTGCCTGAGCTGGAATTGAACCAGGGATACCGCGGTTCTTTAGCTTAGGATCCACGCACTCTACCCACTACTCTACGGCCGCCACATTGGGATATTTTAACGAACAATTATTTTAAGAAATAAGTGGGAGTAGTCCTTGAACTCACCAACATTGCACTCATATGTTAGATAATTTTAATTAATATCGTTCCTAAAAATCTGTAGACTGATAATTATTATTTATTATTCTTTATTCTCATAGTAAAAAAGTTTTGACAAGATTATTAAAAATACAATCACTAGAACAATTATTACTTATAAGAATAGTATTGACATTTAGTATTAGAATAAATAGTGTTAAATGCCACTTCAATAAATGTATGATCAAACAAATAAATTATTTGACACATTTAGAATTCGAAGAAAAATTAATATGGCAATATATTTAACTGCACGGTTAGAAATCTTGTACTAAAATGTAAACTTTTCTGTACTACATATAAGTCAACACCAGCGTTGGCTTCAAATCTAGTATTTGCAAAATACTAAAAAATGGTTTTAATACAGCAATGTCTTATAATTTATTACGCTTGGATTAAAAAATTACAAAAAAATAATAATAAAAAACACCGCGAGATTCGAACACATGACATTGAGTTTGTAAATTATTACTCTAACCACCGAGCTAAGCACAATAAACAACCATATGAACCGAGTCGCCTAATATTGAGTCGCAGCATTGCCAGGCTAACTTTTTACGGAACGTACTCTAAATTTAGAACTCTAAATTTATAATTTAGAACAAATTGTATCAAAAACAAAAAGTAAGACAGAATTGTACTTCAATTTAAACCAAAAAGCTAAAATTTAAATCAAAAAGCTAAAATGGATGCTATAATATTTTTTTTGGCTTAAACTCTAGCACAGAAAAGTTTTAATTATGAGTTAGTATTTTCAATGTTTAAATTTTAAACCGCAAGGTTTAAAAAAATGCAGTAATATTTTAGTAGGACTTAAATTTAGTGCAAGATTTCTAACCGTGTTAGAGAGGCCCTTTATGAAACTACAATTGTGCAAGTACTCAGAGAATTTATTAATGATATTCGCGACCCAAAAAAGAAAAGTCATGCCTGCAATCAAATAGCCCTGCAGCTATGAATCTAGCATAATCCTTATTGTTCCGTTTTAAATTCGAATTATTTAAAAAAGAGTCCGTCGCGAATTCAAAACATATAAAAAAAATTCTTCTCGAATTAAAGAAAAGAGATTGAAATGGAGTCATATATCAAGTCCGTTCCGAGACCGAGATGAATCCAAAAAAGTAAAAAACGGATTCGCATTTTTGATAGGAGTTTCAGGCGAAAACATATTGCTTTCGGATAAAATAAACGAAGAAGTAGGTCCATTATCAAATTTTGCATGCACTTATATATAAATTTGCTTTCAGATATTAAGAAAAAATGTATAATTTAATCAATTCAATTATTTTTAATAACTATAAGGTTAATTCGGTTTCATTTCATAAAAATATTGATTTTGGGAAATTGTTTGTTTAAAGCAAATTAAAAAAGCAAAGCTCAAATCACAAATTGTTTAAAGATAAACCACTTTAAAACGTTACAGCGCATCAAAAAGGACTCTTTTGGATTATTAATAAATACACAATTAGCTGTTGATCGATACCAAACTTACCGATACCGATTATTAAATCCACTGGGCTTTGAATGCGTTGACCAAGACTTCTTTATAAAATTCATATACGGTATGGTCCCGTAAGATCTAAAAAAAAAATAAAAAAAATTATCAATGGATAGATTTCTGAGATATCAACCAAAGAATTTTTTGCTTTTTTCGAAAAAGGTGACTTGTCATTATTCGTAATAAAATCTATTTGGACTTTTTCATACATATTGACCTCATCCGAAGAACAATTATGGAGATATAAATTAATATTTAAAAATTTTTTTGTGGAAATCTGTGGTCGAAAACTCATTTAAGCACCTGAAAAGTAAAGAATTTGGCAACTGATCACAACATTTTTTTTTTCTTTTTTTTTTGTACAGCATAAACTTTTGAAAAACTTTAAAGCCTAAAATAAACAAAATCTATGGACTAGTAAAAAAATACAGACAGTAAAGTGAGATCACCCATTTTTAATTTTTTTTTCAAATTTTTCATTTATCTGCTTCTAATTAAAACTTTTGCAAGCCTCTAGTAAAAAATTTGTTTTAAGCCTCTAAACATTGCAAAACTTCATTTTATCATCTTTATTTTTAAAAATGGCTTAGAGTTTTACTATTTTCCTTGTTGTCATCCTTCTGAAATTCTCTTATAAGAAACCAGTTGCAGTATCCCATCATTGCTTCATCCCAATATCCTTGGCATCTTTTATCAACATTTTTTATTTGTTGATGAAATCTTTCACCATGTTCATCACTTACATGTCCAAGGTTTGGTGGAAAGAAGTCCAAATACAATAAAAGTGAAATGATGCTACACTTGTCAACAAGAGGATAATATTTAATGTTTGGTGCGCATTTTAAGATTTAACTTTATACCGGGCGCAGCAAACATTAAATATTATCCTCTTGTTGACAAGTTTAGCATCATTAACATCACCACTGCATATTAAATTAGGTCTTTTAAAAAAATTCGTTAAAGCATTAGACAAATCTGGAGATAAATTTCTACATTTAAAATAGGTTTTTCCAAATCTGTCCGGCGATAAAATCAAAGAAGGCATTTTCGACGGACCTCAGATAAAAAAAATACTGAAAGATGAACGGTTTAAATTGAAACTTACTGTAGATGAAGACTCAGATTTTAATTCCTTTAAACTTATAATCAATGACTTTCTCGGCAACGAGAAAAGTGAAAACTATGTGGAAATCGTCGATGATTTACTCAAACACTATCAAAAGCTAGGTAAATACTCGCTTTAACAATTTTTTGCCTAATTTATATATATGCAACAATCTTTTTAATTTTTCCTTACAGGAGTCAAAATGTCCCTAAAAATTACTTTTCTTCACTCTAATTTGGACTTCTTTCCACCAAACCTTGGACATGAAAGTGATGAACATGGTGAAAGATTTCATTAACAAATAAAAAAATATTGAAAAAAGATACTAATGAAACCAAAGCTACATCAGGATGAAGCAATGATGCGAGACTACAACTGGTTTCTATTAAGAGAATTTCAGAAAGATGATAACACGGAATATAGTAAAACTCTAAGCCATCTTTAAAAATAAAGATGATAAAATGCAGTTTTACAATGTTAAGAGGTTTAAACAAATTTTTTATTAATGGGTTGCAAAAATTTTCATTAGAAGCAGATAAAATGAGAAATTTTTAAAAAAATTAAAAGTGGGTAATCTCAATTTAATGTCTGTAACTTTTTTACTATTCCATAGATTTTGTTTATTTTAGGCTTCAAAGTTTTGCAAATACTTATGCTGTACAAAAAAAATGATGTGGTCAGTTGCCAAATTCTTTACTTTTCAGGTGATTAAATAAGTTTCCGACAACAGATTTTAACGAAAAAATAAATAAATTTTGTAAATAATAACTCATAGCTCCATAACTCTTCTTCAGATGAGGTCAATATGTATAAAAAAGTTATTGCAAATTTAATTGTCTCTTATAAAGATGAAATTTTGGTCAAATCTGTTAATTCAAACAGAATTTATTACGAATTACTTCATTTTATCAAGTCATCTTTTCGAAAAAAGCAAAAAAAATTCTTTGGTCGATATCTTAGAAATCTACACACAGAAAAATTTTGCATAGTAAAATCATTGTGATGCATAGTTGATTTCATTTTACATGATTTTATATTTCATGGTGGCAGCGACATAAAAATCATTATGATTTCATGTAAAATCATTATGATTTCATGTAGAATTATTATGAGAACCAGTAAAACCATTATTGCATCATGTAAAAAGTTAATCAACACGATTTCATGTAGAATCATTGTGATTTAATGTAGAATCATTATGACATCATGTTGAATCATTATGAAATCTAGTAAAATTATTATTGCATCATGTAAAAAAAAACAATTTTGCGTGCTGAAGAAGTTCCGTTGTTTCTAGCACATTAGAAGTTTTATCGCGAGAAGTAGGTTCGTTAAAAATTAAAATAGTTTGTAATAGCTGAAAAAGTAAAACAAGTGGAATGAAAAGTAAATACAAATGTAAGTAGACGAATCCATAAACTTCGACGCAGATGAACAAGGTAATGTGATATGTGACTTATGTTACTATAACAAAATAATATCAAAATGCTGTATTACTTTCAATAGAAACAGAAGCTTCCGTTAACTAGAAAAGTTTAAGGTACTTATCTAAGGAAGGTAAACAGGAAGCTATACCACCCATAGGACTTCGTTCACGTTATCGAGAAAACTATTTAGTTGGAGAAAAATTGAGGCATGTTTTATAATTATAAGATGTATTTTTTCCATTTTTCAATAAAAAAAACTAGATAAAACCTAAACTTGAAGTTCTTTTTATTTCAAACTGAGGTTAGGATTCAGCTGCATTTCATAATGATTTCATAATGATTCAACATGACCATCATAATGACTTTACATGATTTCATAATGATTCAACATGACCATCATAACGATTTAACATGATTTCATAATGATTCAACATGACCATCATAATGACTTTACATGATTTCATAATGATTCAACATGAAAATTTGTTGCGATTTTTACATGAAAATTACAATGATTTTACTATAAATCTCTATGAAGCAAAATCATAGGGGAAACATGTAATATCATTATGTTTCTAGTTGATTTTACAATGATTTTTTTCTGTGTGTATCCATAGATAATTTTTTTATTTTTTTTTAGCTTAAGGAAGCATAAGGAATAGGAATTTCACAAAGAAGTTCTGGTCATTTTCGGACTGTCAAATAGTGTATTTTTTTAGTTGAGACTTCTTTAGTCAATGGCTAAGGTCTTAACAATCCAATTTTTTGTGAAAGATTACTCATCTTTTTTCTTCAGTGCATGAAACAATCATGACAATGACATCTGCGATGTGTTGTGCTTTTAGGAGCTCGGGTCGAAAAGTAGGGTCTACTTTTATTTATGCAATTTTTCGCTATTGCTTAGTATTCAAATCGCGGTTAAAAACTTTTTACAATTTAATTTGCATTGTAATTTACAATTGTTCTCATTAATCATATTCTGAAAATGTTTTGCATAATTATACGAGTTTTGTGGAGATTCTTTTTCTGCTCCTTGCTGCAAGTTTGGCAAAAATATAAAAAAAAACAAACAAACGTTGAAATTAAAAAAAAAAACAATATAGTAAAAAACACAAAAACAAGTTTTAAATAAAACGGTTACTCCTTGCGATGAATTTATTGGACTTTTTGTCTATGTTGTATAATGTTTTTATTTGCATGTTGATTGGTACTCTCCGGTACAAGTAAAGTTTCTGCAATTAGGTTATTTATTTTTGAACAATGGAAAACGATGTGGTCCGGCAAGACGAAGCACAGAAACGTTAAACGCCGTATTAGCATAACAAAACATTTAAATGTACTTTGCCGTAGTGAATCTATTATTCTTGAAGTTAATTTGAAAAATTATAATAATGACGTTTCTGAGCGAGGTCATAAAGACTCTTGAATTTAACAATGATGCAAATCAAAAGTTTTAGTTGATGAAAATATGTTTACTGTTGACAATCAATATTTATGTATCTATATGTATCTATATAAATGATCTGAACTCAACGGAATATGATGCGTTTTATGGTGCGTGCACGTTTTAAGATGCTTGATGGCCCTGTACACACAATTTTAGAAATTGTATTGTTGTTGTTTTACTTTACATGTACAAGTTGGTGGTGGCCGTATCCTACTGGGTAGAGTGTAATGTATATTTTTTTTATTTAGAATTCCTGAAAAATAAAGTACGAGCAATCTGATTGAACTCAATTTATCTGTTGTGGTTGTTGGAGAGGGTCTGGTGGGAGCCATTTAAGCCACTAGCTTCAGTCACTTTGAGGTGACCATAAATCATACACACAAAAATTATTATAGACACTCTGAGTTACTAGAAATAGACCTGCATGACCATATGCAAACTGAGGCCTAAAAACAAATTTTAATAACAATGTTGCAAGTACCATCTTTATAAGTCATTTTAACCATATGTTTTGCTTATGCATCTCCTGCTATGAAGAAGACGCACGCTCACAACCCACCTTACCATTGGTTTTATTTTGCGCTTATACTCATAAAACCCCACTATAGTTTATTTACCAAAATCCTACCACATCACAATAAGAAAAACAAAAAACTTTTTGTTTCGACTTTATAATAAAAATCGTTTATTCATCCAGAAGAATTAAAATTATTGAATGTTAAAATAATACTAACAGTAAACAAATTTGCACAAAATTGCATTTCTTTGTTGATAACAAAAGCTTTTAACAAAAATTCGTTAAAATTTCTTCTCATTGATTTAGTAATTCAGTTTCAATTTATATATTTGAAACAATTAATTTCACAAAGTGGTATTTAAAGCTTTTTTGCTTTCATTGTAATAAAAAAAAAACTAGTACAAAATTATATCTAATAGCACTCGATTTTCATTAAAAAATACTTAAATATTAAGAAGTCTACTTTTTCTAATTAAACATAAAAATAACCAAAATACATAGTGCCATTCAACTAATAACTGATTCATAAAAATAAATGTGTTAAGGTCATACTAATAATTTATACTTGCCAACAACAACAAAAAATAATTCTTATTGCCACAACAGCAACACTTAACCCATTAATGATTATTGGGTATTTAAATACCCATAAAACAGTGTTTACGAAAAAGGCCACATCTCGAAAGTGGTAGAAGATATCAAAATAACTTCTTTTTTTAAACATTACGGAAAAATTAAACTATTGTCTTTACAATGTAAAATGAAATTCATACAATTAAATGTTCCTTTTCAAGATCGAAGATGTGTGATTTTCAAAAATGACAAAATATAAGCTATGCATATATAAAGCTATGTAAAAAATTAGAAAATGGAAAGATCGAGGGAAAAATTCGTGGTCAGATTGCCTCTAGTACCCTCTATTTATCAGATGTTCATTATGACAAAAGAATGTTGCCATATATGCAACTTTTTATTAACACCAAGAACCCGGATTAGCCGATTGGGTATTTA
This sequence comes from Dichetophora obliterata, assembly GCA_963920525.1. Taxonomy (NCBI): domain Eukaryota; kingdom Metazoa; phylum Arthropoda; class Insecta; order Diptera; family Sciomyzidae; genus Dichetophora; species Dichetophora obliterata. The sequence goes on along the minus strand of OY986438.1, from coordinate 49,903,545 downwards.
AATACCCAATGCAGATCTCAAATACGGTGACAGTTACAAACCTGAAATTTTGCAAAGCAACTTCATTGGCCTATAAAGCCTCCTGATAAATTTTGAAAAAAATCGTACGGCGAAATCTATGAGCAGTCTTTAATGGGTTAATACAAATGTAATCATTGATAGAATGATCGTTTTTGATGCTCAAACAGCATCAACAAAAAGAAAAAAATATTTAAAACAAGTATACGTCTCGCAACAAAAAGAAAAGAGTTAGCTAGTGAAAGTTTCCAATATCATACCTTTGCTGTTGCTCTTGATATATTTACTCTACGCATTTATTTTTTTATTAGCACTTTAATATTTTATCTTAACCCTCCGTTACTAACGCTATTCGGAGTAACGTCATTACTAACCTGGGTGCAATCCATCCATAAATTTTATTTCATTAATTTATGAAAAAGAATGCTAAAACAGTAAAACGGTTCTGCTTTTATTAATTTCGTATATTTTATTTTTCTATTAAACATAAAATTCGTCCAGTTTAATAAATATTTAATTTTAATGAAAATATATCAAAATAGCGTTAGTTAGAGAACTAAAAAAAAAACAAATATTATAATGGTTTGAATAATTTCACATTTTGAGGTCAAATTATTTGCCACGTTCTTCGAGAGGGCCAATTTAAAAAGCTAAAAGATGTATGAAAAAAAAATCTTTAAAATTTTTTTTTGCAATGAAAATTTTTTAAAATAATGACCTCTAATTATTCGATATAATTGAAACATTAGCCTCTCATGGCACAGCAGCGCAAGCATCGTAAATAAGCGGCTAGCACATAGAATAAATGTTGATTATGCAAAACTTAGTCACATAGTCAAAATAAAACAATCAAAGGAATTCTTGGTCAAAGAATTATACAATTTCACATTTGTTTTGCCAAATCGTCAAATACATTGAAGAATACGCTGAAATCAAAATTAAATATAACTTCAATGTTTATCTATTTAGAGATGCATTTCTGTTTTTATCTGAGCATTGCCAGGCATTTCCATGTTGTGCATAATCAGATACACGTAAGTCCCTTTAAACAGATTTCTATGTTACACTTGTTAAGCCATAACTAATTGGACCATTACAAAAGTAATTGAATGATGCAATAATTGCATATTATGTCAAAAACCCTGTTCAAATGTTTTGTCAAATGGCTAGTCAAATACAATAGAACAATATTGAATGTTCCGTTAAAATTACAAGAAATTCGACCATTTGCACTGGGCTAAATCTAAATTCACAGTGTTGAGAAAGATGAGATGAGATCTTGCAAGCACAAACACGTCCGCATTCTTAAAATTTTTTATATTGATTTACATTACGATATGAAATCGTCGAAGCTGTTTAAGTCGAGCAAAGGATTAAATCTTGAATTTGAATTTCTTGTGTTGCTCAGGAGAGGTTATTTATTTAAAATGTTTTTTGTTTTACTTATTTTATTTATCACATGTTTATAGTTAGTAATATAACATGATTACTAATAGATAATAGCGTGATATTTTCTACAATTTCGTGTTCTTCTCTTAACCAAGGTTCGTCAGATAACAACATAAATATTGCTCAAATAAACATAGCATACACATGTACAAATACTCTGAAACATAAAACTACCGTTAGCCTACCAGTCATTATTTGTCTGTAATTGTCAGCCTTTGTAATTGTCTGGCCAGATGGCATAGTCCATTTTCTAACTTTTGGATCATTACCACTCCGAGGGTTAGGCAAATTAAATTTTTTTTTATATGTACATGTATAATATAAATTCTTCTCTTGTGAATTGTATAATATACATATAAACAAAAAAAAATTTAATTTGCTTAACCCTCGGAGTGGTAATGACATATACATTGTATATATACTTATAACTAACTCACTTTAGACCTAATATACATATAAACAAAAAAAAATTTAATTTGCTTAACCCTCGGAGTGGTAATGACATATACATTGTATATATACTTATAACTAACTCACTTTAGACCTAAAAGCTTTACCAGTTTATGAAATAGTTTAGAATTTTATAAAATAGTTAAGTATTTATTAATTTAATGTAATACTACCGGAATACCAAGAATTTTGTACGTACCTTGTTTTTTATATGTCTTTGCTGTAATCGTACATGAAACTTATCTTTGCTATATTTTTTTTTTTTTGTTTTTAGCATATCTTTAACGGTTTCACACATTTTATGTACTCTTACGTCTTCTATGATTTACATATATACATATTAAAGAAAGTTGACTTATTTAACTTTGCAGTTAAGCGGGCGTCCATTAATTACGTGAGGTGATTTTTACTATTTTTCGACCCCCTTCACCCAAAAAATATTTAGGATAAACTTACGAATAAAATCTTTGTAGAAATACAAACAGAGGCTATTCGTAGAATGTACAAATGTTTTGTACATAGTACAAACGTTTGTAGTGTTGGCCGCATGAAAAAAAAATTTTGAATTCGTAACTTTGTACATTCTACAAACGCTAGTTTGTAAAAATCTATAATATATAAATTTGTGAACTGAACGAACATTGTTTGACAATATACAAAGCAGTGGCAGCAGCGTTCGTATATTTGTTCGTATCTTTGTAGATGAAACGAATGCTTTGTAAAATATACAAATATTTCTTTGTGCAATGTACAAACGGTCATTTGTATTATTTACAAAGTCGTTCGTAGGCTGAAAAGAACAAACAGCTTTGTAGAATATAATAATTGTTTTGTACATAGTACGAAGCTTTTTTTTGGGTGTTGCCTCTAACGAGATATTTTAAGATTTGGCTCGACCCCCTCTTCCCTTTCTTCACCCCCCCCCCTCCCTCTAATCACACTTGAGATTCTTCAAAAGGCGTGTTTTCAGTGTAAATATGTTAATATATGCTTCATTGTTTTGGATTTATTAATATGAATATTAAATATAAATGTTATTGTGTAAAATTTAGTCATATTTTAGTTGAGAAACACGTGTTACTCAATTTAACCAGTTATCTCATAATTCTATACTGATTCTTGCGGATAAAAAAATTACGTCATCTTTGCGAGAACCCCCTCTCCCCCACGTGAGAGTGAGTAAGATTCGGCTTAACCCCCGCCCTCCTAAACTCCTCACGTAATTAATGGATGCTCCCTAACTTAAACTTAAACACTGATTACACTGCGCAACAATTTGCACCTTTTAAAAAACCCCGCCCACTTTGTAATCGGTTCTTTACATTTTCGTGTACGCTGATCACGAATGTGCAATTACTTTTTTCGGGTCACCTCTAATTTGGTCTCTACAGGACTTTAAAATTTTAATGGAGAACTATCTTTGAATAATTGTTTAGTATAGAAGTTTATTTGTGATTTATATCATAATATATTTGGTATAAGATTAAAGAGAATAAAGTAAATAAAATTAAAAAAATATTAATTGAATACATTGACGAAAAAGGATATCAAAAATGTCCTTTATATTCTAAAATCCTTTATATCCTTGCAGTTTTTTGTCCAATTAAAACAAAAAAATTTGTTACTAAAATATAATATATTTACTATAGTTCTGCAAAATTTCATTAAAATCGCTTGATTTTTTTTATTTTTAACCAATTTTTAAAGTATTTCGACTCAAGAGGTGACGCTGATCAAGAATATATATACTTTTCTATACCAACCACGCTTTCTTTTCGAAGTTACAAACGTTTCCAGAGTTAAAATACCCTGACCTGTTTAGGTGAAGGGTATAGCAACTTGAATTTTTTAACAGTTACATAGAGGCAATTCGGAGAGCTGAAAACGCGAGAGCAAAAGCAATTTTACCTACGTCATTGTTACTGCTTTGTTGTTGTGTTATTGCCTTGCTGTTTTTTCGAAGGGGAGCTCTGAAGATTCAAGTGATGGCTGAATTAATTTTTTTTTATTTTATTTAAAAAAATGTATGATAAAATCTGATTTTTCTAAATTTTTTTTTATTTATTTAAGGATAAATTAGTACTATAAGATACAAAAAGATCTTTAAGAAGTACAACGATGAAACATAAATAATTAACTTTTAAGTCAACTTTTTTAAATCAATTTTTTTTTTCATAAAAATGTATGATGAAATCTGATTTTTCTGAAGTTTTGGTGTGTAGAAAATTCTAAAAAGGGCGAGGGAGTTGAAGCCCTTTTGGCCCATATGTAGATCCGCTACTGATTGGAATGCAGTGGTATCAATTCCATTCAGTTAAAAAGTCGGTACGATTTTGAGTTTAGTTAAAAATGCAATTCAAAAGCTGTAAACGTAAAAATTGTTTAAATTGTTTTTGCAATATATGTGGTGAATTTACAAAGAAAACCTATTACTGATCCTTTGCGATTAATTTACTTGAGGTACTTTGGATTTGAAATTCTTGCCGGTGAAAATGTGTCTTTTGCTCCCAACATATGTTGTGATATCTGCCAGTGCCAAGTCCAACATTAGGTATCCCACAGCCAAGTTTACGTAATTTCGAGCTTGCGCCTACTTTAACCCTTTACCAATCGCAATGTTGCAATGATCCATTATATGCACCATCATGTTATTCTGATTGTACTCATATTCCATTTAATAATGAAAGTTTTGACCATTTCGGCTTTGACCATTCCTCGTAATTAAGCTTGAAAATAGCACTTATCAATAAAGGAAAAAATCTCCCAACGATTCCAATAGCATATTCCGTGAAACTAAAAGAAAACTTCTGATCAATGAAACTTCTAATGTTCAAAATTGGTTTATTTCCGGAGATTTCAAAGTAATTGGCTTTCTCTTAAGATAACAACAAGGTATCACAAAGTTCAATATGCGAATGGAACAGTCGAGAAAGGGAAATGCATACAGACTTTAAGTAGCCACATCGACAATCCAATATCATTGGGAAAAAGAATATAATTGATGAAGTTTTAGTTCCAAGGGAAAGATTCTTCTCCCCTCTCTACGTCTAGAATTAGGTGTAGACAAAACCTTATAAAGGCTATGGATAAAAAAGGTGAAGGATTTAAGTACCTTAGAAATAAATTTCATTGGATAAGTGAGGCTAAGATAAAAGAAGGTAATAATAAAAAAAAATGTTTTTTGTTTCGTAACAATTTTTTGTCTTTGAGAATTTTAATTGGTCCCAACATTAGAGCCATTCTAAACGATCCAATGTTTGAGAGCAATTTAAATATCATAGAAAAAAAAGTATGGCTGAGTTTCAAGGCTGTTAAAGAAAACTACAGATCAGAACACTACAAAGACTTAGTTAGAGAAATGATTTCCACTTTAAAAGAAATGAAAGCCTTAATATCTTTGAAAATTCATGTGTTTCACAACCATCTTGACTTTTTTCCACCAAATATGGGAGAATTTTTGAACCAACATGGAGAAAAATTTCATCAAGAAATGCTTAAAATGGAAAATAATATACAAGGGAAAAAGCTTTATTGCAATGTTTGCGGAATACTGTTGGAGTGTTAAGCTGGATGACTTGGATAACTCTTACAGACGTCATCCAAAAAAGAAAAAAAAAATACTAATTAAATCACATTGAATATATACAGTGGCGTTCATTTGAATAGCACAGCACTGAAATTCAAAACTGTTTGGATAAATATTAGCAGTCTATAATTTTAGGATCCAAAAATCCCATAATCATTCCTATATGAACTTTCAACACTGGTCGAATTTTTAAGATACTGTTTTAAAATTTACAATTTTAAATTTTAAATTTGATATTTTTTCTGAAGTACAAAATATTACTTTTTATTTTATAGTCTGTAGCTTAGATTCTAAATAAAAAAACTAAAAATGGCCAAAAACGCTTAAAACACATGTACCTTGACAATTTTACCAAATAGAAAAAAACTAAGTACAGACTTGGAACCAGCGTTAAAAGTTCATATAGGAATGAACATATTTGAGTTTTAGTGTGATGCTAATTAGTTGCACGCCACTGTACATAAGTTGGTATATATAATATTTATTATAATAAAGCTAATTTAATAAACCTGATAAAATCTTGACAAAAAATTAAAATTCTGCAAATTTAAAGTTTAATTTTATTGTGTGTTAAAGTTTATTTTACTCGGTCATAAACATAACTACAACGAAAATCAATTTATACAAAGTAACTCATACGACATGTTACACAATTGCTAATTTCTAAAATACTTTAAAAATTGATTAAAAATAAACCAATGAAGCGGTTTTAATGAAATTTTGCAGAACTATAGAAAATATATTATATTTTATCAACAACTTTTTTGTTTTAATTGGACAAAAAACTTTAAGAATATAAAGGATTTTATAATATAAAGGACATTTTTCATATCCTCTTTTCGTAAATTTTTTCAATTAATATTTTTTTAATTTTTTTAATTTATTATCTTTAATTTGATACAAAATTTGTTATGATAGGACATAAACTTCTATACTAAACAGTTATTCAAAGATAGTTATCCTTTCAATTTTCAAAGTCATGTAGGGACCAAGTTAGAGGTGACCCGAAAAAAATAATTGCATATTCATGATCAGCTTACACGAAAATATAAAGAACCTATAACAAAGTGGTGGCTGTAGCCTAGTGGATAGAGTGCGTGGCCCCTAAGCTAATGAACTTCGGTAAACCGGGTTCAATTCCAGCTCAGACAGAAAGTTTTTTCAATTGAATTAATTTTTCTGTTCGGTCGTCACCTCTCGCGTTTGACAATGGCAAACCTCAGAGAGTAAAAATTGCCATGTAAAGTTTCTTGAGACCATAAGCCGTTCGGAGTCGGCATAAAACACGTAGGTTCAGTTCTTGGTCACTTGTGGTCAAAATTTTAATAACACACACAACACTATCACGATCAATAGAAGCTAGGTCAAAGTCCTTCCAAGCGCTGAAATGGCCATTTTATTTTATTTTTGTAACAAAGTAGGCGAGTTTTTTTCGTGTTATACCGCGTTATTCTTAAATATTTTAATAATTTTTTGTATAGATTCTACGAAATTTTATTTTATTCTTTTATCGTCCGTACGTTTCACTTTTTTTTCTCCATGCGCGTTTCTTATACCGTTCTAACCATTGACTGTTGATGGTTTTACCGACACACTATGCAGTCATAAAGACTGTCACGCTGCGCTTGAAAAGAGTGCGATAAGTTGCTGCTTGGTGGCAGTGATGAAACTGGAACTCCATCAACTGGTCAATATGGTATCCGTGCCGCTGGTGGCAGATTGAAAGAATTTTAGCTGAAAATTGCCAAAATTTGTTTTACCCTTCAAATAAAACATACAATTGAATGAATTTACCCATTTATTTCAAAAGAGTAGCATCTGCTTTTGTAACCTCAAAATTCAGCGAGTGTTAATGAAAAATGTGATTTTCGTATTAGGTTTTTTGAAATCCAATCCTTTCTATATGCATTTCGCTGGTGAATTCTATTTTTGTTGCTCTTGCCTAGCATATAATTTATTTACTTCGAATGACCTATTGGGATATCGTTTTCTGGGTAACAACTAAATTGTAAAATTATTTAGTGATAAACTCGCTATACTAACAATCAATTAAATAACGCATTTAGCATATAAAAAATGAAATTTTACTGAAACTAGTATTACAAACTAATTTAAGCCACATAAACTAATAAACAATTAACTGATTCTTTGAAACTTGCTTGATTTGATTTTGGTTCAATTTTAATTTGCTGGTAAGTACTAGTGGTAGAAGGCAAAACTTTTCTGTTCGATGTCTAGATGAAAGAGGAAGTTTATTAATTTTTGACTAATTAGCGAAACTAACCGAATTGCCTTCCGAGATGGTTTTTAGAATCTGGCTTGAACACATTTTCCAGCATGGCAATGGTGCCAAGTTGTCATTGCATAGGGTGCAATATTCACTATTTTAACCATTTGCACATTTTAAGTCAAGACAAAATTTATTCGCACCATTTTTCAGATTTGTTCATTACAATAGTGCGTGGCCCGTATACTAAAAACCGTGGTAGCCCAAGTTCAATACCCAGTTTATACAGAAATTAGCAAAGTAAACATTAGAAATGATTTACTTTGAAATTGCTTTAATCGAAACCGATTTAATCACATATTAAAAAAATTTTTAAATAATGGAGAAATAACATTAAATGAGACTCTTGTACTTATTTTGAGCCTGAGCAAATATTAACTTGTTTTAAGTGCCCAAGATTCAAGCATTAATCAATGCGTTAAAAAACTAGCTTGTAGCAAATGTGCAGGTACTTTAAATTAAAATAAATAAAGTGTAAACAATTGTATTAATTGATATAGGAGTTCATGAGGAGTTAAATATACAAAGTTTTGTGATGAGAAGTTAAATATACAAAAGTATAAACTTAGGCATTCGGTCGGTATTATGATATATAAACATTAGATACATTCATATTTATATATATTTTACTAAAGTGTTTCTGATAAGTTGTGCCCCCACTCATATGAAAGGTACTAGCATAAAAAAAGTAAAACGCTCAAACAAGACCACACTTTTCATAAACTGGATTAGTTCCAATTAAGTACGCGTTTTTCTGGCCCTCTGAGTTCATGACAACTTACTAACTTTCATACTGCCATAAAAGCTATCCACAAATTATAACAAAATTATATGCCCATGCAAAATTGGTCGCAAAATCCGATTCCGTACTCAGATTTTATATTAAATTAAGTTTGCAGTCACCTGGAGCAAATACACGCTAATATCTTTGATTTTTTCACTTAGCTTCTTTTAAAACTTTCAGACGTTCTTTTAAAACGTACACGCTTTAGTTTAAGGCTTGCTTAATGAAGATAATATTTAAAGGAAATTTTTTTTCAAATCGTACAATATTTAAGCTATATATGATTTATTATGTGAATGTACTTTTTCGAAAAATGTTAATTTCTTGTGTAGTCTATCTGCTTTAATTACATTGTGCAGCACAAGACCTGTATTTAATAGTTTCAACGCTTTTCACTAAAATTTAGTATGAAGAATCTCGTTGTAACATCCGTTTTTCCACTTTACCAAGAATTTAGAGCAAAAATTTTTTTTAATTACTCCAGATATGCACTTATTTACATGTTGATAAGTTTTGAATCATAAGGATTTTCATTATAGTTTTTTCAGCAAAGTTCTTCCTATTATTCTGGCAAACAACTTTGTTTAACAAATATATATGAACAAATCGTTAGAAATTGTCTTAAAATCCTTAACAAGCCACCTACGTTTGAGGCCACCTCAAATAATGTTACTCATACGCAATGGTGTTCGAATTTTTTCGTTTGACTTTAAGCAAGACTTTTTGTAAGACTCACTCGATAAGACCGTATGGAAGCCATTTTTCATATTTAGTTCTTCAGAAAAGTTGCTGACCAGAATAAAAGGAAGAACTTTGCTGAAGAAACCAAAATGAAAATCCTAATGGTACAAGAGTACATGCAAAACTTAAGTAATTTTTGATATTTCTTAAAAAAAAAACTTTGTTCTAAAATGTTATATAAAGTGGCATAACAAATGTCACCACGAGATTACTAATACCAAAATTAAGTGAAAAACGTTTAAATTGTCAAATACAGATAAAAAGGGTGCAAAAAAGCAAACAGTGTTATTGAGAATATTTTATTTCTGTTGTATATGTGCAATAAGGAGCCTCACGAAAAAAAGTTGTTGGAGCCTTCCTCAAACTAATATTTGGCTTATGTTATGATGATTCCCCAAATATTTAGACTCTAGTGATAGCCAACCGTGAGCTGGACATTTTTTAAATAACCTCATAAATCGAGTTTTTTGTAAAAATATTGGCTAGTGTGCTACGTGTTTCAAAACAAACGGTAAATGTAAGTTACATAATTAAACTAGTCCAAATTTTGCAATATTTTGAAGAAACATCAAAAACAATGGAAGGCAAAACTCATGTTACTTTACATTTAGTAAATATACACATTCATAGTTAAACACGCATCATGAAAAAAAAATGAAAACTCTAGCTATTCAAAATCTAACTGGGTATCATGAAATTACAGTATTTTGGTTTTCCGTTAATACAGAACAGATAAGGTGATATAGTTTTCTGGAAGTTATAAAACCTTGTAAAATATGAGTGCAAGCGCATAACACAAACTTATTTGGAAGACACACTATGTGAAAAAGTTTATTTTATTACATTGGCATCTACATCTGCATGAAAATGCTAGCGATGCCTGCTCGCAGTGCCGCGTCAGAAAGAACATTTACCTCTGCTAGAAATTTAATTTAAAAAAAGATAACATTAATTAGCAAAAATTCTCTAACAGTTACCCAAACAATGTTCTCACTCTCAAACATTTCTACAGCCTGAATCAAAGTAACTGAAGCACCTACAGTAGTGCCAATTACACAAAAAGAATCAACACTGGAAAACATATGGGTATTTGGCACTGTGACCAAAAAACTAAACCTTATTAAAAAACTATTTATTTCTTTAATTCTTATTTTATAATTTTTTAGAATTATATTTGAGCTTAGTGTCAAATATGTTCATGAAGCAATAGGTTGCAACAACAACAAGTTTTGATAGAACAATCCACCAAGCAGACTAGTTGATGTAGCTATCAACGAAACAGTCTGTCTATAAAGAACTTGTTGTTGTTGCACTTTTTAGTCACTTGGACGATTTTTCACCCAATCTTGACGATGAGAGCGACAAGCATGGCGAGAGGTTCTACCAGAAAATGAAAGCAATTGAGAGGCGCTATAAAGGCTTTTGGGACCAGAGCAGAATGAACGACTACTGCTGGTTCTTGATTAGGGAGGATCCCACGGAAAAAAACGAAAAAGTTTCGGCAGAAGTCTTTGTTTTTTTGAAGCGAAGCTTTTTACGCCTCGTTATGTAATTTTCTTGAGTAAAATCTCAAAAACGACACTTTTTTCCATACAATTTTTTGTTAGAATTGTTGTTGTTTTTTGCTTGCGTCAATTACAACAAGATAATATAAAATTAAAAATATTTATATGACAGCAGCGAGAATCGAACCCGCAACCTTTATATTATTAGTCCAGCACGCTACCATCTAATTCAAACACCTTCGTTCAGTTAAATGGTTCATTCAATATCAAGTATTAACTGAAGCTATGTTGCAGCAGATGGCAAGAAAATATTAAAAGGATTGTGCATTAGCTATCCTAAATATTCTATTGTGAATGCGTGAAGCTATGATGCAGCAGATCAAGCATTGGGTCTGTTCGGAAATGCATCACGATTTTCAGTTTGCGCACAACTGACATTTTTTAAGCGTCCAAATTGCAGCGTGAATTTTTTTGATGCGAATGATGAGTTACGCTTTATAAAATATTACATTTTAGAATGTTTGACGTTTGCAGTGCTGCAAAGTGGGCCTTTTTCGAATATTTTGCGTATGCCTAAAAGCAGTTTGCGCATCTTGATGCATTTCCGAACAGACCCATTGTGCATTAGCTAACCAAACAACAAAAGTAGCAAGTTCCATTGAACGGGTTGAAAATTATCACAAGATGCCAATTGTTTTAGGTGTAGATTTTAATTGCGATTCTGACATGAATGTTTAAAGGCACTTAAGGCAAAGCCGGTTTTCTAGAGCCCGAAAAATTGGATTTTTTGAAAAAGTTAAAATATTAAACAACGATACTTAAACTTTTAAGGTATATTGTAACACTATAAAAAAAATTATTTTTTAATTTAAAAAATTGTTTATCTTGTTCAAAATGGCAGCCAATGAGACGCTATCAAGGAAAAGAGACATAGGCGGTGTTGTAGATTTTGACTTTTCTATTTATCTGAGAAATAAATACCAAGAATATTATTAACCACTATGAATGCAGCTATGGCTGGCACTAGAAAGAAAATTAGAGAAAATTGACAGAATGACGCGCTTTTGAAAATTAAGTTCTTAAAACAGCTTGTTTTTTAGCGCTTATTAAGTGTGAAATTTACGATGTTTTTGAAATAAAAGTTTGATTCTAGTTCCAGCAATAGCCACTGATGTTGTGAATAGCATGTTTAAATTTCAGATGATTCAGCTGAATAGTTTTTGTTTTTTTTATACAATACTATACCAAAAAAAGTAGTTTCGACATAAATGAGTATAAAAAGAGTGAATGTAGACGACAACTGGCTCAACACCTACTAAAACGGCTGTAGAAGTGATAACAACGTCAGAAATACTTTACTCTTGAAATATCAAAGAAAAAGTCAATTTTGACAAAAATAATTTGCGAATGATAAGCGATGCAAATATTTTTGCACAACTACTGATGTAATATTTGCTAGAAATATCGATGACATTACATATATAAATACATCTATACATACCCAATAATTTCATTAACATTTACAAACATAATTCAAAATTAATGCAAAATAATAATGTAAGGTAATAAAATTTATTGGTGGGAATATTATTATTTTTAGTAAACATTATGGTATTTATAATTTTTTATTTATAAAATTTTTTTAATAAAAAACCCAATATATTATCAAACTTATGAAACTGCGAAAAAGTTCGCTTCTCTCGTGTGTCCAGCAACGCATCTGTTTTTTTGTAAATAAGAGTATAATAAACTTTTTTGGAAAACATCTTCTAAAATATGTCTTAATTTTAAAACTTCTTTTAAGTTTTTCAAGTTTTTCCTCTCTAGCTCCCAAAGGGGAAGAGGTGAACCTCATCATTGCATATTTTTACTCGCCTAATCAAGGAGAATCACCACCTGAGGGAATTAAATCTATATCTGTGGCACCTTGTATATAATTCATGCAGCTTTAAATATAAAAATACAGGTGTCCTTATATATTTTTACAACACTATATATAGGAAAAATGGATAATGAGTTTAAATAAGGTATTTTAATTAAAAAAACCAAAGGCAAATATATAAAACTAATTGTAATTCAATCTCAACTTAAAAAGAAAAAATAAGTTCTCAAAATCAGTTTGGAGTTTTTCAAATTCCCGAATGATTTTTAAAAACTCGCAACTGCATAAAGTAAACAAACAAAGCATGTGGAAATACAAACATAAATAATGGAGCCTCACCATTTTTTAAGTTCTTAATATAATATAATATATTCAAATCAAAAGATACATAATTTTGTATCAGATATAAAGATTATTAAATAAATTGTGGAAAAAATACCCGACCTCATTCAAATTTGAACCATCGACCTCTAAATCATAAGAAGAAGGTCTTTGCCTCCAAGCCACGTATCTATGTAAATATAAATTCTTGATTTACTGTTAAGTTCATGACAATATTAAATTTTCCAAACAAACGAACAATGAACGGCGAATCAACAATCACAATAAACATGCTTACTTGTCTCAGGGAAATTTATTAAAAAATTTTAGAAAAACTTTCGTTTTTCTGTCATCCAAACAAACCAATAAAACGAAGCGTAAGAAGCTTTGTTTCAATAAAAACAGTTTGAAAACAAAACCAAGTTTTTATATTCTTAAAACTGGGCTTTCAAGACTTTGAAGGATAGGGAGCTACAAATGTTTGCATTGTTTACCAAAGTGTCATATTAACTAAGTTAATAACTTTTATTATTTGCAGAGATAATTATTTTCCTTTACCAGAAACACTTTGCAAATGTTCAGAGTGCATACAAAATTAATTAAAAACAAAGGAATACGTTCCGCTGAATTATTTATGTTATTCTGGCTAAATTTAAGCAAAATAAATTAATTAAAAAATACTGTAACAGCATCTAACATGCATACACACAGATACTCACACAGAGGCTTTTTGTATTCTTTAATTGTATGCAAGTACAACTCTTTTGTAGTGTGGTCAACTGAGAGAGAAACTTCTTTACTTGACACAATTACGTACAAGTTGCTCTGTTTACAAATTTAAATTAAGCCTCAGTCACACAGTTACTCGAGCAAACAAGCTAAACAACACGTACACTCACTGACTTTCACACACACACAACTGGACTGCAACGTCATAGGTCAAAGTTTATGTGTTAATCCTTGCTTAAACAGTCAACACTCACGTCGTGTGGACTCAAATCATGCAACATCTAACTTACGTTCGCAAGCAAATAAAGTTGAAACACACAAGCTCCTTCCTACATATATCAAATATCCTTATTAAGTTCGTTTTGCTTGACGTTGTTTTTGAACATCAGCTAAGAATCCTTCATACTTTATAGGCAACTTATAAGCAAAAGCAACAAATTACTGCTTTGATACCCGCTGCAAAATAGTTGAGGCAGAGTTTAGCAAAACTTACGGTCATCAAAAGTTTGCAAACTAAATTTGTTTGCTTTTACAAATACACATACAGACATACTTTTGAACTTCTATTTGCAATGGTCAGCATGTCAAGAAATTATATTGAAAAGTAGCGTTTTTTGAGAACACAAGTAAAAGGAGTTGGGGCACAGATATAATTTATATTTAATGGATTAAATTTAATTGAATTATTAAAGTTTTTTAATAACAAATGTAAATTTTTTTTTGGCTATATTTTTCTATGAAATTTAAATTAATATAGCATATGTATAAAAAATTAAAAACGATTTATTTTAAAATAGACAAGAAGTTTTTAAGAAACTATTTTTTGTTAAATTAAACCAAGGCCTAGCCAAGGATTTCTAACTAAAACTAATATCTCCCAAAAAGAAACGCTTCGTTCTGACAAAAAATCTCTTGAAATAAAATTGTAAGTGACATTAAATACTTGCCATTTAGTAATTTTTTTTATAAAACGTGGACTAAAAAGGTGTTTTCCTTGGAAACAAAAATGTTTGACCTTTAATTTTTCACACGGAAATTTTCTCAATTTCGTTCCTAGTTGTTGTCTTTTTGATTTTTAATGACTAAATTTCACAGAACCCAAAATTTGTTTGTATTACAATTTGAATTAATAATTTTAATTCTCTTTGTTTTTGAGCGAAAAATGTTTGTTAATAATTTTGTAAGAATTCTTTTAAAATATTTATCAATATTCTTAGTATTATAAAAGATTAAAAAGAACGAGCCTTATAAATTGATAACAAGATTTAATAAAAAAAAGACACAGTTTCCATAGTATCGTAAGTACAGACGTAGAATTCCTTTTTCTACAGTAATAGAGAAAAATTCTGTTTTTTTTTATTTATATTTTTCAAAACTTTTTTAAAACATTTCATCTTCTAAATAAGAATTATTCAAAAACGAATTTGTTGTTGTTGTTGCCTTCTTCAAACTTACTTGATCTAAAAAGCTCACAATTAAACTCATGTTAAAATTTGTTTTGTTTTATAAAAAGTTTTCGTTTGATATATATATTATATATGTTTATGCTCTTTACTACAGGAAAAATAAATAATTCAAATTTTTCGATATTTATTTCCATTTATTAAACATAACTTTGAATTACATTTACTTTTAACCAACATAAAAAATTAACAACTTTATCACTAAAAATATCAAACGAAAGCTTTTTATAAAACAAAACCAATTTTTACATGAATTTAATTAGATCAAGTAAGTTTGAACAACAACACCAAATATGTTTTTGAATAATTTTTATTTAGAAGATGAAATGTTTTAAAATAGTTTTGAAAAATATGAATGAAAAAAAACCAGAATTTTTCTCTATTACTATATAAAAAGGAATTCTACGGCTATACTTACGATATTATCGAAACTATGTCTTTTTTTTATAGATATTCCGAATTTCTACTCTGGAAATTTGGTAGCTACAGTCGGCATATGACAATCGAAGTATGTCGTGTTAAAATAGTTTAAATAAATTTAGTAAAATATATATACATATTATTACAACGATTTGTTTTTAGTAGAAGTGGTGCCATAACGGAAATATATAATTCATATATATGAACATAAAGTTAATTGAATAAATTGAAAGCTTATGTATACAGTGGTGGTCACGAATTTAGCACACTTAAAAAAGTAAAGTGAAAACTTATATTTTCCATTTATTTGTTGTAAATTTTTAATAAACTTTTTTTAGTGTATATATTATGTCTTCTTTATTTCTTATATACATTTTTTTATTTCAAAACTTTTTCTTATAGGACTTAAAATCAAATAAAAATTAAAAATAAGCATTTCGACTTGGTCAGGAATTTAGCACACGAGCAAAAAAATGTCTAGGATGTAAAATATAATCAAAATTGATTGCATAAAACTCAATATTTCGTAGGAAATCTCTTATTCTTAATTACTGCATCTCATATCCTTGGTAAATTTTTGACCAAAGCCTCAAAACGGTACTTTGGAATACTATACTGAATCCTTTGGATTTCCCTAAACAAATCTGGCAAATTTTGGGATTTTACTGTTAGTATTTGCTGCTCGACATTCCTCCACAGATTCTTAATCGGGTTTAAGTCCGATGATTGCGATGGCCACTTCAAAATATCAATATGTTTGTCTTCCAAGCAACTCTTAACTATGTGAGCACTGTGCTTTGGATCGTTATCCTGCATAAAAACGCCATTAAAGTGGAAAATTATCCTCTTGAAACGGTATCATTGTATTGACAAGTACGTTTGTGTAAGCGTGCTGATCCATTTTTTGGTAAATTTTAACAATCAGACAAACTCCGTGCCAAGAAAACGCCGCCCATACCATAACATTTCAGCCACCCTGTTTAATCGTCTTTAGCGATTACTTTGGATTGTGTTGCATGTTTTGAGGACGCCACACATATTGTTTGCTGTCAAATGCGAACCGGCAAAACTTTGATTTATCCCTCCAAAGCACATTTTTCCAAAAATTCGTTGACTTTTTAAATATTCTTTTGCAAACGCAAGACTGCATTTAATATTTTTTTGCGACACATGTGGTGTTTGTTGGGCTATAAAGCTACGGAAATTGTTTTCATTCAAGCGTTTTCTTATGCCTTTTGAGGATACATTTATGCCATATTTTGATAAAATTTCATTTTAAATTTTATTTGAGGTCTGAAAAGGATCACTAAGTGAAGCTCTATAAATCAAATGGCCCTCTCTTGCTATTTTTTTTCGCGCTCTTGGTCGCTATTTTGCATTTTCAATGCTCTAATACTGCTCTACATGTTGTAATGCGTTATAAAATAACTTTCACGAACATCTAAGAATCAGAGCAATCTCTGAAACTGTGCTTCCACCATTTTTCATTTGCTGAATCAAATACCGTTGAGCCTCTGAACATCAGTAGCCTTTGGCCATATCTTTCTGCAATTTTTTGTTAGAACTCAAATAGAAACTTAATAAATTTAGTATATCTTACTAGTAAAGTTTAATTAACGAAAATAAAATACGATATGGAACAGTAATTCTAACCTGTGCTAAATTCGTGTCCAACATTTAAACCACATTGATTGATACTACTTGAAATATGTCAGAAAATTTAAGAATAACTAAGAAACCAACTAACGGTACATAGAGTTAACTTCATAAACAATACTCAGCAAAAAATATTTGATTACAATTCTCGAGCTAAGATGTAAGAAATTTCAAATTAGAGTTACTAACACAGTGTGTGCTAAATTCGTGACCACCACTGTATATATGTATATATATTAGGGCGGGTCAATTTGTATGGACGAATTTTTTGGAGGTCTGGCTCAGCGAAATTCGTAAAATACATGTAATTTCAAGACTTTTTCTCCACTACAGCATATACAAATTCTGAAAAAAAGCTGTGCGGACTTTCGTAAATAGATTTTGTTCTATATTATAAAATATGAATGTATGAATGTATGTGTATGAATCTATTTACGAAAGTCCGCACAGCTTTTTTTCAGAATTTGTATATGCTGTAGTGGAGAAAAAGTCTTGAAATTACATGTATTTTATGAATTTCGCTGAGCCAGAATTTGACCCGCCCTAATATATATATATTTATATATAAAAAGCTATTTCATACGGAAATCATATATATATATTAGGGCGGGTCGATTTGTAGGGAGTGAAAAAATTCACCAATTTCCCTTTGATTTCCGTATTTTATGGGTTATTCCATGAAAATTTGCTGAAGAAACCATATCTCTATCGTTAAAATCGAGTCCCCTACATTTGTTGGTAAAAAGTTCAACAGTTACGGGCATTATTGTCCAAATTTTGGACCATTTTCCATTTTTTTCATGATTTTGTTCAAGAATATTACTTTCATGGCCATTTTTTTGGCTCAATCCATTATTTAATTCAATTTACAATTCAAAACGAAGAGTTTAAGCCCAAATTTATCGAATTCGGTTGATTAATTCATGCGATATTGCTAAAACAAAATAGCACAGAAAACCAACTTTTTGATTTTTTTCCCTTTTTATTTTTTTTTCTACAAAAATTCAAATTAAGAGATAATAAAGTATCTATGAACCTATTATCAAAAAAATTCAATTTGAGTGTAGTAAAAGACAAAATGTGAAAAAAAACATTATTTTTTCTGAAAGTCTTGTTTGCTTTCAAGTCTTGGTGTTTTCGTACGGCTCTCTAATGTCGTCGCCATAGTGTCTTCTACATTCTTCCCTGCAACTCGTTTAGCAGTGGCAGCCAGCAATTGGACTTGAGCCAAAAAAATGGCCATGAAAGTAATATTCTTGGACAAAATCATGAAAAAAATGGAAAAATGCTCCAAAATTTGGACAAAAATGTCCGTAACTTTTGAACCGTTGGACCAATGTTGGAGATTTTTTTTTTAAATTGATCAAAATGAGCTCACCTTTCCAACGCGCCTACTAGCGATTAAACCCGATCGATAGTTTTTGAGTTATGGATGTGAACATGTAGGTAATATTTCATACGAACGTCAATTTGGGAAAAAATCTACCAACAAAAAGTAGGGGACTCGATTTTAACGATGGAGGTATGGTTCCTTTGGCAAATTTTCATGGAATAACCCATAGAATACGGAAATCATAGGGAAATTGTCGAAAAATAAATCGACCCGCCCTAATATATATGTGTGTGTGTGTGTGTCGACAATGAATAACGACTAAACTCAAAATATCGTAAAAAAGCTATATGGCATTTTCTTCGTTGCCAATCTTTGATAGAATGCAGGAAAACATTTTTTGCACAGAATAGATAACCACTTAATTCTGCACCTATTACCGTTTGTTACGTTTCATATATTTCAGAAAAAAGGTCGGAATAAGTACAATAAAAATATCGGTTTTTATGATAATTTGAGCTTAGTCGTTATTCCTTGTCGACACAGATATATTTATATAAGCTGATATAAATTTTGTTAAAAATACTTCGATTGTCATATACTGACTGTAGCTACCCTATTGCCAGAGAGTAAGAATTAAGAACATATAAAAAAATTTCATAACTGAACCAACAACAATTACCAAGCAAATCTAAAACAACGACGCACAGAGAAGAGCATGATCACAGCGGTTGAGCAGCGTTAGAGGGGATGAAGCGAAAAAATAAACAGAACTTTGGTTACTATGTCCCGCTTTTCACTCGTCACACACGAAAATTCTCGAGCTTGCGGCGAAAGCAATTATTGATCCGAGGGCAATAATTCTCTTGTTCTGGTAGCAAGATCTCTTTGTCCCGCTTTTCACTTGGCAATAATTGCCTTTGCCAATTATTGCTCATAGAATTGCCGAGTAAAAAACGGCCCTTTGCACCACATGCAGAACCAAAACAATAATATCAGCAGGTAGTAGCAACGTTGCCAGTTATGTTGGAAGAATCCCATTCGTGGTAATTTTTAATTGCCCTTAGGAATTTTTGTTTTTGGGAATTCCTTTTAAATTTTTTAATTCAGCGTGGTATTTTTTAATTGGCGCGTGTATTCAGTGGGGTATTTTTTGAATTTCCGTGGGAGTTTGGTAATATTCTTCTTAATTTTTTTTCTTTTTAGTAAGCAAAATTTCTTTGTGGTATTTCTAAATGTTTTTTAAATTGTTTTTGCATATGAGACTTATTCTGGTCTTTTGTAATGCTAATGAGATTTTTGTAGCATATTTAATTTTAATGCATATGGAATTTGTGGTGGTATTTTTTAAATACGTAGTATTTTTGTGGAAATTTTTAATGATCGTGGGTTTTTTTTTTGATATTGTTTTATTGCGGTAGAATATTTTTTGTTTTTCTTTACCTTGGTAATTTTTGTTGTATTCAATTTATTTTACTGTGAAAAAAGTAACTTTTTGTCGGAATTCTTTTAAATTTTAACTGGCAACCTTGGCTAATAGTAGTACATTTTGTTGTAGCCACATACTGGCTCTCTAGCTACATGCATCTGTATTCTCTATTGTATTACAACCCAACAAGCCATGAATGTGACTATTCCAGCTAAACGGTACTTAAAATGGCAGCGTCTGATTTGGTGGTATGAAAACGACATGTTTTTGTACTTTTAATCCGTTCTCTATACAATTGTAAAGTCATTTTTTAAAGTTTTTTCATAAATCATTTTTTTTATATTTA
This sequence comes from Dichetophora obliterata, assembly GCA_963920525.1. Lineage (NCBI taxonomy): Eukaryota > Metazoa > Arthropoda > Insecta > Diptera > Sciomyzidae > Dichetophora > Dichetophora obliterata. The sequence goes on along the minus strand of OY986438.1, from coordinate 49,883,149 downwards.
TCAAGATTGGAATTTAAATTTATGCCATATTCGCTTGATGTGTCGTTTGTTCTTGTATTTTTTCCTCTCTTTTTCACTCGTTCGCCAAAAAACTCTGAAATATGCATTGAATCAGTTGAGTTGCCGTTTATTCTTTAGTTTATTGTTGCAACTTAATAAAAACTATTTTAAGAAAAGGTTACAATTGTTTAACAACAAATAAAATTAATATACAACTTAAAGTTTTCTATATGACCTTGTTATTTATTATGTTGATTTTCCTTGATTTATATACAAATTCTAAATGTTTGAAAGTTTAAATCATTCTTGATTTTAAATACAAATTCTAATTGTTTGATAGCTTAAAATCGTTTATTAAGCTTTAGGTCAGGTAAGAACAATTAACTGCTCTAACTATTTAGTCAAACAGATAACTAATTAATCAGCTAGTGATGTTTTCCTTTCCATATTGAAAATGTTGTTGTTGTTGTTGTTTCTTTGCAAAAAAATTCGTTAGAGCAATTAATTAACCTGACCTAACTCTCAATTTTATTTGCAATTTCAACGATTTTAAAATATCAAACAACTAGCATTTGTATCTAAAATCAAGAATGATTTAAGCTATTAAACATTTAGAATTTGTATTAAATCATAGAAAATCAACATTAATATACAACTTAATATATGGTACGCTTATATGAAACACACATTGCATAGTGTTGGGTGTCACGGGCAAGAGTTAATTGACAAACGCAATACGCTGACGATTGAAAGTTAACATAAAACTCCGCGCGTGTTACGCTCTTTAACAATGCATGTTTTCAATGCAATTCCGATAATGCAAGCCAGCATAAACTTTGCGCGTGTTTCACTCTTTAACTACTCTCTTTCGTTCAGCGCATAAGCCGCTCTCGAGTGGTCAAAGCTCTTGTGTGTCAACATCGCTTGCCAAGCGACTGAGCGGTGCTGAATACTCTCAAGCTGCTCGATCGCTTGGCCAATAGATATATATTTTAAGTATCTACAAAATTAATTCATTCAGAAGAAAATAATAAATGAACGCGGTGGTTAGCCGCTAAGCTAATAAAATATATTTAATTTATTAATTCCGCAACAATAGTTTGCCGACAGCGATGAATATTAAAGGCTGTAGGTATACCCCAAAGTGTCAAATATCACTTTTAAAAAATTCGTGAAAATGACCCCCATACAAGCCACGCTGTAAGACGTAATTCTACGTCAAAACTGTTTGAGTGTAAGTATTTTGCTAGGAAAAAAAGGCCTTTACAATCAAACTCTTTTTATTTCTTTTTAATTCAGAACTAATAATAAAAGTTTATAAACTTACAATTGAAACAGCACTAAGTAATAATACAACTTTTAATGATTTTTCATAAAAGGTCTTTCTTTAAAAAAGATAAGGCATATTGCAACGTTATTGAAATACGTTTAACAATACGTATTGCGTACTGAAAGCACTTCCATGCCAACAGTGCCAAAACAACAGGAAGATAATATTTAACAGTTTTGTGCTCTATATCATCTCTCTATTAAGGTTTTTTATATTTTTCATTTTTGTATTCTTTATTGTGCCTGCAAGGAATTCAAACGAAAAATTATCTATATGAGTCTAAGCAATGATCAAAATTGCAAAATGCTATTTGCCATATTATCACTAGCTACGAGCAGAGGAAAGCATTTCTCTAATCTAATAGGATCTATGCACGTTTGTAATGAAACTTCTTTTACATTGCATATAACTTATATGCATTGAAATAAAACTACATTGTTATTGTGTCAACCCCCATTACATTATTAATAACATTAAAAAAAATTTATGTTTTTCGATAGATATAGCTGTGTATAGAATCATACTAAAAAACATATCGAAATTCTTAATGGTTCAAAAGCTTTTAGCCTCTGAGCCGCAGTTGTGCATTATATTTAAAATTTTAACGAGTTTTCGAGCTGGTGACTCTCATTCACGGTTATTAATTGAGGCTTGCGTTTCTAAATTGTAAAGTTGTGATATGCATCCTTTCCAAAAAACTTTATTTGGAGTAAAGAAGTAAGTAAACAATGAATTTTAAACATTTTTTAATGAAAACTTAATCTTAAAAAATTCACTTAATTCACTTTTAAGTTGAAAATGTATACCTAAAAGTATAAAAATGAAAAAAAAAAAAAAATTTTTGTGCCTTGTTACTAAATTTTATGATCTATTAAATTATTAAATGAATTAAGTTGCGAGCTTTAGATCAATTAAGTTTATTTAAGAAGGCAACAACAACAACTCCTTATATAGTCCAATCAATAAGGTGACTAGACAGTCTGTTTCGGAAATCGCTACATTTTCTCTTCAGTAGTCTTTGAGTGATTAACCTGTGATCAACTCACTGTTAAAGTCGTATATGATTTTATACATGTTTGAACAAATTCTTAAGAAATTCTTTAAAAAAAAAAAAAAAAACTTTTTAGGAAAAAACTTAAAAAAAAAAACTTTAATCGAATGGTAGAGCACGACCAAACAGAACAGGCTGAAAATATATCAGCAAAATCTAAAAACAACTTTAGTAACCATGCTTTGCTAGTGGAAGACTTCCAACAGAATGTTGGACTCCATAATAATAACATAAGCATAAAGACTGAAATAATGCAAAAATACAACAACAAACATGAAAATATGAAGTGGGAGAAAAACTGAGAAATTGACACTTAAAACCTCATCACCTCTGTGGTGCAGAGCGCTAATGCGCGCTTGCACGGCGTATCACAAAGATTTCTGATGAAGCCTATAGCAGGGCTGAAATTGCAATAAAATCAGCTAGTGATGTTTTCCTTTTCATATTGAAAACGTTGTTATTGTTTTTGTTTCTTTGGAAAGATTCGTTAGAACAATTAAATGTTCTAACCTTGACCTAAAGCTCAATAAACGATTTTGAACTATCAAACAACTAGAATTTGTATTTAAGATCAAGTATGATTTAAACTGTCAAACATTTAGAATTTGTATTGAAATCATATTAAATCAACATAATAAATAACAACGTCATTTAGAAAAAACTTTAATTTTAATAAATTTTGTTCTCTTGGTTCGGATAAAAAAGAGCTAGAGAGTGTCATAGCAATATAAATCCACAATTGCTAAATGAAAGTTATCCAAAAATGTATTATTCCAGAAATACATGTAATGCAGGGATTCGTCAATCACTTATTTTGGGTGGATTAGTTCCACTCCTCGGTAGACAACAGGCACTGATTTGGCCAAGAAAACTTAATTTAACACAATTAAATTATCATGGCGAAACATTTGAAGGTAATGCCTGCCGTACCCTTTTGAAAAATGCCGATAAGTTAAATGATCCCGACATTTATAAAAACGAGGGAAATTTACGATTAGTTCCGTTCATTAACGCTCTCAAAACTATGAAAAGGATCGTGAACTGCTGCTTTTCTACTCAAAAGGGTGATACATGAACTTTCAATGTTTTTGAAAGTTCTGTAGCTTCAAAAATTTTTTTAATTCTTCTATGCACTTTTTCAGATAAACTGAAAAATTTTTGAAGCTACAGAACTTTCAAAAACATTGAAAGTTCATGTAACACTGGAACACCTCACCCTTTGTCTGGAGTACCTAAATGGAGATGCACTCGGTATCTGGTCTGAACAAGCAAGAGAATCTATCTCGCAGGGAATTTTTAAGATATTGGAATCGAAGAATGGTTAATTTACTGAATAACGCAGCATATTTACCAAAGTTGCAAGAAGCAGTTATTGCCTTTGTATCTCTAAATATTTAAAAATTAAGATTAGTATTAAAATTATAGTAGTAGTATTGATGCAGTTGTTCATCTCTAATGAACAACAATAATTTAATATTTCATCTCTTAATAATTAAAAATTAAAATTTATATTTTTTAGAAATAATATAATATAAGGTATATAAATATTTACTACAATTGGGGTAAAGGAAATCACTAATTGTTGTGTATATTTTCTAATTAGTTATTTTGGTTGTAACTATTGCAAAGAGTAGCATTATGAGAGCAGTGTAAGCGAGAGAAAGAAAAGATTAGTATTAGTAAAAATTAAGAAACATGTTTCGAGAAAAACAATTTTAAAAAAACGTGTTTTCTCTGGCGCTCAAAGAGAACCGATCACTTAACTTCAGAAATAATTTAAATATTTGTTTGAAACTTTGAGGACATATTATTTAATTGCTTAGCTACATTTCATAAATAGACATGAAAAAAACCGATTTTTTAATATAAAAAATTGATTCACCTCTTTAAACGAACTCCTAGGATTTTAAAAACAATGGTTTTTGCATCTATAGATGGTTCTTTAAACATCTGCATACTCAAATTGCGTCGACATTTCAGGTTGAATAAAAAATGCTTCCTGCACACCATCTTATATTTTATATATATAAAATGGAATGTGTGTTTGTTTATTTGTTTGTTTGTACCTTATAGGAGACCAAACCTCTCGACCGATCTTCCTAAAATTTTCACAGCATTTAACTGGGACTCTGGCATGATTAATAGGGTACTTTTTGACCACGCCCACTTTTACGCCCACTTTTTTAAAGTTATGTAATTGCTCCTATATAGTTTTTAACAGATTTACTTCAAATACTTCAAATACACATTATACTCCAGGCGAGGTAGAAATAAACATTTCTTACGCCACGCCCCCTTTCACGCCCCTTTTCACGCCAAATTTAAGTTTTAAACTTTTTGTTCTCTGTACAAATTTGTTCCTTCCAACGGATTATTTTTTATTTGGTAGTATATTGCTCTTAATACTGTTAACGTCGCCATATTACTATGAACCACGTCCACTTCACCGCCCCACTTTTATTATATATATAAAAATGAATGTCTGTCTGTCTGTTTGTTTGTTTGTTTGTGCTTTATAGGAGGCCAAACCCTTGGACCGATCTTCCTGAAACTTTCACAGCATTTTACTATGACTCTGGAAAGAATAATAGGCTATATGAAGTTTTTATTGGACAAAGGGCGTGGCACTGCCCATAAAACCCAAAAATTTAAATCGCCATATTTTGGGCATTTTTTGACCTACGTTGATGCTATTTGGTACATATGGTATTGGCATAATTAGGAATACGTACCAGGAGAAAAGTGGGTGGGACCACGCCCCTTTTTAGGAAAATTAAAAATCGCAATATAGTCTTAACTACTGGACCGATCGTCATTAAATTTTCACAATAGGATACTCTTATGAAAAAATAAATTCTTGACTATATAAAGTTGTGAGTGGACGAAGGGGCGTGGCCTCGCCCATATAACCCAAAATCTAAAATCGTCATATCTTGGGCATTTTTTTAACAACGGCGGCAGTATTTGCTATATATGGTATTGGCGTGAATAGAAATACGTACTAAAAGAAAAGTAGGCGGAGCACGCCCCTTTGTTTGCGATATATTGGAGGCTGGACCTGATAACCGATCTTAAATTTACACAGCGTTTACCTTTGACTCAGGAATACTTATTACATGATAATATTTTTCGACCATGCATACTTCTGCACCTACTTTTTTACTACGTTTATTAACGGCTTTACCACAAATTTAAAATACATATTAATTAAAATAGTGGGGTAGCCCCATTCTCTTTAAGATGTGATTCTTAAATATAATACGTGTTAATTAAAATAGAGAGTGGGGTAACCCCATTCTCATTCTCCCACAACTGACTGCGAAACAGCTGATTGTGTAATTGCTGCTTTTTGATTGGTCTAAAAATAAAAAGGGGAGCATGAAGCAAATTACATGCGATTCAGTGCTGAATTCTAATTGGTTTACAACAAAAAAAGAGGCGAAGCATTGCAATAATTAAATTAAATAAATAAATTTTTGTAAATATATAAATACTTTTAAATTTATTTTATACGAGGGGGGTAGCGAAGCACACCGGGTTCAGCTAGTGATATAAATATCTTATTTTTAAAGATTTTCTGATAAATTAAAAACTGAAAAGGCTTATAAGCAAAAAAATTAATTTTTTTAAAACAAAAAATATCCTTACCTCTTCCTATTGCAAGGCAATTAAAATGGCTATCGAATTCAATTTGAAATTGTTCGAATGCTTAATACACATTGAAAAGCACTGGAAAAAATTGGCATTTCTTTTAATTTTCACATTTAAATTATTTTAATTTGCAAAATTAATTACATATCTTTCCCACTTCTCCAGATGAGAAGTGGGAAAATGATTTTTTTTTCACTCATAATTTTAAGGCTAAATGTTCAAAGATTTAAGAACGAAAGTACTTGTATAGTTTTATATGATTGGATCTAGCAATTTTGAAATCAAATTATATTTTTTTTAAACCAAGCAAAATAACTGCTTAAATATTTTTATAAGAAGATGTGCCTACTACTATAAAAAAACAAAAGGCACTCCAAAATTCGACATAAGAAATGACTTAACCGATATCGCTATTTATGAATTTATCCAAAGATTTATCCTTGGCAACTTCAATTAATTTTGTTGAGACACACTAATACCTTCAACATACAAACTAAACTAATAAAACCTGAGATGTCTACACTAATGATTGAAAGCTCATTAATTGAATCAAGTGCATGCACATACAAAACAAAAAACAAAAACTTATTTTCACTAATTTGCTGTTGGTCTTACCAAACTTTCAGCTTACTTTACTGAATTAATTTTATGGTATTTACATGTGAATACGTTAGCTGTGCCAAGAGATGCTAGCAAACAAGTTACTCATATTTATCATTTGCATTATTGGCCTCTGCAAAGCCTTTCATTATGTCTTGCAACTGGAGCGTACCCACTGAAAGTGGTTTCTTCCGACAGCTTTTGTAGACAGAACGGCAGGAAGGCAGCACGACAGGATTATAGCTTTGCAAATAAACTGCATGGCAGGCGAGGCCGCAATTAAAAGAGAGGTTATTGAGTCTCGTTAGTGTTGTGTCAAGCGGTGATAAGAACTTCAACAACAGCAGCAGTAGCGAAAACAACAACAACAACTACACTAAACATACAATAACAATTTTGTACACATACACCGAACTATGTATGTACTTTGTACTTTGTCGTAGCTTTGCTGATGTGCGCAACGTGATGTTGTTGTGCCGCTTCCTAGCCAGGGAAATATACTCGCTTGTTTACTTTCACGCGTAAAACTACAAATGATTATATTTTGAGAAAGTCTTAACATGCTACAGAGACAAAAGAGATGTTTTGCTAAAATAACTTCTGCATATTTTTGCCACATTAAAGACACATACTATTTGCTATTTTGATTGATGTTTTTAAATTGTTGACCATCTATGAATAATTCACAGAGGATTTTAAAATTATTTTGAGATGAGATGAAATGTGATGTGATGTGATGAGATGTGATGTGATGTGATGTGATGTGATGTGATGTGATGTGATGTGATGTGATGTGATGTGATGTGATGTGATGTGATGTGATGTGATGTGATGTGATGTGATGTGATGTGATGTGATGTGATGTGATGTGATGTGATGTGATGTGATGTGATGTGATGTGATGTGATGTGATGTGATGTGATGTGATGTGATGTGATGTGATGTGATGTGATGTGATGTGATGTGATGTGATGTGATGTGATGTGATGTGATGTGATGTGATGTGATGTGATGTGATGTGATGTGATGTGATGTGATGTGATGTGATGTGATGTGATGTGATGTGATGTGATGTGATGTGATGTGATGTGATGTGATGTGATGTGATGTGATGTGATGTGATGTGATGTGATGTGATGTGATGTGATGTGATGTGATGTGATGTGATGTGATGTGATGTGATGTGATGTGATGTGATGTGATGTGATGTGATGTGATGTGATGTGATGTGATGTGATGTGATGTGATGTGATGTGATGAGATACCATTTTAAGCCTTTGCGAAGGGGATTAGCATAAAATGTCATTTGATCGGAAAGATCAATGCCCAATCAATGTTATACTCAATTACTACTAAGATCTCGATCTTTGACTAGTTGATGGCTCATCCGGATCTGTTTGTTCCTTTTAAGTAGATACCATTACTGGAGCATGTTTCGTTGAAAGCATTTTAACATCCCGCTAGTCTTTCCACTTCAGCACAACTATCACACATTTTTTTCTTTTTTTAATGAAGCAGTCATTATTTCTTTTTTACAATATTTCTTAACTGCTTAAAGGGTATCAACAACAAGTGTTGTTTGATTGAGAATTGATCGAGCAAGTTCATAGCTAGTATAATAGTTATCTTCATACAATGTTCGACCTTCTCCTTTTAATTTAGCGCTTAAATCTTCGAATACCTTTTTCGCCAAACCAGAGTATATTTTTACTGACCATGTATATCCTTCAATAGAGCAAAATTTAAAAAGCTTTATACCGTAATGATGAGCCTTATTGGGAATATATTGGCGAAAAGCTAGTTTACCCCTCGATGGAATAAGTGTCTCATCAATGACTATATTTTCACCTGGTACGTTAACTTTTTGGTATCGCATTTGAAGCATATCTAATAGGGGTTGTATATTACCAAGCCGATCGCCTAGTATAATGAAATTATTATCTGAAAAGTATACTATGAGTAAAATAATACGATTTCTCGGCATTGTTTTTACTGGAATTGAAAAGTTGTAAAGCTGTACATCTGACTCTCACCAAACCCATCCATAGAAGAAGTCTGAGGAGCTTTTTAATTTCAAAGCTTGTTGCTGGTACCCATTGTATTTTGCTTGAAAATCTGGTTATGATACTTCCATTTAAGAATTCTTGTGTGTATTTGTTTGTTTCTGCGACAATTACATCAATAATATCGTTGTCTACAGATAGAAGATATGCATCCAAACAAGAAATATTTGCTGGAATACTTTGTTACAGGTCTGATTTCTCGTTTAATGTGAAAGCCTTTTGGCGCGATGAATATTTAATCCAACGGACGCTCGTTTCTGAAAATTAAATTGCTAATAAGCTTGCTGTTGGGTGATCATCAATATACATATCCCAATCGTCTTCATTATTCTTAGGATCAATACCAATATCAGCAGAATCAGTATCCGAATCATCCGGCAAATAACTTTCATTAACTATAGAATCATCATCGGAAAAACTATCATCATCTGCTTCCAGAATTTCTAATATTTCCCTTTCTTTCAATTTTCGTTTTGCCATTTTTCAAAAATATTTTCCAATTACACTGAAAAAGTAAATTAAAAATCAAGCAAAACAATAACATTAACAATATAGCAAATTGAAAAAATATAATTAAATAAAAATAGGAATGAAATGAAAATATAAACGCATAAAATACTGTCCCACGTTTTTATCTGACAGTGACATTTACGATCACATTTCAGTCGTACAGTGCCAGGTCGCACGTTTTTGCGTGACATAAACACAGTTATAAAATCTATAAGAGGCAAAAAAATAGATCAGGGATGGCTCTAACATCAATATACTACTTTTACATACATTTCTAGCAAACAGCCTGCATGACCTCCGGTGACGATTTTCGTCAAAACCGCTTGGCACGCAATGTGATAAAGGAGATCTCCTTTATTGCTCGTTTATTGCTCTACTCTAAGCTCGAACTATTGGGTTGTAAACTTGTAAATATTATTAAAAATTTTTTAACTTATTAAAATATTAAATTTATCAAAATATTTATCAAAATAAAAATATTATTAAAAATTTTTAAACTTAAACTTAAGTGTTTGAATTTATATTTGTTTTTGATTTAGCTTTAGATTTACTTATTTTAGTGTACTAATTTTAGTTAAGATTTTTCTGCTGTATATTGTAGTGTAGATAAGTGTTGTTCATAAAATCTACATAACAATGAATTATAATGGAAAAACTGTTTAATCCAACAGTTATTTTGTAATTGACAAAAATCTTAAAAACATCTTTTTAAAGATTGTTTTCATATTAGTTATTATAGTTTCATAAAATTGGATTAAGCTAAAAAAAACAGCCATTTAAATCAACTGACCGTAACATATTTCAATTGCTGCTTGAGTGTCCTTAATTGTAAATGCTTGGTTAAGAAGATGTCAATAAAATTCTTCTTTTGTTTTCTTAAATTGCTGAAGTTCAGTGAAAATATTTTATATCACACACTAAAACGATGGATGTAAAGAAGAAGTCATAAATTGGAGATAAAATATTAGTTTGTAACAACCGTTTCAATGCCATGTTAAGTCATGTTCTTCTCTGCAGCAATAAACCAACAATACAAAGATTTTTCTGGTGAGGGTTTTATTATGGCCAATAAAATAGCAAAAAACAATTAGTACAAAAAGTAAACAAACTTTCTAACAACCAAATAGAGAGAAACTTTTTGTTTTTCTAGTTCTTGTTGTCTCTGAGAAACAAAAAAACAATTGTTGCAAATAAATAAAAGTAACTTAAAAGGAGGCCATAAAATTATAATTATGTGGATGGGTTTCGATTAATGGTCATCTATAGCAACTGATAACAATAAGAATTAGGTTTGAGTATAATTAAAATTAATGTAACGGCTTGTTGGGCTCTACTAACTGTTATGGAAACATTTAACACTTTGAGCTAAAAGTAGGATTGACGCTTTGACGTACAAAGAATTTTAGTTAGTGAGGCAAATTCTACAAACAATGTAAACATACCATTTATTTTTTTAATAGAAAGTAATTCACACACTTAACTTACACTTAAACTGGAGAAATGGAGGAGCACTTGTTCTTACTTAAGCTTTAACAAAAGTAAAAATTCCGCTATTATTAATTCTTCCTACATTTATTAACGTTTTGAAAACATTCCTTTTGACAAAAGTAAAATAAAAATTCTCCATTTCTTAGGAAAGATTCATATTTTACTTCTCGTTGACTCGTCACCTTAACTTGTGTGCCCTGGTAGGACATTTTTTTATTTATTTATTTATTTATTTATTTATTACGGTCTACCGATTATACAATCTTACAGACTATAAATTAAAAATATTAATACATTAAATTAATTACAAATCTTAACCTAATTGAAAATAATGAATAATTGTAATCGAAAGTCACTTAAAGTAACATTGAATTTGAGAAAATGAGAAAAATTATTACACAAACGAATGCTTCTTGCAATCGGTTCATTCAAGGAATAATTGGTTCTATGGATTCTATCATCAAACATACGATGATTTCTTAGAGATCTTGTTGGAATATGTAAAACAAACCTACTACGAATATCATTACAGTTGATTTTACCAGATAGAACATTGTGGACAAACAAAAGGGAACAATATGATCGTCTATCACTTAAAGACTGCAACCCAAGAAGTTTACGTCTAGTTTCATAAGATGGGAGACCATCAGGCCACCGCATTTTATGAAGCGCATATTTCGTAAAATGTTTTTGAATTTTTTCTATGCGATTAGAGTATTCAGCATAAAATGGGTCCCAGATAGTCGAACAATAATCCAATATACTTCAAACTAAAGACACATAGAGAGCTTTAACTGTCAATGGATCTTTAAAACTTTGGGAATTTCTCTTTATAAAACCCATCATAGAATATGATTTAGAGATAACATATTCATAATGCATTTTGAAACTAAAGTTAGAGTCAAAAATCACACCTAAATCTTTATACTCATGGTTACGGACTAGGTTACAACTATCAATGGAATAATCAAAAAGAATTTGGTTATTACACTTCGAATATGAAACTATACAACATTTGTTTATGTTTAAATTTAAATTATTTATCGAACACCAATGACTCAAGGTACTTATGTCATTCTGTAACGAGAAGCAATCCGAAGAATCAGAAATTTTTAGAAATAATTTAAGTCCATATTTTGGACTTGATGGTAGCGGAACGATGGATTAAATGGCCGCTAGGCTGTCGATGAATATGTTAATGAATATGTTCACACGAGAGTTGTGTGTATTCACGCCTACGGCTATCTCCGCTGCCTTCCTTATGGCGAATACTTCCGCCTGGAAGATGCTGCAGTGGTTCGGAAGTTTTTATGGCTAAAGTAATATATTACAATAACAAGCTTACTTAATTGAGGAAAAACAAAAAAAATTGTACATAAATTCAAATATAATTTACATTCCGTTCCATTTTGCTTTGAAAAAATTTTAAAAGTATCCTCTAAATATTTTTTACAAAAATATAAAAAGTTATTTATTTAGATGATTTGACAAAATTGTAGGAAAAATAGATTTTGTTAAATTATAATTCATTATGAACTTCTCTGAGAGTTGTTTTTAAGCATTAGTTTTTATTTAGCATGCATTTTGGTTTAAAATTCGATGTCCACCATATGGCATATTTTTAGTCTATTTCTTGTATCGGATCTTTCTCTACAGTGATTTTTATTGTATGACATTAAAAAAATGTAAAGTCGCATTTAAGATTATTTTAAAAAGCATTAAATTTTTAGGAATAATTCTTACTTTAACTATCGTATTTGCACTTATTAGTTTTAATTAACACAAACCGCCCCCCTCCCATAGAATATCCTGGCTACGGATCTCAATTATTTATTTATGACCTTTTGCTCCAACTACGAAAGCGTTAATTCCATATTAGGGCAAACTCCAATCCCAGCTATTTAATAGTAGAAGTTACCCATGGCGTATACGCAACCTTAATGGCAGGTTCTCATGAAACTCGACCAAAAAACTAAATGTTTTTTATTTATATTTTACGATGTTTATGATGTGTAGCATATGTCCCCAAAGCGGTTTGGCCGACAACAATTGCATAAAAAAGTTATCGCATAAGGAAAGTATCCATATTTTCATTAATGCACTCGAAACAATCGTTAACCAAATGTTAAAACGCGTTTTCTGAAAAATCATGTTTTACAAACTGCTTCCCACGATATCTAAAGAACTACTCTATGGATTGACTTGGATTTGTTTTTATTTTAAAAGCGATAAAATTTCTTGGATCCCAAACCTAAATTTAGATAATATTGGCCGGTTTTATTTATAGAACTTTAAAGAGCGAAAAATGTAAAAAAAAAGCTCTACTTAAAATTCAAATGTCCGAAATTTTTCAAGGTTTTTTTTAGTTTCAAGCTCTAATAAATATTATATACTTTATAAAACTGTTTGCTTTTTAATATCAGATTACATGAACGTGCTGTGGGATGGATACCGTTTGGGTACCTTTTTTTAAAGTGACGTGTGGCGGCGAATTGACACTTCACATTACACTTTTATGCAACAAAAAAAAAAATTTCCTTCACATTAAGAAACAGTTGGCAACTATTGTGTAAAAATTCGCTAAATGGTACAATTTCGGCAGCGCTTACTGAGCGTAAAAAAACTAGCAAATGTAATTCTTCAAATATTTCAGACTCTCCTGCTGAGCAGATATTTCTCAACTCTCTGCGGTAACAGAAGATGAAGTGGCAGATTTTTTGATCAAAAATAAAAACTAAAGGTTCGGTTAGGTTAGGTAATGGTGGCTGAGCCGATAGACGACTCGTACACTTAGGCCAGTGCAGGCCCATTGTGATACCACATGATCTCTTTAAAAACCTAATAGAGATTTCCCTCCTCAAACCAGTTCGAGCGGATAAAGAATTTGAGTATATGCTTGATTTCCAGGCATGAGACTTCGGCAAGTCCATTTAAAAAGGGAAGGCCCAGAGTTGCCATTCTCCTTTTAGCTAGAGCCGGACATTCGCAGAGGAAGTGCTGAACGTTTTCTACCTCCTCCTCACATCTGCAGCTTCTACAGAAATCGTTTGATGCAATTCCCAACCGAAGGGCATGCGCTCCGATCAGGCAGTGACCCTATAGGATTCCTACTATTTTTGACATGTTTACCCTGCTTAACTCAAGCAGTGAGTTGGTTCGTTTTAAGTCGTAGGTAGGCCATGTTAGCTTAGTTATTCTACATGTATCAAGGCGTTCCCAGCGTTCTTGTGCAAGACCTAGGGATCTGTTCTTGCACTGGAGTTTATAGGAGGAAATGGGTATACCAATAAAGTCCTCATTTAAGAGGGTGTTAGAGGTCGTACTCTTGCTTGCCAATTCGTCGGCCAAATTGTTGCCCTCGATATCCCTGTGTCCGGGTACCCATATGAGGTGAATCCTGAGTAGCCTTGCCATCTCGTTAAGAGATTTGCGGCACTCAGTGAGAGTTTTAGAGTTGTCAATATTTGAGTCCAGTGCTTTCAGTGCAGCTTGGCTATCTGAAAAGATGGAAATACTTTTTCCTTCAAGGTCTTTTTGACCTAGAATCCTAGTGGTTTCGTGAATAGCCATCATTTCCGCTTGGTAGACACTACAATAGTTAGGAAGTCTAAAGGACGCTTTGATTTCGAGATCCTGGGAGTAGATACCTCCCCCTACTTGTTCTCGAAGTTTGGATCCATCTGTGAAGATTTTTATGGCGGAGGTTTTAAGGGGGATTTTGTTTGCCCAGTCTAGCCGTGAAGGGATGAAAACTGCATAGTTCTTTTCAAGATTTAAGCACGGCACACAGTAGTCTGTTTTGTCGGGTGCAGACGAGTTCAGAATAATTGTGTGGCCGCAGTTGTTACCTATCCAATTATCAGATTCTCTAAGTCTCAGGGCTGCTGTGTTGGCACATTCCCTGGCAAAGATATCGAGAGGAGGAAGGTGAAGCATGACATTGAGGGCGCTAGTTGGTGTTGAGGACAGTGCCCCCGTAATACAAAGACCTGCGCTTCTTTGCACCTTTGCAAACTTCTGAACTGCGGATGCCTTATCAAGGGCCCTCCACCATACCAGTGAGCCATACATTAGTATGGGGCGGATAATTGCTGTGTAAATCCAGCGTACTATTTTGGGGGAGAAACCCCATTTTTTACCTATAGCTTTTTTACAGGCAAATAGTGCTATGTTTGCCTTTTTAACACGTTACTTAATGTTAACATTTCAGATAAGCTTCTTATCCAGAATAACTCCTAGGTATTTCGTGCTGTCGCTAAAGAGCAACCTCGTGCCGTTCAGACGCGGAGGTTCTAAGTTGGGGGTTTTATATTTCCAAGTGAAAAGAATGAGATCTGTTTTCTCGGGGTTTACACTTAAACCAGACGTGGATGCCCATCTCGAGAGAATTAAGAGTGCTCTCTCCATGAGTTGACAGAGAGTCTGGGGAAACTTTCCGTTAAAAATGATTGCAATATCGTCTGCATAAGCAACAACCCTGTAGCCTTCCCCCTCCATGATACGCAACAGCTGGTCAACCGTCACGGACCACAGAAAAGGAGACAAAACTCCTCCCAGCGGAGTGCCTCTGCTTACAAACCTACGAGTGGAGGATCCCCCAGCTCTGAGTTCACCACCCTGCCCAACAGCATCTGGTGTAGGAAACTCACGAGAAAATCCTCCACCCCCAGTTCCGACAAGGCCGAGGTGACTGCACATGGAAGGGCGTTATTGAATGCCCCTGCTATATCTAGAAAAGCAGCAAGTGCGTATTCTTTGTTCTCAAGTGATTTTTCGATGGTAGACACAAGAGAGTGCAGAGCTGTCTCTGTAGATTTGCCTTTAATGTAGGCATGTTGGGATTTTAGAAGCCTGTCAAGTTTCGGCTTAAGAAGAAGCCCAATAAGTCTCTCTAGAATTTTAACCAGAAAGGAAGAGAGGCTTATAGGTCTGAAGTCATTCGATTTAGTGTGAGAGGACTTACCCGCTTTCGGTATAAAGATAACTTTTGTCTCTCTCCAAGCTGTTGGAATATAGTCAAGGCGTAGGCAGCCATAGTAGATTGTCTGAAGCCAGGGTACTATTGCATTGAAGCTATAGTGGAGTTGAGCTGGTATAATGCCATGGGGACCTGGAGATTTATAAGGTTGGAATGAATAGATCGCCCATTTTAACTTCTCCTTGCTGGTCAGTTGCTCAATCTGTTGAGGCATAAGGTCGCTGGGGAGTGTTTGAAAGCTGGAAATGTCAGAGTTAACATTACCAGGAAAAAGCGCATCCATGAGTATATCTAGGGTTTCGATGCATGAATCCGTCCAGGTGCCATCTTCCTTTTGAAGAAAGCTTGGTACTGTCGGGGATTTCGATAGTATTTTCCTGAGCCTTGAAGCCTCGGAAGTACCCTCTATTTCTGTGCAGAAAGAGGACCAAGAGGCCCTAAAAAAAGTTAAATTTTACTTTTATTTTTTCGATAAAAACAAAGATTTAAAATTTACAATGCTATTTATTATCAACTATAATAATAGTTTAAGCTTTTTAAGCATTAAAACAATTAATGAACACAATTTTCAAATAATTTCAAAATAATCTTTTGTCTCCATTCCAATCAGGTTTTCGTTCAGGTCACAGTTGCTCTACTGAAATGCTTTAAGTATTGGATGATATAAGGTCCCCTTATGATGATGGTCAACTAACTCTATTGTGTTTGAACGATTTCTCTAAAGCATTTGACACTGTAAGCCATAAATTCTTATGTCAAATATTGGGGGTTGGAATTAGTTTTAAAGGTTTTCTAAGAGATGGCGTAACTATCAATAGATCGCATCGGGCACACCTATGACTATATTCATTTCAAAGCACATTGTCTAAGCTTCATTTTTCAGTATGTGTCATTCCACTGAAGTGTAAACAACATATATTTTTTTCTCTGTGAACATGTCGACTTTCGTTCCAACAAAACGCAATTTGCGGGAAGGTTTACTTTTGTGCTTCCATTTGAAGAAAAAAGCGGTTGAAGCACAACGCACGCTTACTGAGGCTTACGGGGACTATGCTCCATCGATTTCTACTTGTGAGTACTGGTTCCGTCGGTTTAAAAGTGGTGATTTTGATACGGAAGACAAAGAGAGTCCGGGCCAGCCGAAAAAGTTTGAAGATGAGGAATTGGAGGCTTTGCTCGATGAAGACCCGTGTCAAACCTTTCAAGAATTGTCAGAATCATTGGGAGTCGACTTATCAACGGTCGGCAAACGCTTGAAGGCCATTAGAATGATTCAAAAGCAAGGAAATTGGGTGCCGTACCAGTTGAAGCCGAGAGACGTTGAACGGCGATTTTGCATGTGCGAACAACTGCTTCAACGGCATAAAAGGAAGAGTTTTTTGCATCGTATTGTCACTGGCGATGAAAAGTGGATCCATTACGATAATCCTAAGCGAAAAAAATCGTGGGGACAACCCGGCCATGCATCAACATCGAGGGCCAAGCCGAATATTCATGGCGCCAAGCTTATGCTGTGTATTTGGTGGGATCAGAAGGGTGTCGTGTACTATGAGCTGCTAAAACCTAACGAAACCATCACTGGGGAACGCTACCAACAACAGTTGATGCAATTGAGCCGAGCATTAAAGGTTAAACGGCCGGAATATGCCAAAAGACACGACAAAGTGGTTTTTCAACATGACAACGCACGGCCACATGTTGCAAGAACCGTCAAGGAAACGTTGGAGGCGCTGAATTGGGATGTGCTACCCCACCCGCCTTATAGCCCAGACATAGCCCCTTCCGACTACCACCTATTCAGATCGATGACGCATGGCTTGGCTGAGCAGCGCTTCACTTCTTACGAGGATACCAAAAAATGGGTCGATTCGTGGATTGCCTCAAAAGACGAATCGTTCTTCCGGCGCGGAATCCATATGCTGCCAGAAAGATGGGAAAATGTTGTAGCTAACGATGGACAATACTTTAGATAATATACATTGTACCGTTGTTTCTAAATAAATGCTCAAAAACCGAAAAAAAACCTTTAAAATTAATTCCAACCCCCAATACCTCTTTGGGTTCTGCGACAACGCTACTCGTCTCCTCAGTAGTTATTTGACAAATAGAAAAGAAAAAGTAAAGGTTGGCACTAATTTTCTAATTGCAGAGCTGTTTGCTGCGGTGTGCCCCAGGGATCGGTTCTTGGTCCTCTGTTTTTCTCTATATTTGTAAATGGCATTTTTCGCTATTGTACCTATTCATCGATGCACGCCAATGCTGATGACGTTTAAATTTATTTGTCTGGCAAAACAAACCTTATGGAAGATCTAGTTTGTAAACTTAATGAAGATCTTCACAGTATAAGCCTATGGGATATGAATAATACTTTCCATCTTAATATCTTAAAGTCCTATGTGTTGTCTATCTCTGGAGTTTAAATTAACTTTAGCTCAATTCCAGATGTATTAATGGATGATAAGATAATAAGAATTGTTAAAAGTGTTGTTGGTCTTGGTTTTAATGTTAATGCACAGATCACATCAACGGTGTAGTTCGATTGTAGTTCGAATTTATTATTATTGATATTGATATATTATTGATATAAGACGTACACTTATAATTTTGCTAATTGTTTGTTCCCATCACATCGTATTCTGAACTTGTGTATAGTAAGTTAGACTCACGGTCCCAGCTTAAATTACAAATCGCCTTTAAACATGCTACACGTTATGTCTATGAGTTACGTAGGTTCGATCATTTAGCTGAATTAAAAAATTATACACTTGGGTGCGACATAATAAGGTACTCTAATATCAGAAACTGCATATTTTTACATAGACTTATACACTCCAAAACTCCTCTTGAATTATTTGAAAAACTACAATATAGTAGATCACATAGAAGTCAAGCACTAATGTTGCCAACTTTTAATTATCTTAACTCCACAAGACTATTTTTTATTAACACTTTTCGAATTTGCAAATCATAACCTAGTCAATTAGAATTGACTCAGTCAAAAACGCTTTGCATACTACGCTTTAATTACTAAGGCATTTTTCATTGCCCAATTCCTAATAAAAGGTCAGTTTTCTTTCGTCTATTTATTATGCTCTATTTCAATATCTCTCTTCATCCTACTTTTTACATTCTTTTTTCTTTCTCTTCTGCTTAATAATTAATTCCATCAAGTTTCCTAACCATACATTTATTTTAATTTTAAGTTTATATTAAGTTTTAACTCCAAATCAATTATTGTAATCAAAACTATTTGTCATTGATCTTTGTACAATACTTTAAAAGAACTAAGTTCTTAGTGTACTAATACAATAAAGGCACAAATTATTATTTTTATTATTATTATAACGAAAACAGATCAGGTAGCCATTTAATAGACCGAAAAAATTCTATGCCACATGAACACAACTGTTGAGTTAACTGTCAGATGCTGCTACTGACGCTGTTGAACACAGAAAGAACGCAGAAAATGTATGTGAGAAATCTTTGCATTTAAATCGTTTATATAAAAAATTAAATGAAATTAAATTAAATCTAATATCTGATGTTTAGAGTAGTGACGCATTCAGAGAAAAAAATATCTCACTAAAGTAGCGCTACTATTACAGTTCACAACAGTTCAGAACTATAACAGTCTGCTATAACTGCGCCCAATAAATAACTGTCAAAAAACTGAAGGTGTTCATTTACTTCCTTCTATGAAAAAAAAATAAAGAACATCACCGTGTTTTCGGAGGTCTAGATGAGAACCTGCCCTTAAAACTGTGTATTCTACGACATAAGCGGATTACGAAAAAAATTTCCTGTCAGAAACTAAGATTTTAGAAATAAATTGGTCAGAGTGCTTATTGTTCAAATAAGCACTATATATATTTTTTTTTTTTTTGGAGGAGACATAAAACGAAAACGTATTTTTTTGGCAACTTCAACAAACTAAAACCTTACAAAATCTTTCTGTTCTAATTATCTAGATTTATTCTATAGCTTCCTTGTGTAGAATTAGTCATTTTTTTTGCAATTAGGCAGCATTTATTTTTCATATTATTTCAAAGCTGATTAAATATGTTTTCCAAAATTAAATTAAATTGAATTTTTAGGTAATATATATGTATAGTCTGTAATATTGTAACAAATCAGTAGACGTAAGTAGAAGTAAATACACAACACTATTATATGAATTTCAGGAGCTATCCATGGCGTATACGCAACCTGAAACTTTGACATTCAGTGGTATCAAAGTTTGCACTTGTTAATCAATTTTTGTGTTGGTGTTCAATCAACATTGTTAAACTTTTCTTCATTATCAGAAATTTATCGATTCACGCAATCAATAAATTATTAAATCATTACAAGTAAAACAATAAAAGTCCTACAATGACTTCAAGCAACACAGCAGTAAATTGAAAAAAAATCATAAATTTTGCAATTTATTGCTGTAACGAGTTTGAAACATTTTATGTTATCTGGGAAAATTTTGTGGGAAAACTTTTTCAATTAATTTTACTCCTGTTGGAAATGCGTGTACTTATTTTTATATAACTTAGTTTTTAAGCGTGCGAATTCTGTGGCAACGTGACATTTTATCTAGCTGAACCAAATTTTATTGAACTAATCAATAATTTACTTATTACAAGTGTCACAATAAATACTTCTCTAAAACTCATCGAGGTTGTTAGCTTTTTGAGATTAAAGCAGAACAATTTTTAGTCTGAGGTCAATAATTCTTTTATCTCATCATAACAATAGATCTATTGATTTTCGTGTGTAAGCGTGTGCCATATGCTCCGGAAATGAAAGGTCAATAGTTCATAATTGGCAGCATGAACAAACCTGAGTTATATAAGGTAAACAAATATACTGTTTTGCTCATTTTAAGGGAAAAAACTTGCCGAGAAGTTTAAATTTTTTCAACTATCGTAGAATATACATGACTAATGTATATTAGAGCTGTATTCAAAACAAAATCAAAACTACATTTGTTTGAAAGAAAAAAAGCACGCACTAACAACAACTAGCAGATAAAACTTTAAGCAAGTCTTACTAGAAACTTTCATTTTCAACTATCGGCCATGATAAGACAGCACTTCTCATCGGATTGAACAACTTCTTTTACTGAAATGTAATGAATTAAGAACTGTTGTCAATTGAGTTGAAAAAGAATTTTGTCATGTTTTTTCAGTTCATTTAGCTTACGGAAAAAGGTTTTTGCGAATTTTTCAGTGAAAATACTTTTTATGCTTTTGAAATGCATTTATTCCCCGCACTGATTGAAATAACTTTATATTTCTCTCTTCTTTATATAAATGAAAATTTTCTTCTCTTAAGGCCAGCAATATATAAAATCAAGGTTCAAATATTTCTCAAGAGTAAATTATTGAAGTGATTTATTTAACAGTTTGAGGGTATATTGAGGCACGTTTAAGAATAAGAAAAAATGTATGACTCAAACAAGTGAATATAACTGCTGCATTTTATAATAACATCTTAAGGGTTAAAGTCATGTTTTGAGAAATCTTGTTTCGGAGTTTTCAACCGACTTAGAAGTTTTATGAAAGGTTGTTTCGTTTTTATGCCATAACTTTGGCTACGGTCATGTTAGAAGCTCCAGATTTTCTGTGTTTATAGTGATATATGCGTGGATGACAGCTACATTAATAACTCAGATCTGTAAGAACTCTACTTGATATGTTATTATAAAACGCCACAGATATATATTAGATACATTCACATTTATATGGATTTTATTAAAGAGTTTCTGACATGTAAAATTGGTCACTGAATCCGATTCCGTACTCAGATTTGGCATGAAATTAATTTTGCGGTCACCAGGAGCAAAGAAACGTGAATATAGTTGATTTTTTTCCCACTCCGTTATTATTTCAAATCTCTCAATCTGGTAAATAGTGATGTTCTTTTAAAAATGAAACACTTCAGTTGTGAAGCCTGTTTAATGTAGGTAATATTTGAAGAAAAAGTTTTGTAAATCGAACAATATTTAAGCGAAATATAATTTATTATATGAATGTGCTTTTTCGATAAATGTGATTTTGTTGTAGTAGTATATCTGAATTAAAAATAGAAAACTTCGTCACCGCAAACACTTACTTTTTTCAACTCATTTTATTTGGACTAAAATTTGGGTGAGGCGGACAACCTAATTTTCTTGCAAATCGATCCCAGCCTATGAACCAAAAACGAAAATTTTTTGGGAGCTGAAGAAACCGTCAGAAATATTTCAGTCTTTTATGACTCTCCAGAGAGGGAAATTAATCTCATGGCCGGATTCAATGAGAAACTTACTACGTCGTAAGATGAAAAGCAAATCATTCTTCAAGTAGTAGAAGCTCATCAGAAGATTTTCTCGTACAAAAGTTCTTCGAAAAACTACATTATTACAAATATTCAACAGAAGTAAAACTATTCTTAATAACTTTCGTAATATTTTAATTACTGGCTTCACATCTGAAGTGTTTTATTTTTAAAAGAATACCATTATCTTCCAGATTGAGAGATTTGAAATAATAACGGAGTGGGAAAAAATCAACTATATTCGCGGGTATTTACTCCTGGTGACCCCAAAATTAATTTCATGCCAAATTTGAGTATGAAATCAGATTCAGCGACCAATTCTATATGGTTATAGAATTTTGTTGTAATATTCGAGAAGCTTTAATGCCAGTATGAAAATTAATAAATATACATTAACTATGAGGGCCCCAAAAACACGTTTTTAACTGCAGCTCATCCAGTTTATGAAAAGTGTAGTCTTTTTTTCGTGTTTTAATATTTTTATGCAAGCCCTTTTCATGTGAGGGGGGGGGGGCATGGAGAATCAGATGCAAAGTAGGATTCGACTGTATCTGATATATAATACTAGCTGATATACCCGGTGTTACTAGGGGGAAAAAACGTAAAATTTTGATGTTTAGGTTTTATTCGTTCAAAAGATAACGATGTTTAGCCAGAAAAAAATAAGCTTTTGACGTAAAAGTATGGAAATATGCAAAATGGGTCTTTCTAAGGAAACAGCGTTATTAGAAAAAGACGTTGTACTAAAAATTTGTTCAATCTTGAAAATATGTGAATTTTTTGGTGTCAAAATTACAGAATTTTTTAAAATTAATTAAACGAAGCTTTACGCTAAAAAAGTATGCTAGCTGGTTGATTTCCCTTACTTTTAAAAGGGTGGAAGAGGAGTGGTCAAAACTAATTATTTCAAAGCATAATCTAAAATTCAAGTAAAATGTGAGCCAAATTTGAGTTAAATCCGTCCAGCCGTTCAGATTTGTATTCTGGTCAAACAATAATATTTACTGACAGGCAGCGGCACCGAAATATTCCGAGAGGTTCTTGTTTTCGTTTTACAGAAAATGATTTTTATTGATATGTATCGCTACCTTAAGGCCCCAACTCATTTTTTGTTACTTTACAGGAGATGGAAAGAACTTAATAAAAATTATAATTTTGCGGATCCGAGTTTTCTTGAAATGGACTTTTTATTTAATACACTAACCAATTCAATGCTGTAGCAATATTTTTTTCAGCAATTTTTTTTCTATAGCAATTTTTTTTTTGCAAAAATCTGTAAAAAAATTTATTTTGAAAAAAAAATGAGTCAGGGCCTTTCTATATTAAGGTAGCGATGTGTATATGACAAACACGATTGGTTTGTGTCTAAGAAAAATATAGTACACTGCTGTCATTGTCATTTCACTGTTGTCATTTAATTTTATAGCAAATTGTATCAGGAAATTATTTTAGTACATTTCAACTTGAAATGTACTTTCGATAGCTCAGTCGGCTCAACCATCAGTTTTGAAGCCTTGAGGAAGTGGGATCGATTCCCACAATGAGCGAAACAAATGATTTTTTTTAATTTTATTTTAAATTTTTTTATTTTGGGGAAAATGCAACAAAACCAACTTAACCTAACAGTAATGAAAATTTCAGTTGCAAAAGTTATGGTTTTAAAATTAAAAATGAAGAAATTTTTATTCGTTTGAAAGATTTAATTTTGATTATTAAATGCCGGAAAAAAGTTAGTTTTTGCAGTAAAGTATATTGAATTGAATTTAGCTTGTGTGGGCGAAGCCACGCCAAGTTTCCAATGCCCGTGCCAGTTTTCCAGTAGAAATGCCTGACCAATAAGTAACTCCATACTGAATTTTATTGTTATATGATATTTATTTCCAAAGCTATTCGATATTAAAAATTTGGCTTATACGGGCGGAGCCACACCCCCTTGCTCAATGACTGTCTCAGTTTTATAGTTGAAAGATATCACCCTATAGTAATTCCATTCTGAGTTTCATTGTTATACGACATTTAGTTCCAAAGCTATCTGATATCAAAAATTTAAAGTGTATGGGCGGAGCCACACCCGCTTTTCCAAAGCCCATCCCAGTTTTCCAGTAGAAGGATATCACCAAGTGGCAACTCCATAATGAATTTCATTATTACACGGTATTTAGTTCCAAAGCTATTCGATATCAGAAATTTGAATTGTATGGGCGGTGCCACACCCCTTTGGCCTTTACTTGCTCAATTTTGCCAGTAGAAAGACACGATTAAATAGAACCTTCTAACCGAGTTTCATTAATGTGTGACTTATAGCTTGAAAGCTATACTGAATATTTGGGCTGCTAAAAAAGTGCCACGCCCTACGTCCAACGCCCATAAAATTTTACCGGTAGAACGGCAAGTGAAAGTTAAGGTCGAATACCGCATTCTTTTGCTGTGCGATCTATAATTCCAAAGCTATTCGATATAGAAGATTTGATTTGTATGGGAGGTGCCACGCCCCCTGATTTTTTCCGATATTTTAATAGTTATTCTGCTATTCGGGATGAACACAAATCCAACAAATAAAATATCATTAAAATTGGGTTATAAATGGTGCAACAAACCCGACTTTGTTTTATATATATAGATATAGTACAGCGGAGCGATTAAATATGAGAAAAAAGTACCCTTGTGTCGAACTGACTCAGGGGAGGGATTGATGGTTATTGCATAAATTAACGATAAAAAATTTTGAAAGGATAAGATTTCATCCTCCTGCTCTAGTTTTGAGCAAAAACAGGAAATTTTTTAACGATTTGAAACGAACAGGAAAATTTTAATGAATGGAATTCATAAATATTGGAGCGATGATTATTAATAAAAACTTTCATCACGATATGATCCCGTTCTGCAGCTGCAGAAGGTCCTTTAAAATAATCGATTTCCAAAAATTATTTTTATTGCAATAGAAATGAGTAGAATGAATAAATATAAATTATAAAATCTTCTATACAGAATTTGGTCTCGATATGAAAACATCTTCCTATTCTTCACAAAGTTGTCGTTTACAATGGCCGGAAATCAGGAACGCACCTTCATCATGATTAAGCCCGATGGCATCCAACGTGGACTCGTTGGTAAAATCATCCAGCGCTTTGAAGAGAAGGGATTCAAGCTCGTCGCAATGAAGCTTACCTGGGCATCCAAGGAGCTGTTGGAGAAGCACTACGCTGATTTATCGGCTCGTCCATTCTTCCCTGGTCTAGTGAACTACATGAACTCCGGCCCAGTGGTTCCAATGGTGTCGGAAGGCTTGAACGTTGTGAAGACTGGACGCGTGATGTTGGGCGAAACAAACCCAGCTGATTCTAAGCCAGGCACCATTCGTGGTGACTACTGCATCCAGGTCGGCCGCAACATCATCCACGGCTCCGATGCCGTCGAGTCTGCCAATAAGGAAATCGGTTTGTGGTTTACTGAAAAGGAGCTCACCGGCTGGACTCCAGCTGCCGAGAAATGGGTGTACGAATAAATCAATATTGGCATCAGTAGAGTGCATCGCAGCGCTGTGCAGTTGGCAGAATTTGCATTTTTTTGTGATAAGCGGAAGGATTTAGTCTTTATCACACAATTTTAATAAAAACCAACATCAAAATGTCCTTAAATATCCCGGTGTTAAAAAAAGACACATTTTCGATAGTATAGACGTAGAACTCTTTTTTATACAGTAATAGAGAAAAATTATGTTTTTTTTATTTATATCCATAAAACTATTTCAAAACATTTCATCTTCTAAATGAAAACTATTTAAAAACAAATTTCTTTTCTATAATAATTTTTCGTTTGAAATATTATTTCGAAAAAATATGAATTATTTATTTTTCCTGTATTAAAGTGCATGTACTATATGTATAATTTAAAAGTAATTATGTTGATTTTGTTTGATTTAAATACAAATTCTAAATGTTTGATAGTTTTAGTCATATTTGATTTTAAATACAAATTCTAGTTGTTTGATAGTTTAAAATCGTTTATTGAGTTAGAAAATTGTCAAAGTTTGAAAAATTAATTGTTCTAACGAATCTTTCCAAAGAAACAACAACAACAACGTTTTTTCAATATGAAAAGGAAAAAACCACTAGCTGATTTTATTGCAATTTCGGCCCTGCTAAAGCCATCATCAGAAACCTTTGTGAAGCCCGTGCAAGCGCGTACTAGCGCACGAGAAACTATCAAATAACTAGAATTTGTATTTAAAATCAAGTATGATTTAAACTATCAAACATTTAGAATTTGTATTTAAATCATATAAAATCAACATAATAAATAACAAGGTCATTTAGAAAAAAATTTAATTTAAAAGTAGTTTTAAATTTAAATTTCAGCTAACAAAAGAGATTTTTAATATGGAAAAAATATAATGCATAGTATAATTAATTCAAATGTAACACATTTCAAAAATAAATAGAGTTTTCAAAGCACAACGCATGCTTAGTAACGCATGCGCAAACCTGTGTAGTAGTAATACATACTGGCTCTGTAGCTAAACGCATCTGTACTCTATTTTGTATTTACTTTGTTGAAAATAAAGAAAACCAATAAGCACGATAAGCACGATAAGCACGAAAGCAACTGATGTGTATTTATGTATGTACATTTTAAATATATATTAATAACAACATCTACAATAAATTCGGCACAACAACCACAACAAAAACAACAACCAAACCAGCAACCATAACAACAGCATAAGCAGCTACTGAAGCAGCTTGTGTATAACTTTTCTTATACGAATATATAAATTTCTTCTTCTTATGTTTTACTATTTTGTGACTTTATCGAAGAAGTGACAAAACCCAAAGTTAGATATTCGTTTCATTCGTACTCTAACTAGTGTTTTGGCATATATTTTTTGTTTGTACGATGCATATTAAAAGCTGTAGCTATACCCCAAAGTGTAAACTATAATCTTGAAAGGTGCTTGAAAAATTTGTGAAAATAACCACCATACAAACCGCGCTGTAAGACGTAATTCTGCGTCGGAATTAGGTAAAGCTTAAGGCACAGCTGTAAGCTGTGTTTAGTTGTTACATTGCTAAAGAAGAATTCAAAAGTAAAGGTATGATAAGGGTTAATAAACAATAACTCAAGTTCAGTGATGCATTTTAGTAATTCACGTAGGGATATTAAATAACGCGGATGCGCCGAGTGGCGTAGGCACTATTTTCTACTGCGTATGGAATGATAATATGGTATGCTGATATAGGATGATGTGTTTTGTATGATGGTAAGTTATGAGAGGTACATTTCTACTACTTTTTTCTACTATTATCTCTGCTACGTTGTTCCTTGTTTTATTTATACAATTTTGTACTACAACCATATTATTTCTGCTATTGTATTTTACTACTTTTTCTACTACTATTTATGCTACTATTTTCTACTTTTATTTCTGCTGCTATTTTTTACTACGATTGAAATGCAAGGATTTTAACAAGGATTTGGACAAAAATTTGGATATAGATAAGAACAAAAATCGATGCAGGAATTGGGACAAGGGCAAGAAAGTGAACAACTTGACTTTAGGAACTTATTCAAGCAATATAATAAGGATTAACACAGTGACTACAAAAAGGATAACGATTTTGCTCGATCACGGATGCTGTAACTCAGCCCAGGTCATTTATTGGATTCAACATAGCCATTACGTGACTTATGTAAGGAGAGTTTGGGAAAGCGCAATTATTATTTTAAAGCGCCATCTCTGAGCTTTAAAAATAAAATCGATGAGCCTAAAATCCTCTAATGGCATCTCTAAGTAAATAGACAAGGGAAGAAAAGTTATCAGTACATAAACAGAAATTGCACATAAGCGTAGCACAGAGTGCAGATATACATCTTCTGAGCAAAAAGTTGCTCGTTTGATTTTTGGTAAGGTAAGGAACATTTTAAATAAAATTTAAGAAAATCTGTCGTTTTTTAGATTGCCGAAGCAATTGCCGAAGCAAAAGCAAAACAAATAGGGTAAACTCAAAAGCAAAACCAAATGAGTAAAAACAAATGCAAATAAGAAAAAGCAAAAGAAAAAACAAATGAGTAAAAGCAGCAACAAATTCAAATAATCAAAATAACTTCCTGGCATTTGTAAGGGAGAGTTACACACATTTTATCACATTTTTTTCGAGGACACAGCCAACTATAGCGTTTTCTTTAAAATATCAGTTCATATAAAGTGCTACCTTGCTACCTGCTACATATAGATATTAATGTGTTTGTAAGAGTTTGCGGTAACTTTTCTTTTTCAGCTTTTGATATACATAGAATGATGATATTTTCATCACAAACAAAACAAGACAAAAACATAAAACAAAAATAGTTGCATTTTTTTTAAAACCATACCTTAGATATTTCATTTTTTTAATTTCATTATACTTATTTAAAAAGTAGTAAGTTGTTATTCTAAAATATTTTTTGAAAGTACACTGAAAAAATTCCCATGTTTTCAAATTGACGGCAAATGTGTCGGTACATATTATTTTTTGAAATCATTTTTAAAAAGCAACAAAAAAAGTTGTAAGGAACTTCGCTTCAAAAACGTAGTTTTGGTTCTCCGGGAAGACAAATGATAGAAAAAATGGAAACTAGTTTTGCTTCTGCAGGCGTAGCCAAAAAAGGAAAATTTTTCGAACTTTAAATCTGCCTCTAAGTGCTATAAATAAATTTGTTATGTGTTGATCTCTTATTGGTTTTTAATTAAATTGTTTTCTTTAACCGCAAAAATAGCAATTCCTAAAAGAAGGCTAAGATTGCCATAACAACATTTGGCTTGTTTTTTTATTAAGCATTTGTAATTCTTACGTTTGCCGTCGGCTATTTATTTTAATCCTGTTGTTTGTCAATGTGATTTCTTAAAAGGAATTTTGGTGAAATGTTTTGAAATATTAAATATTAGGTTGAAGGATTGAAGTGTAAGAATAGAATGAACATTTTTTAAACAAAAAATAAAAATATTCTCAAAGACATAGGTTTCAGAAAATCCTTTAAATCCTTTCGCCTTGTCAAGTTTTTGCACTGTCAAGAATCAGTATTTATTGGCCTTCAGAAACACTTTCTTGTAATTTCTGTTATTTAAAGACCAAAATAGACCCGCTAAAAAATTTTCAAAAGCCCTAACAATTAAGTGCTAATTCTGGCCACACCTTAAAGTTTTCACTTCTTGCTGAATTTTATTCCCAACAGCATTCCGTCGCCCAAGGATCAAAGTTTTACAAACAAATGCGGAACTAAAAAGCAAAATATAATTAAAAGCAAACAAAATTGAAGATAAAATAAAAATAGCAATTTCAATTGAATTTCGGAAAAAATGTTTAATAATTAAATTTTAAGATTCTAAGCATTCAATGTTAATTTCAGGACTTTTTTATGTGATGATTTCCATTGTCATCTGATGTCAAATCGACAATCAAAGAAGCTAAGACTAAATCTTTAGACAGCTCCTCCCCTACCCTTCGGTCACCTTTAGATAGGGAAAGTATTTAAATTTCATTCCATTAGCCTTGGTGACCACCTAAATTTACTTTTGGCAGTACTTAAAAAAAATTCTTGCCTTTCTGTTGCTACGCTGTATTGGTTATCGATTAAGGTCAAGATAAAATAAAAAATTGGGTAGTTTTTTTGCTGTGACACAGAAGCGATTTTTTTACTTGGACGCTTCAGTAGGTCATTGATGAAATTTCGACTAAAAACAAAGCAAGCATAAATGAAACCGAATGTAGGAGTGAGTTGAATGTTTTTAATATAATTTTAATTTAAAGAGGAAAATTGTTTTTAAGTTTAATATCGAAAACGTATTCTTCATATGAAGGTATTGCTTGTAAAGAATTTATGGCTTTTTAGTTGTTAATCTTTTTTTGCACTGAACAAAACCATGTGATTTAAAATGTAATACAGTATGTTATTTTTTTATTTAAGCAAACTTTTCAAAATGTTTAAATATTCAGATATATTTTATATACATTCGCTCTTCCTTTCACGAAATCTATTGCAAGCTTAATTTATATAAGAAATTCGTCAAATTATTAAATTGAAATTAGTATATATTATAAATAAATTACAGTTAGTAAAATTGCGTTTTAGAGATTTTGTATTTCAATCAAAAATTGAAATGAGTAACACGATGCTACAAAATAAACTTAAGTGCATACATCTTTGAAATGACCCGGAATCGGAAAAGGGAGTTTTCATTTTTCAGATAAGGCTCAAGAACATTTTCAAAATTTTTAATGCAAATTTGTTCATCAACGGTTTATCAACAAATTAGCATTAAAAATTTTCAAAATGTTCTTGAGCTTTATCTGAAAAATGAAAACCTCCCTTTTCTGATTGCGCGTAGAAAATTATTCATGATAGGGCTTATAACTTCCCAGTTGGCTGTTTCCTTAAAGATTCATGGAGGATTTATGTACGAAAATTCCAAATCGCTTACGAACCTTACGGACTCACCCATAAAAGTCGTGCAAAATTTAATACAAGTATCCAAATTTTCGCCAAAGAAACTTTGAAAGAAGCATGCAAGAAATTTCGTCAACGAAAGCAAGAGTGAAATTTGCAGCAAATATCGCCAAGAAAATAAAACGGAAATTCAAAGGAAATTTTGGCAACAAAATACAATCAGAAATATGAAGGAATTTTCTGCAACAAAAAGATGAAGAAAATATCGTCCGCAAAAGCAAGATAAATTTTTTTTTTACTTTTGTAATAAATTGTTATTATAAACCTTTTATTTACCACCTTTTTATTATAAATTTTATTCAATTATAGTTTTCCCCAACTTTTGAACATTTGTTTGACAATGAATCCGAGTTTCCAGATTGGTGAATTGTAAACCGTGCGGCCACATGCCGGTAGGAGAAAATTGTAAGAAAGTTCGTTAGTGAGTCATTATAAAGTGTGAAAATTCTTTTCGAATTCACAGACGATTATTCTTCAAGAGATTTCTGTCCTATGGGGCTGTTGAATTTATTTATTTGCAATAAATTTTAAAGTTGAATAAGTTGAAATAAAAAATTTGAGTCTCTACATTTACTTGATAAACACACGTAGTAAAAACATAAATACCACAAAGTTCGGAAATCGTTTAAAAGGTCTGTATTATACACTTCTTTTCAAAATTATAGTTGCCCTACCCTCGATATGTGTTTCAAGAGAACTGAAATGAGAGATCACAAACTTATATTGCAGTTAGTTGGAATTATCAACATCAGGGCACGGACTTTACTACTATTGTGGTAGATCTACCACATTTTTACAAAATTTTAATATCTACCACTTTTACCACCGAAGGCTTATAATCAATCTACCACTATTTCCACCATCATAAAATTTTTTTGATGAATTTGTTCTATGAAATACTTTTAATAAACACATCACTAGAAAGCTTAATTGTGAAAATCATTCGATTTTGACATATGCTCGATATTGTGAATGACAATGGTATTTTTACGTTGACAGTCACCTGTAAACAAAACATTTGAGCGCTAGGCTCAAACGCGGTACGAATCAGAGAACTGCATGAACGCATTCATTTGCAGTTATTTGTCATTCACATAAAAACGTGTGATGAGATAACAGTACGCACCAAACAGACGAAACGAAAGAATGCACATTTCGCTCAGTTAATGTTGATGCTTGTCGTGTGTAAATAACAGTAAGTGTCATCAAAAAAGCAACGAAACATTGGTAGTGAAGTTGATGCAATGATAAAAATCATAACCACAACGTAAATACGTGAGCAAGCTAAGTTGTCGTACACTTTTAATTGCTTTACCGGCAACACATTTACATAAAAATTATATCGATGGAAAGGTATTCTGGAGTAGAATTGTCTGAATATAATTTTTATTTGTATATGTTAACTGCAAAAAATTCCATATAAAATAATAATAGATGGATTTTGATGTGGTTTTCACTGTACGATAAAGGAGTTATTTTAAGTTATATTTTAAGCTATAAATATTTCGTTTTCGTTTTTTAGGCAATTGGCGTGGGCTTGAGTTGAGTCATAAAATCTTAATTTTGAGCTGCTTGTCAGCAGCGTTGTCAATCATTCAGTTATTGATATTTGCGGCAGATAAGTAAACAATAAACATATAGGATCAACAAACGGGAAACCCCAAACCACTCTTCAGGCTAAAAGTGTGACGCAAATTATATTTTTCGAACACAATCCACAAAATATATTAAAGGAAGCAAAGCAAACAAACCATGAAAAAAATCTAACTACAGAGACTGCCTGCGCAGCTATAAAAAAGGATCGTGTTTTTCTTATTTTTTGTAGGCCGAGATTTTTTTTTATTACTGCAATGAAATAAAAGAAACGAACGAAGAATGTAAAGACAAATAGATTTTTAATTTAAATTTTAAATTAATGTTTGTATTTCAGATATATTTATTTATTTTTAGGGCAAAGTAGGGTGACGTGTAACACGTTTTTATTTTCTCCAATAAAAGTGTTAAACATTTAGTTTGGATTGGTTTAAATTACTATTCCTTGCCGATTTGAAGTTGGTGTTTTTACGGCTGTTGAATACTTTAAGAAATGGATGAAGTAGAACAAGAATGTCAAACATCACTTTTTTAACTTTTTCAATTCGGTGGGGAGATATGTAACACCAAAAAAATGTAGGTTTAAGGACCAGTTTAATTAATTTTTTATGTTTATTTTAACTTTTTATGTTTAGTAAATGTATTATTTTGAAAACTTAATTAAATTATATTACAATTTTTAATAACTATTACAATTTTCCATTTTTTATTAGTTTAATGGCATTCATCAATTTTGTTTACTCGACTGTTATGATAAGTCTTTTCTTCACGTATTTTTGTGGCATAGTTTTTTCTAAAAAACATTAAAAATATTACAATTAAAAAAAAAATAAAGTAAAATAAAAGTAAAAAATACAAGAACATTAATATAACACACAAAATTATAGTAGCTGAATAAATTGGGCCTCAACCGAAGGTAAAAACACAAATTAAAAATAAAAATAGGCTCCTGCCCCCAAACTAGATTTGTCCCATATTTTTTTTTTTGTTTTTTGTTTGATTGACTGAAAGTTTGTTCGTTTTTAATGTTTTTGATTTTTATATTGAATATATACTATCCTTGTTATTGTAAACTGGTTTTTTGTTATTGTTGGTTTAATCAATATTAAGTATTAACTGAAGATATGTTGCATCAGATAGCATATAAAAGGCAAGCACGCTACTCCGTGTCCCATAACTGTTTAGCCTGAAAGTATGCACATCTTAATGCATAAAAGGCAAGCTGCTGCTCCGCACACAGTACTTCTCAAATTGTAATTATTTTTTAACAGTAAAGTTCTCATAAATGGTCAGCCTGAAAGTATGCACAGAAAATATATTTGATACTTATAAGTGACATTATTGGGTTTTTACAAAAGTACGTTTCTGATCTAACTACCTCTTTTTTCATTCTAAAAAACATTTATAAAAAAGTTATGACGAATTTAATGAAATTCTTTTGAGTTGAATGTACCAAAAAATTTAATTGTATCAGCCGCAAAACGACACCTGAGTTGCTACATATTGAAGGTTGCAAAACCAGTTTGTAAAGTTGTGTTTTGTAAAAACGTTAAAAGCGGACCAGCAAACGATTTTTCATACTTATTTGTTATATTGATGATTTAAAATTAGCATGCAAATTAAATTTTTTATATATAATAAACTTTTTTAGAAAACATCTAGAATATGCTTTAATTTTAACCGCTTTTGCCTAAAACCTCCCTTAAGCAAAACCTGCTTAGAATAAGTTAATTAAGTTAATAAGTAAATTGCCTTGCCTTGTTTGGCCAATGAATAATATATTAGTATACATAATTATACCAGATAACACACTTAATTGTTACAATAATATGAGTAAGAGATTATTAAGGATTAAGAATCGAACATAACAATTTTCGAATAGTATCAAAAGTAACATTGTAAAATTGTTTTCAATTGTTTAAGTTGAAGAAGAAGAAAGTGGTAAAAATCCAACTTGGCACTCATGTAATACCCTATTGAAAAAGTTTTACCCCCAAAACGTTTAACGCATTAAATTTGTCTTCATTGGTTCATGTTTCATTTAACAATTTTTCTATAGCCGTACATCGCGACTGAAACGTTTCAAGATTAAAGTAAATGTTAAAGCTTATGGGAGTTTAAGCCTAGCGTTAGCTTTTGCATGGTGTTCGCATACCAGAACTTTGGTGAACTTGGGATAAAAATGATTATTCTTCTTTATAGCTGTTCGTTTTTTAGACACGACGATAATATCCTGTCAAGATAATAATATTACCGGTCCTGATAAATGCTTACAGTTGCAAAATGCTTTTTAGAGCATTTAAAGGCCTTGAGTTGGTGTTGTTTACCACTTCGATATTCAACACAACCGACCATTGTTACACATAAGCTTCCGATACGATACACTCAGACTGAATAAAATTACAAGCTTGCTCTTACCACGCTCAAGTTGATTTATTCAAATGAAAGCATTAACTGGCAGAAAGAATTAATGAATTTTGTTTTGTTTGCTTATGTTTTGTGCTTCAGCGTTAAGAAAGTTGGTTTTGTTATTTGTGGATGAAAATTTAAACGTTCGTCTCGACTAACTTTCGTAAGGATTTGCGATAACGATTAACGTGAGCTGCCTTCAACTGTTTTAGACTTTGAGAAACTTCAGACACAACCATTTATCTTCAGATGCATGGATTCAATCAGCCTTAGCTATCGATTCAAAAACACTTTAAATTAAATTTAAGTCGTCGATAGATTTAGGATTTCGATAGAAGCTAGAAATGTTTTAAGAAAAGCTCAAATTTTTGTCTATTAGAGAGCAGCCCCTACATTTTGTCATCAGCTCCTAACGCCATATTAAACAATATTGTATATCATCTTGGAAATAACCTCTGTTTTCTTTATAATAAGCATATTTTTTATATTGCTTGGAGGTATCAAAATATCTTTAGTTTCGTTCGCAGAAAATATTTCTAACTTTGTTAACCACAGAACTCAATATTCATGAATATTAAATACAAAAGTGGCTTAGTAGATTATCGCTGTTAGCAATATGTTTTTTTCGCATTGTTAATATGGGCGCACATGTGTGTGTGTGTTTGTAAGTAAGTTATTCACTTTTGTTGATGTGTGAATTCAATTTAGCCAATATCACGCTCTACTCTGGACAGAGATATTAAATCCGCTTTGTGTGCGAATTGAATCAAAGCTCAATCAGAATATTGTTGCTCTTCTCCTCCTTTCATCGCGAAGTATCACTGTTAGTGTGCTCGATATGAGCTTAAAAGGCTTTAACGCAACACAGACAGACGGAAAGGTAGACAGACAGCCACACATTGAGCTTTCGTGTTGAAAAACACAAGCTGCCAAATCCTCAAAAGCAAACATTATCCTGCGGTAAAGGATTTAAAACTGATTGATTGGCGTATTCGATGAAGTGGCAGTTTTGCTTATGTTAACTTCTATTCTCTGTCTTTGGTGGATTTTTTCGTTTCTGGTTAAGTTTTTTTTTTTATTGCTTGCATGTTTTTCTGAAGGTTTATTTGTTTGTCTGTTTTTTTGCTCGACGTTCGACATAACGTGTAGCTTTGAGCATGTCAAGAGAAGTAAAATTTCCTTTTGTTCTCAATGACATGCAGAAAGTTATTTCCTTACAAACAAACATACAAGTACAGAGCAGAAGAAACTACAATGATTACTTACATCTTTATATAAGTGTGAAGAATAAGATATCTTTTGTATTGTATACATTTACATATGTACCTTTACCGGTCTTAAGAATAATGTAATGGCTAGCATTTTGGTGAATGAATCGTCCTTGGCCAAAATATGGATTGGCTTTTATGGCAAGAAACCGAACACAAAATTCACCAAAAAGGACCTTAAAGAAAAATTTCAGTTAAGGTGGCAACGCTTATATTTAAAAACTGTCCAAGGATGCAATTTTGTATCTAGAGTTATTTACAAATTTACTCAATTACAAATGTTTGTTATTACACTAGATACAAAGTTGCATCCTTGGACAGTTTTTAAATTTAAGCATTGCCACCTAAACTGATATTTTTGTTTAAGGTCCTTTTTAATTACAAACATTTGTATTAAATTACAAATGTTTGTTATTGCTATGCCATAAAATCCAAACCATATATCGAACAAGGACCATTCATGCACCAAAATGCTAGCAACAACATGATCCTTAATATGGGTAGAAGTTTGAACGGAAGGCATTTCGTTCTATCTCTTATAGTTTAGTTTGTTTTTTGAATTTTTGAGTGCGCTGACAACGCGAACTTCGTTCCGCCAAAATTTGTTAATGTTATTAAATAAATAGTTCTGAGCTTGCACATGCTGCTTCATGTAATTCATTTAATTCAAATTCTTAATTAAAAATTTCTATTAAATACAACGTAAAAAATTGAAGCACAACAATGTCGATGTGTTTCAATCAAATCACAATGATTGACATGTCGGCCAACCTTCCGCTTTTTCACTGAAGTGCTTTATGGTACGCAACATTTTTCGTTCTATTCTCTGGCGCGTACACGAACAAAGCGGGAGTTTTACCAATACGTGAACACGCCACATACAATTGACCATGTGAGAAACATGGGAATTCAATATTGATGCCACAAATATCTAGCGATTGTCCTTGTGCCTTATTAATTGTCATAGCAAAAACGAGACGCAGGGGATATTGAAGACGCTTAAATACGAATGGCAAATCTTTCGAAGGAAGCGGAATGACATTTAATTTGAGATTCTTCACAGTCAAACGCGTTTTTTTTAGACTGAACCAACACTCCTATAGGATGCCTCCTATAAATGTGTTAGCATTGTGTTGATTCAGAAGATGGCTGATAGTTAGTTGGAGGGTGGATAGATGGAGTAGTGTCTGTAAAGATTGGTTTAAATTTGCACAGCTCAAAACTGCCGAGAAACACGCTCGCAGGGAGACTAGTCTACAACTTTACCGCGCGACTGAAGAACGAATTATCTCTGGAATGCGAGGTTCTGTTGGACATCTAGGTAATGGTACAGGGGTGGGCTTGAACAGCTGCCCGAGTGGACCTAGGAAATACACGAGCTGATGGCGTCAGGCCATATATCTCCTATACAGAGATACAGAGTACCTATACAGAGGGCTGCGGCAACCAACATTGCGTCGATGCCCATGAAATATTTGAAATATTTTCATCCCTAATCAAATATGTCGCACTACGTTGATTTCGATCCAGAAGCTCTTGCCAGCTTCTTTTGACACATCGAAAATATGATCATTCCAATGAAGATCAGATTGGATCGATATGCCCAGAACGTCAAGAGAGGCAAATTCCACAAGATCCACACCATTCATAGTGAGGGGAGCTAAGGGGCAATTCATCGGCTTATGGGTTAACAGGCAGCACTGGGTCTTGCTTGCATTTAACTCTACTCTATTAGCAAGATCCCAGGAGATTTTTTTTAGATAATTTAGAAGTGTGTCATTCAGCAATTGCCTCTTGCTCTCAATTTCCATAGAACTTTGTCATTTTTCCCAACAAATATGAATGACAAATGCTGCTGTCGTCCACAAATGAATGTATTGGGTTATGCGTCAACGACAGAAGGTCGTTGATAAAAACCAGAAACAACGGTGGCGATAGAACTGAACCCTGCGGTACTCCTGCGTTGATGGCGTGCTCCTCGGGCGAAATACCGTCCACTACGACGCGAATCGTCGAGGAAAGACCTCATCCACCGAGCAAAGTCACCACCAAAACCATATGCAACAAGTTTCGACACAAGCGCTTTATGCCACACTCGGTAAAACACTTTTGAAATATCTGGAGCAACAACCCTGTTCTCGCCGAAAAAGTGAACGCATTGATTCCATCCTTCCGTTAAGAACGCCATAAGATCACCAGTAGAACGAGCCCAACGAAAACCATATTCCCGGTCACTGAGCAGATGGTAGTGCTCTAGATAGTTCATAGTTAGATAGTTCCATTACAAAGTTGAGGTTGCGCAACAAAATTATAACTAAGCCGTCTTTTAATTTCAAGATTTGTGACGGGAACATTCAAAGAATTAAAAAATTCCGTGGGACAGTTGGTGGCTTCGTATTCGTCCATCACTGAGTCGACAAATTTGTATTAATCTAACTTACCAGCGATTAGATTTTGAGTGACCAATTTCAAATGATCAAAATCCTTGTTTTTCTCAGCCAAAATCGATTATACACTCAGGTAATCATTGTCAACATAATTTCGAGTGATATTCGGGAAAATATTCGTGATAAGCTCTTCCGGCGTAGTTGTAAAGTAGCAATAGTTTGGTGGAAATTCAGTCAGGCCGGTGACTAAGTCGACTGGAATCACGCCATTGCCCATCCGCCAACAATTGCCTGGAGAACTCTGCAGCAGACTAGTCATTTCATAAAGTAACTAGCGTGTTCGTGTTCGCACAGGGTATCGAACTGGACAAAGGTAGGTATGGAAAAAAAAGTCATAAATTTGTAAAAGTAAGCACGCAAATTTATAGTTGGGAGTCTTATGGCATTTTCGTTTCTCGAAAAAATTCAACATTTTTTCTGCCCTTTTTGGATATGCAGCCCTTTTGAGATTGAAAATAGTGACCTCTAAAATTGCATCGTGTTCTTTTCGGGAAAATCTTGACCTCAAAAGAAGAAAAAAATTCAGATTTCTCAAAGATGGCAGAAAAAATGCAACATTTTTCGAGAAACGAAAACGCCATTAGTTATGTGAGTCTAAAGAGATTATTTGATCTTTCCATTTGTGGTTGTTATGGTCTTTATATGCTGCCTTGAAAATTTTACGGAATTTCAGTTTTATAGTTTTTCCAAAATCACAAAAGTTGTAATATAATTTCTATACAAAACTTTAGCAAAAATATATATTTAACAAGTTCTTGCTATAAAAGAACTTTAAAAATATATATTAAAAAGTGTTCATATGCCACAAAAAAGGTCCTAGAAATAAACACATGCCTTTCTATGTTTTAACGAATATGTTTTAACGAATATGCGCAAATTTATATGAAAAAATAACAAATTTTTCATAAAGTTTCAAACGCAATTAAATAAAAAAAACAAATTTTGAAGTGAAAACTTCTTTAGGCGCGTTGAACGATTTTGGTAGAGGGTAAATGTTTGGTTTGCGTCATCGAGCTAGGCGAGCCGGGTTTTTAAATGACGCTTTTGGATCTTGACTACCAGGCGCTCTGCAAGCCAATTAACCAGTTAGGCTCGATACAAAGAGACTTTAAAAAGTACCCCTTATATTCTGTGTTTGTTTTGATTCCTTTTCGACAATACCTACAATTCTGTCAAAATCATGTCAAACGAAAAAATCTGAGCGCCTGGTAGCCAATATCCAAAAGTGTGTGTTTGAGTTTCATGACCAACATAAAAACATTTGTAGTTTTATAAATGTCGCCAGCATATTCTCTGACTGTGACCATGCTATAATAAGTAATAGGTTGGAGTGACATTTCGTGTTTCAACCTTCGAATGTCAAACAAAAGAAAACAAAATAGAGAACGTGTGGCACACACATTGGCCGCATCCAGAGGAGTCACCTGTTGTGAATGGATCATTTAATTGCAAAGGTTTCTCACTCAAATTTAAAAACAACAGTTGCCAACTATTGGCTCTGCTGAAAGCTGCCAATGTGTGTGAAACACGCACTTTATATTGTTTTTTTTTTATGTGAAATTCGATGGTTGCAGCTCGTGAGAAAATAAGTAGTTGTCGAGGCTACCTAATAACAATTTTATCATGAC
This sequence comes from Dichetophora obliterata, assembly GCA_963920525.1. Classification (NCBI taxonomy): domain Eukaryota; kingdom Metazoa; phylum Arthropoda; class Insecta; order Diptera; family Sciomyzidae; genus Dichetophora; species Dichetophora obliterata. The sequence continues at coordinate 49,843,343 of OY986438.1, read as the reverse complement.
TGGGACTACATCGTCCAAAAATTTTTTGTTTCTTATTTCAGCTACCATACGCCTATAGCAACTTTTTTAGAATATAATTCAATTATTAATGACGCAAACAGTGAAAGTAATGTAAATGAAATTCAATAAAATTTATGTAAATACAAATTCTATATATAAGTATTTTATGTGCATATTAATTATTTAAATAAGTTTAATTTATATTTTTGTTTATGTGTTACACTGTTTTTTATATTAATACCCATAATTTAAAACATACTGAAATGATAAAAGACGAAAAAAATGTGCATTAATGATAAACTGGATGTACGGATGAACCGAATCGGGGGCAGAAAATAAACTGTACTTTGCTTGCTTTGTTTTCTGTTTTCCTTGTAGCAAGACTCAAATGCAGGCATTAAAAGAGACTTCAAGACGAACCAAACAAAATATCATACATAAAAAATAGAAAATTTATTTTATTTTATGAGGATTATTTTTCATTCAGTAGTGCTCCCTGTATTTTATTTTTATATCAGCAATATTCAATTTAAATGTAATAATATAGTTCGGTGTACTTATAAAATAAAAATGCTATCTGAATAAAAAATATTTTGAAAGATATAATCAAAGTCTGAGGGAGTAAAAATATAAAAAGTTTTTCCGATCAGCATGAAAATTTTTATAAAGCAGTAAAGCGGTCCGTGGCGGGACAAATCTTCCAGGGAGTACTAATATTTTATATATAGGTTTTCGCTTCGGTTGGCAGTCCCCTCACTGCTATACTTTTTTTTGTAATATTTTTGTTATTAAAAGTTTGATATCTCTCACAAGAGATCGAAAAAATTCTTCAGGTTGAAGTTTCATAAGCAGAATGAATTGTTGTAATTCAGAGAGTAATTCTATTTGAATATCATTTGGATATTCTTCAAAAAAGTTTTTAAATAACAATTTACATGTTAATGAAGCCAAATATTGTTTTACTTTTAGATATAAATGCTTAAAAATTAATATTTTGATTATTAAAAGATCCGAGCTCAATGCTCTGTCCTTAAGTAGGCCCCGTGTCGATTTTAACACCACGCCCCGCTATGTGTTTATCCGGCGCTGTTACCATCATCTACAACTGCCGATGTCAAGGGTAGTGAAAACAATAGTGATGTTAATTTTGATCTGATAAATAACGATAGATTTGTTTTCACTATTCTTGCTTACACGAAACAACACATAACAAAGAATTTGACACGTAAATACAACTTTAGTACATGATTTGTTACATTTTTAAGAACATATTAAAGTAATTCAATGAAAAAATTATTTAAATGCATTAATTTTTATTAAAATTTCGACCCTATGGGAGGTTTGAACCACGAAAATCCCCTTTTTGCTACGGCCCTGACCACCATAGTAATTATTAAACTTATATGATGCAAGAAGAGAGATTATAGTTTTGAAAATAATTGCGGCTGAAAACTTAAAAAAATGTCAGTAAATGAAATTATTTTTATTTTATGGAAAAACACAAAATTATATTCTCCTGCGATAACAGCTTAAGTCTAAATTCAAAGTTCCGAGAAATCTTGCTTCAAAGTTTTTAATCGCCATATAAGTTATATGAAAGGGTCTTTTCTTTTTGTGTTATAACTTTGGCTAGGGTCATGCTGGAAGCTCCAGATTTTGTGTGTTTATAAAGATATATGCGTAGAACATATCTACATCAATTACTTAGTTTTTTTTTAAGTCGACTTAAGCGGTTATTGCTTATGAACACAGAAATATATGCGTTGCGGCTAATAAAAACACAAAAGAAATTGACGACGAAGACATATGAGATTTAATTGTTTCTAACACCAAAGTGAAGTAATCCTGGTTTAAGCGGGTCACAAATCTGCAAAAAACCAAGTATATCTCCGTGTTTTAATTAAGTACGAAGATTGCTCTTACGCCGACTCTGGAAGCTCTAGAACATTACTATGATTTCTTAAAACTCGCTTTTTTATTTTTTCATTGCTTTCCTCATCCAGAAATAAAAAATGCCAACACAGCCAAACAACCAACACTCATTTCATACACTTTTTTCTTTTCACAATTAAATTTATGTAAATACGCGCAAAATGTTTCAATTCGTGAAATCAAACACAAAACTTCAGAAAACAAATTAGCTGAACAGCTGATTTGAATGTCGGATTTGTTTGTGTTCGAAAAGAGAAAAACCGATTGGATTTCACAATACCATTTGATTCCAAACAACCGATTCCGAAACGGATTTCGCAACAACCCTAAATAAAAAACAAAGCACCGACTGAGGACAAACATAAGCTTGTTCAGTTTGATAAATTTGTTTGGTCCATTCTATAGTCCCAACTTACTAAAATGTTTAGACGATTGCAAATTGTTTAAATATATTTCTCCATTACCCGAGGGGATCAAAGTACTTCTCTGATTTTGACACTGCTTTTTTATGCAAGTCCTCTGTATTGAACACAATACAACAAATAAAAAAGAAAAATCAAATGCTGAATTATATTTAGGCGAAAACAATAAAATTCTTAAACAAGATTAAAAAATCTGTATCATTAAAAACATCAAAGTCTTTCCGCTCCTTAACACCCAACGCCCAAAGGCTTGAGTTTACAAGGAAAGCGCACACGGCGTAAATTTGCGACTTTTTAAGTTGGATTAAAACTTTTCAACTTCACATACGTGACCTCGTAACAATAACTTTTGTCCAAAATAGACTTGCTCTGCTTCAATGCTTTAAATCTGTGGCTAAAGGCACAAATGAGTAGAGCAACAAAAGAAACAAAGTAAGATACTAAAACGTTTAACGCCGGTTTATAAAATAATTTGTTCGTCATGAAATTATATAAAGAAAAACATGAAATTTTTACAGTCTTATCAAGTTTTTTGCGTGCTAAGACAGAAGTTTACGAGGCTTAGATAAATTTAAAAAGCTTTTCAAGCAGTATCATAAAAATCAATGTCTTTTATCTCAAAAGAAAGCAAGAACTTTACTTTAGAACGAGTTTTAAGACTCTCTACCACAGAAAAGACTGACTGACAAATTCAGAGTATTTTTATTTGACAATCTTAGCTTTTAAATAATGGGTTTTGAAACAATTGTCAACAAATAAATAAATGTTGCATATGACACATTCTATGTCAAATCGGTCAACAAAAAGTTCGACCACCTCCAATCGTGCTGATATAAATATGATAGTTTCCATACGGCAATTTAACACAAAAAATCATTTCTCAAAATTTTTTCGATGATTTTTTTTAGTGAAGATGTAGAAAATATTTATAATAATATTTATATGACAAGAATATATTAAAAGGATTGTGCATTAGCTATCCTACATATTCTATTATGAATGCGTGAGGCTATGATGCAGCAGAATTTAATACCCAAACCGCAAAGGCGCGTTAGGTCGGTCGTCTTTTGACAGCTGAAGTAGAAACAATCGTGCTTTTTATCGTAAATATTGTCGAATCTCGTAAGAAGGGGTAAAGCACGATCAAAGCGCGACATGCTGAAAAAAGTTGAGAAGTTTTCTATTCTGTCGTGCGTTTGACATTTGCCGATAGCGCAGGGTTGTATTTTTATTGAGTTAGCTAAATTTATGAGCGTTTTTGAGTTGTAGTATTAAAGACGTGTTTGCATGGGATTTGTTTATTTTATCAAAATATTTTATATTAAATGTAATTTAATTTTGACTTTCTTACAAGATAAATCATTCATACCATCAGTAGTAGCTGCTTATGTTATGGCTGCTGCTTTGTTTGAAGCGAATAGTTTTCAGTAGCTGTTTGTTTTGTTGTTGATGCTGTCGTTGTTTATATGTATATAAATTTGTATGGACCCTATAGTAACAAACTAACTTGTTGTTAAAAACAACTAATTAAAAAACTAATTTAAAATAAACTAGTTTATGAACCACTTTGAATTATATTAAGGTGGCATCCACTTCAATTTTGAATAGTTTTTATTGCATTATATATGAAGTAATTGAGAAACTGCTTTAAAAAAAGTGGTTGAAAAATTATTTTGAATTTTCCCTTTCCCTAGCATTTGTAATTATGAAGGTCCTAATGTTGTACCTCAGTCGGTAGACTTTGGTTCACTTTTATTGAGTGAGGGTGATATTTTAAATGGTATTCGTGGTTTAAAAGCAACAAGTAGTGTTGATTCAGATGGTATATGTGCTGTCGTAATCAAAAATTGTGCGAAAAACTTACTTTACCCGTTAAAAGTTATCTTTAATAACTCGTTGCGATCTGGTGTGTTTCTTGATTGCTGGAAAGTTGTTTCTATAACACCTATATATAAATCTGGTTGCAAAATTAATGTAGCCAATTACAGGCCTATTTCTAAATTAAATGCCATTCCTAAGCTTTTTGAGTACATTGTAAAAGACAAACTCTTTTTCGCGGTGAAAAACATAATTTCACCGTATCAGCATGGTTTCGTTAAGGGCAGGTCTACTACTTCCTACTACATCTTTTCAAGAAGGTTGTCAATTCGATGTTATATATCGCTACCTTAATATAGAAAGGCCCTAACTCAACTTTTTCAAAATCGATTTTTTTTTGAGATTTTTGCAAAAAAATTGTTATAGAAAAAAAATTGCTACAAAAAAATTGCTACAGCATTAAATTGGCAAGAGTCTTAAATAAAAACCCCCACTTAAAAAAATTTGCAGCTGCAAAATTTTATTTTTATCAAGATTTTTCCTTCTCCTGTAAAGTAAAAAAAAATGAGTTAGGGCCTTTCTATATTAAGGTAGCGATATACTGACTTTTCTAAGGCGTTCGATAAAATATCCCTTACAATTTTAATTAAAAAATGTCACCTGCTAGCAATTCATTCAAATTTTTTGAAATGGGTTACTTCTTACCTACATAATCGACAAAGTTTGGTTGCTTTCGATAGTGTAAAGTTATATCCTTTTTTTGCAACATCTGGGGTTTCGCAAGGGAGTATTTTGGGTCCTTTGCTGTTTGTTCTTTTCATTAATGATATTGCATTTCTGTTTGTGCACTGTTAATGTTTGCTTTTCGCGGATGATCTCAAGATCTTCCTTAAAATCAGAAGTGTGTCTGTTATAGTTCTTCTCCTTAGTGAAGTAAATAAACTCCACAACTGGTGTGTTCTTAATAAGTTACACCTTAATTTAAACAAATGTGTTTTTATGTCCTTTTCCAAGTCCATATGTCCTTTGTCTTCGTCCTATTTTATATCAAATTCTGCTCTATCATCTGTCTGCCAGTATAAAGACCTTGGAATAGTTTTTGATTCGGAGTTTACGTTTCGTGTGCATTTAGATTATATTATACCTAAGGCGTATGCATTGCTGGCTTTCATATGGTGTAATAGTTCAGCTTTTAGAGATCCGTATACATTTAAGGCTTTATTTATTAGTCTTGTTCAATCAAGACTTGAATATACCTCAGTAATTTGGAAACCATCTTTTGAATTGCACAAAGTGCGGCTGGAAAGGGTTCAGAGACCTTTTACCAGATTCGCTTTAGGCACTTGTTATCTCGAATTTGCTCCTTTGCCATATAATGCCCGTTGAATTTTGATTTGTTTAAAGACTTTAGAAGTCAGAAGACAAATTTTATCTTTACTCTTCCTATTTGACATTGTGTCTGGTGCAGTTGACTGTCCTGATCTTCTCAGTATGATTCAGTTCAATGTACCTCCAAGACCACTACGAAATTATGATCCTTTTCATTTAAATACTGTTCGCACTAACTATGCAGCTAATGCGCCAATTTATAGAAATTTAAAATTGTTTAATGATATTTACCAAATTTGTAATATAGATTTTTCAATGTCCAAAAATTCTATGAAAACATTGTTGTATAGTATTTTCTAATTATTCTTGTAATTTATTTGAAACTTAGTATGTAATCAATTTTTGTAATTTCTAGTCTGAAAGAATTTTGTTCATAGACCAAATAAATACAAATACAAAAATACAAAATTCAAAATAATATTAAGGCGGCAACTACTCTGATTTCGACATGTTTTTATAGCAAATTTTTATTAGATTACAAGTATATATATATTTAACCATGCTATTTCATTATTAGCTTTAGGCTTTCACCAATATGGATTTATGTATATATATTTTAAGACAATAAAATAAATTATCTCTTTGATGTATAGAAATTTAAAATTTAAATGCTTTTAAATTCATCTTCAGTAAGTGGAATATTAACTAGTTTTCAATTGATTTATTTTAAAGTAATTAAAAAAATAGTTTAAATTTAACTAATTTAACAAGTGGTGTAAAATAAATGCGGTTTTCAATTGATTTATTTTAAAGTAATTAAAAAATAATTTAAATTCAACTAATTTAACAAGTAGTTGAAAACATATGCAGACGAAAGTCAATTGACTTATTTAGCGGACATCACCATACAAAATATGTTAATTTGTTCTATGGAAAAAAGTCAGAATGTCAACTAGTTGTGGTTGACAAAAAACTACTTTTTCAACTACTTTTAAATTAGTTAATTTTCCTTCGGGGTATATAAATAGATATCAGTTGCTTTCGATTTTTCTGTTTTTTTATTGTTTTTGTTAATCTTCAGCAGTGTAACATATCAAATAATGCAGATGTTTATTTATTATATAAATAATATAACTACTACGCTGGTTAGATATGCAAAAACATTTATTTATTAAACATAACAAAATGTTATTATTTTCTTTATTATATAGCTGATATTATTTATACAGCTGATAAGTTCACTGAAATAGGAAAAAAAAACTAAAATTTAAAAATCCTTAGTTAAATTTTGTATATAATATTAATGTTAAATAATATAGCATATGCTTTATTTATTAATGGGCTATTAAAATATGAATAGCCAAAATGAATAAAGAAATACAGCCATCGTGTACTTCCACCCTAAACATTGTGATTTGGGAATTTCAGACTTTGTGGGTATTTTTTGGTTTGACTGCGTACAGTGGCATCATCTAAGTTACAGACGCACGACATGCTAACGCGACATTATGATTTCAGAATTATAATGTTGGGCTTTTTGGCAGTTCATACCGTAAAGTTGACCCAAGCACGATCAAAGCACGATCAATGCGCGACCGACCTAACGCGCCTTTGCGATTTGGCCTTAATAATCGATCAAAGGATTGTGCATTAGCTATTCACACAACAAAAGTAGCAAGGTTTCATTGAAATGGGTGAAAATTATCACTAAATGCCAATTGCTTTATGTGGAGATTTTAATATCGGTTTTAAGCTTAGTATGCTGTAGGAACGAACATTTTTGGGCATATAACTCTACAAGCGAAATTTTGGTGTAAAATTTTTGTGTGGAGAAAATGCACTTGCTGTTCTGGTTGACAGATTCATATTTTCTTGCTGCAATTTTATATCCTATAAAAGGCAAGACTACACATTAATAAACTATATAAATGCGACAATAAATTTGTTAAATAACAAATTCAACACTTAAACATACTTCCTGCTTATTTTTTATTGTTGAATGGCAAATTTCCACGCCAATTAAATGTACGGGCATATAATCGACAGCGAAATTTTAATATTTCAACTCTCCACTCACGAATGGAAATTTGGCAACATAGCAATAATTTTCGCTTCTACAGCGTACCAGCTGGCTTTAGACATGAATGTTCATATGCACTTAAGGCAAGGCCGGTAGTCTAGCGCTCGAAAATATAAGGTATTTTTAGGATTTTTTTAAAAAGTTAAAATATTGAACAACGACATTTAAACTTTTGAGGCATATTATAAAACCCATTCGTCATAAAAAAAAAATTATTTTTTTAATATAAAAAATTCTTGATCTTGTTCAAAAGAGACGCTCTCAAGGAAAAGGGCGGTGTTTTAGATTTTGACTTTTCTATTTATCTCAAAATAAAAACCAAGAATATTATTAATCACTATGAGTGCAGCTATGGCTGGCACTAGAAAAAGAAATATTGAAAATTGACAGAATGACGTACTTTTGAAAATTAAGTTCTTAAAACCGCTTGTTTTCTTCCTGTTATAAAGTGTGAAATATACGATGTTTGTTTATTTCAATAAAGTTTGATTCTAGTTCCAGCGATAGCCACTGATGTTATGAATAACATATTTAAATTTCAGATGATTCGGCTGAATAGTTTTTATTTTTTCTTCAACTCCATGCCGAAAAAAGAAGTTTCTAGATAAATGAGTATAAAGAAAATAAATGTAGATGAAACACTGTGGCTCGACACCTACTAAGCGGCTGTAGAAGTGAAAATAACGTCAGAAAAACTATACTTTTGAAATACAAGAAACAATTTCATAAAAATTCTAGGCCTTAAACACTGCCGTTTTGATAAATATAACGAATGATATAACGAATGATTATATTACGAATGATAAACGATCCAAATATTTGCACAACACGATAAAGATAACTATGAATGTAATAAAGGGTCCGCCAAATAACTTTTTTTTTTTTGAAAATTCTATAAAAAAAAACTACTAAATATTTTCTCAAATTTATTTTTTTATTTGAAAGTACAATCCTTCCGGTTTATAATGGAAAATAATTTCATTAAAATGGCTGCCTCAGCTGGCCATGCAGTAGGTCGGTCCAATTTTTTAGCACATTATCGATTGTGTGCAGCTGTATTTCACCAATGGCTTCACGAATATTGTCCTTTAAAGCGTCAATTGTCTCTGGCTTGTCGGCGTAACACTTATCTTTGAGGGCAATCCACAAATAATAGTCCAACGGTGTCATATCGCAGCTCCGAGGTGGCCAAACGACATCAGCTCTGCGGCTGATAATGCGATCTTCAAAAACAGGGCGCAAAACATCGAGTGTAGCTTCGGCTGTGTGGCACGTAGCGCCGTCCTGTTGAAACCAAATGTTGCCAATATCCTCCTCTTCAATTTTTGTGAACAAAAATTCGTTCAACATGACCCGATAACGATCGCCATTGACTGTAACGGCCACTCCTTGCTCATTTTCGAAGAAAAATGTCCCAATTATGCCTCTGGACCAAAATCCGCACCAATCAGTGACTCATTTTGGGTGAAGCGGCTTTTCAATGTATGCGTGCGGGTTTTCTGTGCCCCAAATGCGACATTTTTGCTTGTTTACATACCCGCCAAGATCAAAATGAGCTTCATCTGAAAAGATGATTTTTTTGGCAAAATCGCCATCTTCTGCCTCAAAGTAATGTCGCAATATTTCCCAGCGTTGTTCAAGCGTATACACAACCATATTCGTTCAGCGGAAGGATAAAACTAATTATCTGTCAAATCAGACATGAGCTAAGTGTTACCATTCACGAAATAAGCACTAGTTGAAAAAAACGTTAGATGGCGGACCCTGTATTTGCTAGAAATATCAATGACATTGCATCTATATAATATACGTTTGATATTTTAAATATTAAAAACCAGTAATTTCATTAACATTAACAAAAATAATTAAAAATTAATTAAAATAATAATGCAGGGTCACAAAATTTACTGGTGGGAATATTATTTTTTTTTTAGTTAACATTATGGTATTTAAAACTTTTATTTTATTTTATTTATTTTATTCAAAAATTTTTTCTTAAAAAAAACAATTACGCGTCGCATCTGTTTATTTTTTCTTTTACCGTTAGCCCGTGGTATCACTCGAAACGCTTCGGGGTCGCCCCAAGAAACATGTTTTAGGTGTATACAATTTCCTTTATATCTTCACTTCTAAGATAATTTTTGACTTTATTTAAAAACAGTTTTACAGAAAATTAACTGTACTTTTAACATTTAACATGGTAAATAACAATTGGCCAAGTACTGAGCCTTGCGGTACACCACTAGAATTTCTTTTAAACGACGAGACATTTAACCCCACCTTGACCCTTTGAGACTTATCTGCAAGGTAGCTTTTTAGGACACGTACAGCCGCATTAGAAAAGCCAAAGTCTTGCGCAAGTTTTGGAGAAGTCAAAAAACAGAGCAATATTGGTGACCGGAATCATATATCTTATATCATCGAGAATTTTGACCACAGTACTTGAACAGCTGTGATCAGGTTGAAAACCAGACTAGAGATTAGACATTAGACCAAAGGTCCTGATATAACTAGTCGCTCAGCCATGAGCGACTCACAAACTTTCGACAAGAAAGAAAGCAGACTTATAGGTCGAAAATTACATGGTTGATATAATAATATTATGGCCCCATTATGAGGTTTATAAAGTTAGTAAAAGAAAAAACGGTTGCTTTTATAGTTATAGAGCTTAAACTCTAGTCAAATTAAACTGAGGTTAGCTCACCAAAATGAGACATTTAAACTAAGATTAACTGGATAGTGTTTGTCATTTAATGGTGTTATATTGACTTCAATTTTCATATTATGTGTTTCTTTTGTGCCTTAACCGAGTTTAAACGTTCAGTTTTAGTGAGTTAACCTCAGTTTAATTTGACTAGAGTTTAAGCTCGCACTGAAAAATTGGCCCTTTTTTTTATTTGCCTGGAGGTTTGAATCTTCCAAAGATACGTATACCCGACCTATACGCATGCACGATTTTCACTCTAGAACCTGCCCGGATCAGCCGGGACAGACAGAATGCACCTACGTACCAAAACATACCCCCTATTGGCAATTAGTATTTTCCACTAAACACATTAATTGGCTTTTCAGCGGAATTTAAAAGTTAAATATATATCCAACGCGTATTTAAGTATATTTAATTCCGTATAAATAAGCAACATCGAATTAAATTATAGTGATTATCAATTTAAGGTACTCGAAAAACAGTCCTGATTTCAAAAACAATCCAAAACACCATACCCATTTTAACTGGTTTACGGCCATTGTCCAAACCAAGTACCTACGTGGAAATGAGATAAATCTCATATCCGCCGAATCAAAATCCCAATTAGTTGGATATGCATTTGGGTCAACGCAGACATAAACTTGTGTGAAAAAGAGATATACTCTGGCACACCAATCCAGGTGATAGTGTGAGTTCAGACTAATTCCAAATCAGTAGGCCACGTGAGCACGTAAATCACAATTCGATTTAAAAATAAAATATTGAATTATTAAAAGGCAAGTTTTAAAAACGACTCATATTTGATGGTGCTTACTTTATAAAACATAATATCGAGACAAAAAGAAGAAACAGAACAATCTCAATTACCGCTATTACATTGTTATAAAACTGCGTTAGGTATAATAAGATGAAGTTAAATTGATTTAATTATTTAAATGAATATAATTTTCCGTTTTAAGACGTCTACCGAATCAGAAAAATTAATCATGTTGAAGTTATCATTGAAATCAGTGCACATACATTGTAAAGGTTCATGAAGAGCGTAATTAGAATTGCACTGACTTAACTTGAAAAACAGAAAATGTCTAGTTCCTCTCCTTGGGATGTTAAAATTTAGAGCTGAGATGAGATATTCCGAATTAATCTCGCCACGAAGTAATTTATACAGAAACATGACATTAAGCATCATTCTTCTGCTTCTTAGGGAAGGTAGTAAAATAATTTTAAGGCGTATTTGATACGATGGAAGCATAATATTGGGGTTCCAACGACTATGACGTAAAGCAAAAAGGAAAAACTGTTTTTGAACGGATTCTATGGCGTCGAAGTAGACATTATATTGTGGGTTCCATATAACTGATGCACATTCAATAATTGGCCTTACGAGAGAGGTATATAATAATTTAGTAGTAAAGGGATCACTGAATTCTTTAGCCCATCTTTTAATGAAACCAAGGACTCCTCTTGCCTTATTTATCACCATATTAACGTGGAGATTGAAGCGAAGTTTTGAATCCATAATAACACCAAGATCGAGAAAACTGGAAACTATTTCTAAGTTAGTGTTATTTATAGTGTAATTTATGTTATTAGCAGATCTTCGCGAAAATGTCATTTGCTTACATTTTTTTAAGATGAGATTTAATATATTTAAGCTACACCAGTCCACAAGTATATTTAGATCAGATTGTAAAAGATGTCGTTCTTCGGGTGATTTGTAACAAAGAAAAAGTTCCACGTCGTCAGCGTACATTAAGTGTGCATTAAGTGTTTTATTACCGAAGAAAGATCATTAATGAATAGTAAAAACAAAACCGGTTCAAGATGACTGCCCTGAGGAACGCCAGAAGTGACCGAAATACTTTTTGAAAGAGAATTCTTATATAAAGCCTTTTGAGTACGTCTAGATAAATACGAATTTATCCAATTTAATAATGTGACAGGAAACCCAATAAGGTGGAGTTTTTTCAAAAGAAGATTATGATTAACACTGTCGAAAGCTTTGCTAAAGTCCGTATAAATAACATCAGTCTGCAGTCCCAAAGTAAACCATTTATAACACGCGTAGTAAGCTCTAAGAGGTTTGTTGTAGTGGACTTACCATTCAGAAAACCATGTTGAGAGACAGAAATGGTGGAAGACACGGAGTGGGTTAATTGATCAGTTATGATTTGCTCAAATAACTTAGGTATTGCACTTAATTTTGCAATTCCTCGATAGTTAGAAACATCTATCTTGGAGCCAGATTTATGAAGGGGTATAATATAAGAATCCTTCCATATAATAGGAAAATAACCACTATGCAAGGAAATATTAAAAATTTTTGTTAGAGGAGTACACAGGTTTCTAGCACATTGCTTTAAAATACAGCTCGGAATTTCATCAGTGCCGGTCGTAAAAGAAGATTTTTCTTGTCGAAGATAACACATAACAATAGTTGGGTCTATTACAGAGTTTCAAAAGAAGAGTTAACTGGCGGGAGAAAAGGATACACCGTGCTAGTATTAAATGGTATATCGGAGTAAGTGGATTTAAAGAAGTTTAGAAACATGTTAGAAATTACATTGTCACTAGATGATTCTTCCTGATTGAATTTCATAAGGGGTGGAAAGCTGGAGGTTTTACGTTTTGGGTTAACAAAACTATAGAAAAGTTTTGGATTATCCTTAAATTGAGATTTTATGTTAATTAAATAAGCAGAATATCATTGTTCATTTAATAGTTGATATCTATAACGAGAAGAAGAATAGGAAGCAAAGTCTAAACTAGAACCAAATATTTTATATATTTTAAATAAACGATTTTTTAAATTTTTAAGTGCCTTTAGATCATTTGTTAGCCAGGGTGGATTAAAGGATTGGAGCAACACCTTTTTTTTTGGAACGGACAATAAGAAACACCTTTGCATGAAAAACTGTACTGAAGATTCGACGTCATAATATGAATATGATGTTCCGCTAGTAAAAATTGGAGAACAATCAGTCTGCGAAAGTAAGGAATTAAGTTCTACATAGTCCGTTTTTTTAAAATTATAAACTTTTATTTTATTTCGCGCATCAGCAGTTATTTTATCTTTTTTTTCGTGGGAGAGTAAAACTGTTATTTCAAGACTTGGATGATGTACATCTTCTGGAAGAGATAGGGGACTCGAACAATGGAGATTAACAGTAGTGCATCTATCTACAAATACAAGGTCTATGATTCTGTGCTTTATATTTAAAACTAGCTGAAACCCGGTGCGTTGCTGCCACTCTCCCTATTCAAACGCCCATAAAATGTTATCAGTTAAACAGCATGTCTAAATTGAGGTCAAATACTGAATTCTGAGACTGTGCGACCTATATCCACAAAGCTATTCGATATAACAAATTTGGGTTGTATAGGAAGTGCCACTCTCTCTTCATCACCGCTAATAGAATGTAATCAATTAAACTGGATGTCTACATGGAGGTCGAATACCGAATTCCAAAACTGTGCGACATATAACTCCAAAACTATTCGATAGCACAAATTTTGATTGTATGGGAGGTGCCACTCTCCTTTTCCCTACGCCCATAAAATTTTAGCAATGAAACTGCATGAGTACATTGAGGTCGAATACTGAATTTTGAGGCTGAGTTACCTATAACTCCAAATCTATTCGATATCGCAAATTTGGGTTAAATTGGAGGTGTCACGCCCCCCCGACAAACTCTAAAAAATTTTATCAGTAAATCTGCAAGCGTAAATTTTGGTCGAATACTGAGTTCCGACGCTGTGCGACCTTGAACTCCAAAGCTATTCGACATCACAAATTTTCGTTGTATGGGAGGTGCCACTCCCCCTTGATCAACGCTCATAAAATGTAATCAATGAAACTGCATGTGTACATTGAGGTCCAATACTGAATTCCAAAGCTGTGAGACCTATAACCCCAATGCTATTTGATATCTTTAATTTGGGTTAAATAGGAGGTTTCACGCCCCCTTGTCGTACGCCCATAAAATGTAATTAATGAAACTGCATGTATAAATTGGGGCCGAATACTGAATTCTGACGCTGATATTCAATATCGCAAATTTACGTTAAATGGGAGGTGCCACGCCCCTCTTACCAATGAACATAGATTGAATCAATGAAACTGCATGTGTATATTGAGGTCGAATACTGAATTTCGGCGTTGTACGACTTATAACTCTAAAACTATTTGATAGCACAAAGTTGGGTTGTATGGGAAGTGCCACTCCCCTTTGCCCTACGACGACAAAATGTAAGTATTGAAAATGCATGTATAAATTTAGGTCGAATACCGAATTCTTGCGCTGTCCACCTATAACTTCAAAGCAATACGATATCGCAAATTTGGGTTGTAAGGGAGATGTCACGCCTCCCTGTCCAACGCCCATAAAATAAAACCATTGAAACTGCATGTGTAAATTGAGGTCAAAAACTGAATTCCAAAGATGAATTCCTATAACTTCAAAGCTATTCGATATCACAAATTTGGGTTGTATCGGAGGTGCCCCTCCCCCTTGTCCACTCCCATAAAATTTCATCACAGAAACGGTACGTCTAAATTGTGGTCGAATACCGAATTTCTAAGCTGTGCGACCCATAACTCTAACTAAAGCTATTCGATAAAAACAATTTTTTTATTTATATGTGGGAGGTAAAAGGGGGTGTGGCATTGCCCCTTAAACCATCTCGTACTCAAAGCAAAGCGTACTTACAAAATTTGAGCTCAATCGGACCAATGGTTTCGAAGTATTTTGATATTTTCTTTAAAGTAGGCGTAGATGAATTGTGACCACGCCCATTTTTTCAAAGTTAATTATAGTTATCATACGAACTTATTTACCAAATTTTAATTTCATACGACCAAAACCGTCTTAAATACAGCATTTTTATTGATTTGTGGGCGACAAAAGGGGGTGTGGTACAAAACCTGCAAAGATACACACATGCAATTACTTATGTGCACCCTCCACACAGACCCCAATCACCCCTGAAAATTTCATTGAAATCGGGCAAGCCGTCTAGGAGGAGTATGCGAACAGGAAGTTTTGCCACTTAATTTTATATATATAGATATCAAAACAGTGGGCGCAAAAGTGGGCGTGATCAATTTTTCTTTCAGTAAACACTTAAATTGGATTACTACGAACATTTGAAAAAAAAATTATCCAAATCGGTCCAGCCGTTTTCCGATTTTAGATAAATTGAAAAAAGTGGGCGCAAAAGTGGGCGTGGTCAATTTTTCTTTCCGACAAAACTTAAATTGGATTACTATGAACATTAAAAAAAATTATCCAAATCGGTCCAGCCGTTTTCCGATTTTAGATAAATCAAAAAAAGTGGGCGAAAAGTGGGCGTGGTCAATTTTTCTTTCCGTAAAAACCTAATTTGGACTATTACGAACATTTTAAAAAAAAAATTATCCAAATCGGTTCAGCCGTTCTCAACTGATGCAATTACCAACGAACGACATTTGATTTTTATTTATATAGAATATCATTGACTTGTTGAAGACACAGATCAGATAACTTATCTAAGAAAACATTTATACAATCACTATTGGAAACAAGTGTAAGAAATGAAGAATCGTCTGACGATCTCCAAGTCACAAAAGGTAGGTTAAAATCACCCAGAACGTCTTTATCTTTTAACAAATTATGAACTTTTTCGATGGCGTGTAAATGTTTTAAATACATTGTTAAGTCACATTTAGGAGGAATGTAAAAGCAGGTGACATAAATAATACTATTATTTAATTTAACTGCAATACAAATGAACTCAATGTCACTGGTGTCAAGAATTGTCAATTCTTCAGATACAAGCGAGTTTTGAACAGCTATCAAAACATCACCACCGATCTTATCATGACGATCTTTACGAAAAATTTTATATTTATTGCATACTAGTATTTCCCGGCAGACGTTGTTCTGCCACAGACCGCCTTACTGCCATATACGAAAATATCAAGAAATGCCAAATAAATTCACCATTTTCAGTATAGCTGCCGAAAGTAACCATCAAAACCGTGCGAAATATAGCATTTTTGTTGTTTTGTAAGCGGTCAAAAGGGGTGCGGCAAAATTATTTCCCTTAAACCATCTCGTAATCGAAACAAATCGACTGCCTAAATTTCAGCTCAATTTAGCTTAAGTCTGGCGTACTTTGCTTCACTCGACGCTGACTCCCCGAAAAGTAAATTTAACTAAAGTGGGACAGGCCTATTCTTAGTGCACTTTCCGAGAGTAACCATATGAACTAAATTATAGAATGTTTGTCTAATACGACCCAAACCGTTGAAATAAAACATTTTCATTGGTTTGTGGGCGGTAAAAGGGGGCGTGGAAACCAATTTTTAGTACAGTTGCTGACAGTAACCATACAAACTAAGCCAAAATTTTAGCTCAATCGACCCAGTAGTCAATTTTGATGATTTCTCAAAATCTGGGTGTGGATATATAGCGATCATACAAAGTAATTATACAAACTTAAGTACCAAATGTTAGTCTTATACGCCCAAAACTGCTTAAAATATAGCATATTCACTGATTTGTGGGCGGAAAAAGGGGGCGTGGAAACCAATTTTTTCGTACAGTTAGTGTCAGTAACCATACAATCCAAATTACCAAATTTAGGTCTTATATGATCAAAACCGTATCAAATAAAGCATTTTCATTGGTTTGTGGGCGGTAAAGGGGGGCATGGAAATACACTTTTAATACAGATACCGACAGTAACCTACAAACTAAATTACCAAATTTAAGTCTTATACGACCAAAACCGTCTGAAATGAAGCATTTTTATTGATTTGTGGGCGGTAAAAGGGGGCGTGAAAACCCATTTTTAGTACAGTTGTCAACAGTAACCGTTCAAACTAAAAATAAACACACAGAAATTAAATAAGTCAAATGACGCGAGCAAGCAGAGCCTTATACCGACAAAATGCAATTATCATAAAAAAAAATACATTTTATATGGGGAAAAAACACCATCATAAAAGTGTGCGTATAACGCCTATTCGTAGAAATTTTTCGATGTTTTTTTTTTATAAACCATCAGTGAAAGTAGACCTTTCCAACGCATATACTCGTTTGAAAATCGGTTCAGTGGTTCTCGAGTTATAAAATCACGAACATGGGACAACTTATTTTTATATATATAGATTACTTCAGAATTTAAGATATTAGAGCGTAGCCAAGTCTCTGTAAAAATTATAATGTTATATTCGAAATCAAAACTGTTAATGAAAATATCGGAAAGTTTGGAGTTAAGACCCCTGACATTTTGATACAAGCTCTAGCTTAGACTTGCGGATTATTAATCGTTTTTTTTTTTATCAGATTCAGAGCTATTTCGGGGACGCGGCAAATGTGCAACATTTACCGGTCTTGGATTGCTTTTAAACTCAAATTCGCGTACAATTGTGTTTGGCGGCCAAAAGTTTACATCAACTATAGAATTAACTAAATTTTCAGGAACTGTTAATCTAAAAGAAGTAATCGATAATAACGTTTAGGTTAGATCAAATTCAATTTTGAAAATATTTTTAACATTATTTATAGGCTTTTTGATCATATGTTTATATGCAATTAAAAACACAGTTTTAATTCATTTTTCCCCGACGTTTCGTTGGCTGTTTTCCAAAATTTTCAAGGGATTTTTTTATTAAATTTAAAATTATGTGTGTGGCATATATCGTTATTGGTAACTTTTTAAAATAAATAAAAACTTTTGACAAATTTACAGGACTTTTGCAAAAACTAAGGAAAAAACGATGTAAACACAATAAACCAATTTGTTACACTCGATCTCGAATTTTTGCAAAAACTAAGGAAAAAAACGATGTAAACACAATAAACAGATTTGTTACAATCGATCTTACGATTTGTTACAATCGATCTTACGATTTGTTTCAATCGATCTTACATAAGAATATTTGAATTTATGAACCGAAAGATGCAAGGAACAATTCAACTTTGATTTAATGAAAAAATCTATTCCAACCTCTGTTGTATCCGCAGCTAAGCGAGTTACAAAAATTGATTTAGTGGGTAGAATTGCAATTATTGGCTGAGGTGGAACAGAAACCTGAGGAGTAAGAGGAACAACCTGGGAATCGACCAGAGTTGAAAGAGAAACAGTTTGGACATAAAGGCGGATTTACACGATTCACTATCATCGTTCACTTTGGATGAATCATCTGATTTGTAAAATGTAAATTGAGTTTCATCTTTAAAATGAAGATGATTGCCATCCACATTGAACAGTGAAAGAAGTAGAAGGTCTTCCTACTTTTGATGAAAGTTCAAGCAAAGCGAACTGATATGTTATTCGTACTGAAACACAAGGTGTTTATAATTTCAAGCAGAAAGTTTATATATTTTTTATTTAATTGCTGAATAGCTTTTATTTATTTATTTTTTTTAAACGTCAATAAAATTAATCAGCCAACGAATACATTTTGACATACAACACCGAATCATCCATCAAATTTCAAATTTACAATTTGAATAATGTAAATTAAAAATAAAAAAAAAATAATTTAAAGAGCCGATTTTCTGCAATGTATATAAAATTGCTCAGAGAATTGTTTCAATTTCCCATTCATCAGCAAATGTTGAAAGAATATTTTCTATTTAAAATTTAATAAAAACAGAAGGCAGAAACAGACTGCATATTGCAACAATTTCTTCTCTAATACAAACATAAGTTTTTTAAAATCTAGTTTAAAAAAATGCCACAATATTGATATCAGAAGTAATATACCAAACTAGTAAGCCCGTGTGGCGTTCAAACGCCAAAATAAAACATACCTAGATTTTATTTTAAGCTATTTAATAGATTTTCAGCTGATCAAAATTGAAATTAAATTAATTTTGGCCTTTTTGCAATATTCGCGGTATTTCATATTAAATTTTTGTGTACGTTTTTTAAAATTAAAAAATTTTCCGACCATCAGTTTAGAAATCTTTTTTTAACTGTAAGAAATCATTTTAGTATCACTTTGATATCGAATATATCAATTCATAGTTTTAGCTGTGCAATTATAAAAGACTATTCGTCAGCATAACAGTTTCATAGCTATTTTCCGATAGGTGGCGCTAAATACCTCACATATTTTTAGGCATATGCTCAAATTAAGAAGAGAAAAGGCAACATAACAACAATTATATGCAAACTGTAACTCGCTATAACTTGAAAAATATAAATTTTTAAGAAATAAAAAGTCTAGTTTGCACGAAACCAAACCTACGAAACCATACTAAATAAACCATACACTAAACCTGAGATAGATACCGCCAGGAATTTAAACTCAGCTCAACATAAAATTTCATCGCATAACTTTTGTATTCATATAAAATCCTTTTGTATAGATTTTCATGTTAATTAATTAAAGTTAACATAAGGTAATTCATACGTTTTCTTTCTTTTATTGATAGCTGAAACAACTCGCTACAAATTTATGAACATCCATATGGCTTGTATTCAAACATAGATGGCGCTTTCATTAATCACAATAAAACTGTTCTCGATTTTCTTGAAACTACCATTTAGGATGGTTACGCAACAATGGACAAAAACTAGCACCAGGTTTGTGTATTCGCTTAAACAGTAGATGTCGCTGCCCAAACTACAAAGCCATAGATGTAAGTTGTTCCCAGAAAATGACGTCTTTTTTCAATAGAATCTGTCAAAACAGAGGCAAGTGATTCATTAAAAGAAAAACATATTTGCGTTCAAGGAATTAGTTGAATTTGCGATTTTATTCCAACTTTAATACATTTTTCACAGTTTATTTTCTAAATATTAAAAAACGTCAACCTGGGTAACGAAATGTCGGTGTCAGCTATGGAAAGTAAGTAGCAAATCCTGCTCCAACCAGCGCAGAAACATGCATGGTTAAAACCCTCATTTGATTTGATTACACAGAACACCTCTTCAATCTAAAATTTGCTGTAAAGGAGCTCGAGCGCAACTCGAAAAAATGCGAAAAGGAAGAGAAGCTCGAGAAGGTCAAAGCAAAGAAGGCCATACAGAAAGGAAACATGGATGTGGCACGCATACATGCAGAAAATGCAATTCGACAGAAAAATCAGGCTGTAAACTATTTGCGAATGAGTGCCAGAGTCGACGCCGTTTCCAGTCGCGTACAATCTGCACTCACTACACGCAAAGTAACCAGCTCAATGGCCGGCGTTGTCAAAGCCATGGATGCAGCTATGAAAGGTATGAATCTGGAGAAAATCTCCTCACTTATGGAAAAGTTCGAAACCCAGTTTGAAGATCTGGATGTGCAAAGTTCAGTGATGGAGAACACAATGTCGGATACAACGACTACCTCGGTACCGCAAGGAGACGTTGACAATTTGCTGCAACAAGTAGCGGATGAAGCTGGGTAGGAAAAAGTTCACAATTATTGTTTGAACACAACTAATGCTTATCCCTTTTAAATGCAGATTGGAGTTGAATATGGAGTTGCCAAGTGGTGTGCAAAGCTCCGCTGTTGGAACTTCCACACAAGTTTCTCAGGACCAGGATGAACTCACACAGCGGCTGGCGCGTCTCAGGCAAGCCGAATAGACATTGACCTTCAGATTGGTTCACACCGCGTGTCAGGCAACAACACTGCGTCAAATATACATTTAACCCTCTTAAGTTAAAATTTAGTTGAAAAGGATTTTTATTAATTTCTATGAATTTTTAATACATACAAACAAATTAAAATTGCTTATTACTATAAAAAATATGCAAGCAGAGTTTTTTCAAATAACCTTGCTTAGAAATAACTGTTTTGCATGAACATCTTTCCATAAACAATTTATGTAAATTTTAAAGTGTCAATAAAATTAAATAGTTACGAATTAGCTCGAAAATTCTTGTGTCATTTGCAAACATTTTTTAATCAGAATAGAGCATATAAAAATTTATTTTTTATGTAATTTAGAAATGTCTGGAAAAGCATAAACAGATATAATGACTAAACCAGAATTATATTTATTTTTGTTTGAGAAAATTGAATTTGCTTAAAGACATAAATGAAAAAATACTTATCAATAATTTATTCTATTTAGCAAGACCATGTTTTGGTTATCTTAAGAACTTTAATCGCACTTTTATGTCTAGTGCTGATGCTTCTGCATGAGCAGCAATTGTTGTGCTTGTTGTTCGGTAAAATGTTCGGACGAATGTTGCTGTGCAACTTGATTTCCTCCCATCGGATCAGTAGCTGACGCAGATGTGTTCGTATTTGTGTTGGGTTCCATAGAATTCTTTCGTGCACGTCGCTTACGTACTTTCTTTTCTTTTGGCTGTTCGTTTGGATCTTTTGGTTTGGGTTTAGGCCCACGTTTCTGCTCAATCTTACGTTTTGGATGTGGCGCCACCATTGGCATGGAGCGCCAGTTATCATTGTAGCGATCCAGACGCTGTTTTAATAACTCTACATCTCTTACACGACGCCTGATTAATTTCTTTGTGTTCGTGATTCTGTAAAAAGAAGCAATTCAAAAAACATTAGAAAATAATAAAATTTTATTTGTCTAACCGCAAAACATTTCGTTCATTTTCTGTTTGGATTTCTTGGCAACTTTCGTACAGCTTCTCGACAAGCAGCTTGTACTTTTTGTTGGTGTCCTTAAGTAGCATTTTTATGTTGATTTTAAATTATAATTAATATATATATTATTTTACTATATCAACAATTGTTTTGTAATTATTGAATTTATAAGATACATAATCAGCTGATCAGTGGAGCTATTCACAATATATGTATCTATTAATTTATGCAGCCCTCACTCAGGGTACCGGTGTGACGATCGGCGGCCAAGAGCGAACAAGTTCGCGCACACACGTGAGAAGCGAATCTTTTTCGCAGTTTCATAAGTTTGATAATATAATAAGGGTTTTCATGCAAATGGGCAATACCCTTATAAATGGTATAAACCTTATAAGTTTATCAGCCTTATAAATGAACTGTCAAAATTCGTATGAAAAAGCTTTTGCACAAACCAGATAAATTTGCTCTTCGATTTAGGTGAGCAAACGAGGTGGCAAACTTATATGATCAATCAGCTGTTTTCTTTTTTGAAGGAAAAGTTATAATTTGAGCAAAACTAATAAAGATTTAATTCTAAAAATTTCAGAAAACAAGCAAACAATCCGCAAAGCGTCCCTGTTTAAATGGAACGAATCGCTGGCAGATCGCACAGCTGACTTATATGCTGCAAATGCACAATCGACTTTAAGGGCTGTTCATACAACCTGTCTGATAAAAATAACTAATTGCCCAAATTAGAAGCCTGCCACTTTGCATGAAAACCCTTAATGGTTTTTTTAATAAAAAAATTTTATATTAAATTTTATGTACCATAATGTTTACTTAAAAAATAATACTAACAGCAGTAAATTTTATTACCTAACTTAGTTTTTTATGATCCATGAAATTATAACATGAATTAAAATGTGAGCTTTATATCAAATAAGTTTTTAAGATCTATTTTCTGTGGTGCATTTCGACAAACTATCGAACACCAATGAATATTGAAATAAATAAAGAAGCAACTAGAACAGATGCCAACCTTGATAGAGTTGATGGCGGTGATCTATAATTAGCCTATTGCTTAGAAATGTCACATGATTAGCAGCCATACAATTCAAAAGAATAATTTCCATAATTTGCGCACTTACATACTAGTTTAAACAGTGAACTGATCACAGCTTAATCACTCAAAGACTACTGAAGAGGAAAATGTAGCGATTTCCGAAACAGACTGTCTAGTCAGCTAAGTGATTGACTCTATACAGAGTTGTTGCATGGTCTTGTAGAAAAAACAAAAACAATTCAGCCGAATCATATGAAATTTAAATATGCTATTCATTAGTGGTTGTCGCTGGAACTCGAATCAAAGTTTTATTTAAAAAATATCGTATATTTTACCTTTAATAACCGGTAGAAAACAAACTGTTTTAAGAACTTAATTTTCAAAAGTACGTCATTCTGTCAATGTTCAATTTTTTTTTTAGTGCCAGCCATAGCTCCACTTATAGTTCGGCAATTCACAGTTCATGCTAATAAAGGTTTAATGTGCTATTTTGCCTGTTAATCTTTTGTTTTTGTTTTGCTTGTAAGCACAAATTAAACTGGTGTGTTAAATGTTGCCACTTTTGTACATGCCCTAATTATACGTTTACACCAAAACTAAAATACGTTTTTTGGCTATTCAGCCTAACCAAAAAACATTTTAATGTCGACTCTAAATTTTAGTGTGAGCTTTTCTGACATTATTTCTATAGAATTTGTTGTCAAAAAGCTTACACTAAATTTAGAGTCGACATTAAAATGTTTTTTGGTTAGCTAATTGTGTTTTATCTCAAAACACGACTGTTTACACCGCCTTTTTCACGTTTTATTTTGACGTGTATGTTTTCTTAGTGTTCTATTTTTGCTTTTGTTTTGCTCATTTTCGTGATAAATTAAGCTTTGACGGCTTGAGATGCTGCCAACTTTCATTTTTATTATGATATGTTCCGACTTTTACAGTGTTTTAATGGAGTTTTATAATAAAACGCGCTGTGAGGTGTTTTAAATTTTGTGTAGTAAAACACTCAAAATAAGTCGTGTTTTGGCGCTTAAACGCGATAAATTCTCAAAACACGTTTTGAAGGTTTGGTGTAAACGCACTATAAGGCATGCTTTTATCGAATGTTAATGTGTTATTTAGTGAACAGCTGTTTTACGTGAATCAAAAAAGAGTTGGCTGGAATATTAAATTGAATTGTTTAACTTTTAATAGAATCCAAAACATCTGAGCTTCATATAAAAGATTCCAGTGCTGTTTTAAAACTAAGTACAAATTAATAATTTTCATTTAGTTGTGCTCACAGTTGTCAAAATTAGTACATTAAAATAACAGTATATTAAAACATTACAATGAACAGTTGCCCAAATATATCTTAAAAGTTTAAATATCGTTGTTTAATATTTTAACTTTTTAAAAAATCCTAAAAATACCTTAAATTTTGGAGCGTTAGACCACCGACCTTGCCTTAAGAGTTTATGCACATTCAGGTCTGAATTTGGAATTAAAATCTACACCTAAAAGAATTGGCATCTTGTGATAGTTTTCAACCCGTTCAAGGGAACCTTGCTACTTTTGTTGTTTGGAAAGCTAATGCACAAAGGGTCTATTCAGAAATGCATAGTGATGCGCAAACTGCTTTTTAGCATAAACAAAATGTTCGAAAAAGGCCCATTTTGCAGCACTGCAAACGTAAACATTCTAAAATGTAATTTTTTATCAAGAGTAACTCATCATTCGCATCAAAAAAATTCACGCTGCAATTTGGACGCTTACAAAATGTCAGTTGTGCGCATACTGCAAATCATGATGCATTTCCAAACAGACCCAATGCTTTTGATCGGTTATTGTGATCTGCTGCATTAAAGCTTCACTCATTCACAAGGATAGTTAATGGTAATGCAAGGATTCACAATATGTTGGATAGCTAATGCACAATCCTTTTAATATATTCTTTTCAAATACTGCAACATAGTTTCAGTTAATACTTAATATTAGGGGTATTCACGATTCAGTGCACTCGCCTGTGCAGTTGAGGACTTGAGGACTTGTGCACTTTACAAAAACAAAATGTACGTACGTCAAAAATATTCACAACTGCTTTTCTACTATTGCCTTAAATTTGAGGACTTGAGCAATTGCGCACTTGTGTGCATTGAAAAATGTTGACAGCTTTGAAATAGTGATAGTGGTGTGTTCACGAAAACCTAACTGCACAACTCCTCAACTGCACAGGCAAGTGCACTGAATCGTGAATACCCCTATTGACTGAACCAACTAACTTAACGAAGGTATTTGGATTAGATGGTAGCGAGCTGGACTATCAATCATTAGGGTGCGTGTCATATAAATATTTAAAAATTTATATTAGCTTGTTGTAATTGACGTAAGCAAAAAACAACAACAATTCTAAGAAAAAGGTGTATGGAAAAAAGTGCCATTTTTCAGATTTCACTCAAGCAAATCACAAAACGAGGCGTAAAAAGTTTCGCTTCAAAAACAACAGAAAGAGCATGCGAGCCCTACCTACTAAGTCTGCGGACCGATTAAACGCTCAAGAAGGCAGGCAGGCAGTCAGGTTTTCTTTCTTGTCACAGTGCGACAAAACTTGCTTCATACGTTAACTGGCCTAAGCTACAATTATCGTTAACTCGTATTCCCAAACCCAACCTAAGCTATTTTTGACGATAACTTTGACATTCTTTAACAATATCTGTTGCTCGCTTAACGACGAATTTTCAGGCGTTGTTAACTATAAAAATACCAACGTTAAGCAATTTAGTGCATTAATTTTTACTACATTCGTAAAGTACAGTGTTTTTTAATAAAATGAAATTGAAAGTGAAATTGAAATTCGGGACAGCGCAGGGGAGTGGGCTGATTTTCACCAAATGGACAGCCCCTTTGATTTGGAGTAATCCAAATATATAAAACTGTACCGCTTGATTCCTGAGACAGCTCTTCCCACTTCTTGGCGGCTTCGTGCCGACCATACAGTGACACAAACTTCCCTTCTACCATGCCTTTATGTGCCCCTAAAAAGTCCAGCATGAGCTGGAACAACAAATTTACGAGAGCTGAACCATTATTTTAATATCAGTGTATAAATTAAAAGATTACTGCTTAGGATGACAAGTTGAAATCTTAGGGGAGATTGTCTGAGTATCTTAGCTGTGTAATTCTTAACTAACTTTTCGAGTGTATATTATAAAAGTAGTAAACCTTCCATCTAATAAAATTAGGAACTGATTATTTTTGCTTGCTGTATTCTTATAATTTTAATTTGATTAATTTAAACTTTTAACAGATTGTGGAAGCTGGGTTATTTAAATATCTTAATATAAATTTAAACCTGGTCTTTTCTGAATTAACTGAAATCTTAGGGGAGGTTAGGCTTATATTGCTCTGCTGTGGCCCAGCTACTTCTTTTTTGCGATTGCATATTTTTGCTTCTTTTTATTTTCAGTTATATCTGACTATTTTAAATTTTTATTGACTTTTCACTATTCTTCTTTCAACACTTTCGCAAAGTTTAGTTGTCAAACGCTAATGCTGCCATATTTTTCATTTTATTAAACAATATTTACGTTAACTTTTCTAACGCAACTCTAAGCTATTGTTGTAGCTTAGCTTCAAAATGAGAATACGGTAAACGTTACTGCAAGCTATAAACGTTGTTAGTTAACGTTTGCGATTGTAGCACGTTAAGATTTTGGGAATTATTAAGATTGGGAAAAGAGTCACTTTTATACATGAAATGTTACTTTATCGTTAAAAGGAGGCTTATTTACCATTCAGCTCATATAACTCTGTAATTCGAAATGCTGGATATTCCAGATGAGTTTTCAAATAATCAAATATTTGATGAGCTCCCTTAAGACAAGCTGTGCGTAATGTATCGTCACCATATCGACTTTTGGCATAGGCCGTTATTAAGCAGCAATTTTGCTGTTTTTTCCTTTTGTTGCTTTTTTGTTCCAAAATGTTTCTGATTAAAACTTTATAACGGAAAAAAAAATAATAAACTGGCCTTGGAAGGACTTTGACCTAGCTTCTATTGATCAATTATGTTGTGCGTGTTATTAAATGTTTGATCACAAATGACCGAGAACTGGACCTACTTGTTTTATGCCGACTCCGAACGGCTTATGTTCTCAAGAAGCTTTGCATGGCAATTTTTTACTCTCTGAGGTTTACCATTGCCTGCAGAGAGGTGACGACCGAACAGAAAAATTAATTCAATTGAAAAAACTTTCTGTCTGAGGTGGAATTGAACCCGGGCGAAATAACGAAAAAATACAAAGTAAAAAACAAGGATTTCTTTTATTATAAAAAAATTTAAGTATTTTTTGTAATAAATATATATATTTCAAGAAGTATACTTACCACAGTTCTTCATCACGAACCTTTGATAATTATTTTAGTAATAATTGCTATCACAAACATATTATGCAAATTATTTTAATGTAGATATCATTTAAATAAATGTATGTAAACAGCTTCTTACTACGTGCAACTTCTTCGTGTAGTATTAATTATTTAAATGTAAATTTAGTAAAAATGTATTAAATAAATACATTTGTATTTAAAAATAAATAAAACTACATATATATGAAGTAAGTACACATTGTTTAGCAAATTTTACTACAATATTTTTAGAGTGTATAATTAAATAATAGGTTTTCGTATCAAAGTTGTGGAAAGAATAAAAAAGCAGCTGCTTGTTTTGAGGAGACTGTTTAAAAGAGGTTGTTTAAGCTGGAGCTGTTCTTGTCAGGAAAAATATTGACAGTCTAATTAAATGTAGAGCTGCTGAGCCGCTTGGATAATACTTTAAATTTCTTGGTTGAGAATCTTTCTCTGACTCCATCAAATATAAAGCAGATAAAATATTTAATTGTGCAATGCGCAGAATTTTTCTTTTCATATTAGTTTTAATTTGTATTAATAATATATAAACATATATAAATATGTTTGGTGTGCTGCTCTATTTGCATTTTTCAGATCTTCAAAATGCAAGAAAAGCAAGTTTCATATGGGCTTTATGCTATCCAAAATTTTAGCAATACTGCTAATATGCGATTCTGAGCTACACATCGCTTAGCTAAAAACTAGTTTCTTTATCCGACGTAGGTGCGCACAAGTCTTTCTATGAGAACTATGACATTTCCTGTTTGAGTGTGTAAGCATTGAAGTTCAAGTCAAATAAAATTTTTAGAGAGAATATTTTCATCATTATTATATAAATTTTAATTGTAAGGCACATTATGTTAGCTATCGTGAGCAAAGTGTCAATGCTCCTCTAAATATTGGACTAAAAAATGTTGTTCAAAATCAGCGGTTTTTTATACGATTTACGGTTTTTACGGTTTATGGCTTAATTTTAGCGACGAAAATATAATGGTTTGCGATCAGAATCATGCATGTCGCCAAATTTTGCTAAAAATGATTTAAGCACTTTTAAGCAATCGAGATTTAGCGATAGCAAATCCTGGGGCCGAATTGAAGCGTTCGTGATCGAGCAAAATTGTACAAGATTAATAATTGTCTCGTGGTCCCTTCGTAATTTTGCTCGATCACGGATGCTGCAATTCGGCCCCTGGAATCTACCTACTGTTGGCAAAAATTTTGGATTTTCTCCTTCAAACCATGGTTGTGAACAAAACGATGGTGAAAAACAACAAAAATTCTTCACTTGTTTGACGAACAGGTTGCTTTAATTTTAACGCTAACTCTATCGAACAAGTTAGACCCATTTTCTTTGAAGAACAAGTTCGTTTATGAATAAGCTGCTTAAAAAGTATTAATCTTTCATTCTTATCTTGCAGCCCTGTTTTTCAATACCTGAACAGCTGATTGACACAGAAACAAGTCTGGAAATACAAAGCATAAAATTTATTGGAAACTGGAAGATTTCATTGATTTGATTTTGCAAAAAGAACAAAAATTTGCACGCGTAGCAAATTTACACCTATTAGTATTAAATAAAATAACTGACCGTTCCTGATGGCGTCTGGTTCGTCAACACCACAGACGTCCTCGCCAGGCGGCCACAAAAACTCGTCAAAATCCAATGAAAAGTCTGCGGCTACCACAGCAGCTATCATGAAAGCTTTCAAGGAAATGATTAAAGATCCCAATGGGCTTGACGAGGCTGCAAGCTATCTATATCAATCGCTTGTGGATGACGCTATACTGGGAGTGTTCCTAGAAATACACCACCTCAAAAAGACTGGAAATCTTAATGCAATAGATGGTGTTGCAGACGAGGACCAGGAGACTTCATTTCGAATTGTGGATATGCCGAATTTTGACATATTCGGCATATCAACTGCAAAAAAACCAATGGACTGCACTTGTCCCAACTGTGATAGACCCGTCTCGGCAGCACGATTCGCTCCCCATTTAGAGAAGTGCATGGGGATGGGTAGAAACTCTTCGCGAATTGCTAGTCGACGTTTAGCCAGCACAAAAGAAGGCGGTTCGAGCTCCAACTACTTCCAAGCCAATGCAGGTAGTGACGATGAAGATGATGCCGATTGGTCCGAGAAGCGGCGGAAGAAATCTAGTCAAAATTCCAGGAACAATGGTTCCAAAAAAAATAACGGCAAATCATTCTAATTCTAAGTTAGTTTAGTCGTAATTTTGTTATAACAAAACATTTGATATGTAAACCTACAGGTTTTTACTAGTTTAACTATATTTTTAACAAAAAATGAAAAATATAAAAACATGAAATAAACACTAATTTTAAAAACAAAAACTGATTATCATTCCAATTGCAAGACTTGGTTTTAAAATTATGTTGAATGACTCAATTTAATTTGTCTTAAAAGAAGAATTTAGTTCATAACAAAGTAACAATGCCAACTTTTGAATTTGCAATTTTTATTTTAACAACCTTTGCAAGTTATACACGTTAATGTAAAAAATTTTGGATTTTTTTTTTTCAGGGAAAATATATTTTTTGTTGGTTTAATGAAAAACACTCTGACAACAGAAAAGGTTCACTTGTGTGCATGATTCTGCTCATCTCTGTTTATTTATATTACAAGAATTCAACTTTTTCTTTATATATTGTATGATAATTTTATAAAACTCAAATTGAAAGAATTCAAATTTTAAACATTGTTATAAATTTAATTAAACTAATGCTTTGATGAAAACCTGTCAAGTTTTCGGTTCACCAGAATAGGTTCAGAAGCAGTAATTTAAGTTTGCGCTGAATTATGAGAGCTAATCGGTTATATCTCCTTTATTAAGGGAGGTTTTAGGCAAACAATTTTTTAAAATGAAATTTTTTTTAAATTGATTATTGTTGTACAACTATTCAAGAATATGTAAAATCAATCATTTCAAATCAATAATGCTTATAATACAGAAAGTACAGCGCCTAAAATCCGGTGCGCCAGAGTATCTTTAACTAGCCAGAGTAACTTTAACTAGCCAGAGTAACTTTAACTAGCCAGAGTAACTGTAAACGTATTTGTCTCGAAACATACATATTCCAAACGGGGTACACTTTATACACACGGGGAGCAAACAAACTGATCGACCGATTTAAATTATTTTCTTTTAATCTGTTCGTATTATAATTCTAGTTTTGTTCTAGTTTTTTTTGTAAAAAATAACTTAAATTTTTTAACTTTTCTTCCTAACGCTTCATAATTTTCTTAGTTTTCCATATTTTCATTCTATTTTAGTAAAAGATGTGCATTCAAAGGTTTATTTTCGAATGAATTTTTGTTTTTTATATTCAGACGATCTGCAGCCGAGCTATAGTGTGTCCCAATTTTCCCCTTTTTTAAGCACACCAACATAAAATATATATGTTAAGAAAAAAAGAAAATTTTTTTATCTATACTGATTATACTATTTTACTATTAAACGATTATTGTACTATTAAACGAGCAATATTTGTTTGTTTCTTTGCAAATGTGTTCTCGAAAACTGTCCGAGCGAAAATTTTTGGGGGCGACAAATCGATCTAACTAGGTCTCATTTCTGAGAAAATTCGTTTAGCAGAGCAAATTGGGGTATTTGACTGATTTAGGCGACCAAAATTATTTTATACGGTAAGTAGTTTCTATTAAAGTTTATTTTTTATTTTAACACTATGCGACCATTGTGACATATTCAACACTGCAAAAATTAGTTTTTTTCTATCAAATATGTGTTTTATAAAATTTGTTTTTGGCAGCCCAAATCGGCAGCCCATCCCGAAAAGTGTTTACACCATAAGTTCGATTCCAAAAATCCTGGGATTGAAATAACTGCTGGCATCAATAATTAGGACACTAAGAAAACTTATATCCCAAGCTATTTCGATGAAATTTTCAATATAGAGGTTTGCGAGTGTGAAAAATCGATCTAACCTAGGTCTCATTTCTGAAAAAATACGTTTTGTCCGTGTTTAGAGGTTATTGCTTTAAGTTTAATTTTGCTTTTCTTATATATCGAATCATAACTTTTTGCATGTTGTTGAGCTCAGTGGTTTTATTTTTCCGTGTATTTTAATGTGGTAGCGCAGAAAGCATTTAGCAGCCCACATAGGAGTGTTTGACCTATTACGGCGTCCAAAATTATTTTATTCGGTAAGAAGTTTCTATTATATTACAGACTAATATTTTTTGTAAATTTACGTACATTTAATTATATTACAGATTAATATTTTTTATGAGTTTACGTACATTTAATGGCGCTATGCGTACTTTAAAACTGTGAGATAAAAAATTTTGTTCGAAAAACTCCTGATTACAGTAGCTTTAAAATTAATTGTTTTATCGATATACAATCAAAAAGAAAAAAATATAAATACAATGGTCTTGGCGGGTCGCCAGGTACTAATATACTATAGATGATAGACTGCTATTTCAGTTATCACAAACAAATAATTTCTTTTATAAAATTTCTAAATAATTAAAGTGATACTGAATGTAATATTTAATAAAGTAATAAATGATATAAAATACAAAAATTTGAAGATTCATCTGTACTTGTGCTTTAAATTTACTTTATGTTGTTATTTACTTCAAAAATTAATTAGTTTCTTATATTTTATTATAAAAATTTTTTGAAATAATACCATTGATCTTTCTGTGTGTCCGACAATGCGCACAGGTCTAAAATTGAAAAAAGGCCAAAATTCGAAAGAACGAACGTGGTCTAATAATAAAAATAAGCTTAGATATATATTTTAGGACAATTAAACTTAATGTGTGCAAAAAAGACATTAAAATTTTCCACGATGGCTTTTTTATTCATAAAAGAATGCAAAGAAGCAAAAAAGTAGTATTTTTCCAGTGTTATGTTCTTATAACAAAAGCTTTACCAAAACCAAAAACTTTTGTTTGTCATAGTTCATAAAAAATTAAGGTACCAAAACAATTGTGTTATCCTAAGTAAAGCGGAAGATATTAATACATGAATAAGAAAAAAATTTTTTAAATGTAGTATACAATAATCAATTTCTCAAATGTATCACCGAACGACCTGAAATAATGGTAATTATAGTATTTAAATTTATACATATTAATAATATTTTATAGGTCATATTTTCTTGAAAACGAGACTTAAAGTACAAATTTTTTGACGTTTCTGAAAAAACTTACCCCAGATTCGAGCTCTGCTATCATAAATTATGTGAAAAACAGATGCCACATATTATTTTTTCCGAACGGTGTTAGGAGTAGTGTCCGACTGAAACCGAAACCGAACCTGGTTATTGATATGAAAATTTAAGTTTTTACAAATAGTTTTTCTTTTATTAAAAGGAAACAAAAGTACTTTCACATAAAGATTTAGTATTATAAAAATAGAAATATTTCGTTTTCTTTTCCTTTATTTCATACACACAGAATTCGTTCGGAAGTTTAATTATCAATTTTTGGCTTCAGTACCTATAAAACGTTAATATTAAATGCAATAGAGATGATAAAATCGAAAATGATAGTATCGAACGCATAAAATTAACCAAAATGGTTTGCATTAACACGAGCAATCAAATTTTAGACGATTTCATAATTTTTGTTTTAAACGATGCGTTGTAAATAGTATTTTTATATTTGAATTAAAGGACTGATGCATGAAGTTTTTACCAAAAGTTTCGGCTAGTTTCGGCTATTCGGAGTGACCATGGATAAATACCATCAATTTTTGTTATTGATCATTTATTTTGGCTTATATTAATCCCTTCTAGTTTTTATGGTTATATAACGAATTTATGACTTTTGGCCAGTGTACGACGGGCCTGTGTTTTTTTTTTCGATAGAGTATTATCTTATATGTACTAATTGAGCTAACTAGGAACCAAGATTGAGGGCACTCGGGACGCAAACTAAATTTTAAACTCCATTAGAGGCAACTTTTTATACAATATCCATAATCATTTGAAACTAGTAAGGAATTATCTTCGACTGAGCCGAAGTTAAAATACCCCCACGGACGACGATTTTTCCAAATTTCATACCTAAAGTTTATATTAATTGTTAAAGGCTTTGTGTAATATTTGAAGTCATTAAATTAATTTTTGTGGAATTGAAAAAGATTTTACCATTTTGGTGAACTTACTTTGTATGGGAGATAGACGTGATTTTTATTAGATTTTCTCAAATTTTAAACTATAAATGCATATTAAAGGTTAAAGCTTATGAGCAAAATTTTAAGTCATTAGATTAGTTTTTGTGGAATGGAAAGAGATTTTACCGTTTTGGGTAAGTCACTTTGTATGGGAGGTAGGCGTGGTTTTCATCCGATGTTTACAAATTTTATACTCGAAGTTTATAATAAATATAAAAGACGCTGTGCAAAATTTGATTCAGTCATTGTATTCATTTTTGTGGATTTTAAAGAGATTTACCATTTTGGTTTATTCACTTTGTATGGCGTGGTTTTCATCCGATTTGGCTCATTTTCGAAATTGACCTCCATTTTTGAATAAAAAGCTTATATATTGAATTTCGTTACGATAGCTAAAAAATTACGACTGTTATCGTGACCACAGACGGACAGACAGACATGGCTAAATCGACTCAGGAGGTGATGCTGATCAAGAATATATATACTTTTCTATACCGGCTACGCCTCCTTATCGGCGTTACAAACTGAGTGACAAGGTTAATATACCCCCATTACGTTTTTTAAACGTGGGGGTATACAAAATTGTACTATTATTTTTTATGAAATTTATATATAGATATCACAAAAATCATATAATTTATGTATAGGTCATCTTCTTTAAAATACAATTCTATTCAATTTTCTACATGAGAATATTGCCTCATGAGATACTTTAAAAAAATTATTTCCTCAACTTTCAATAGTAAAATGAGAAAGATCGGACTTAAATATAATTTTTAGAAGTTTGCAGTTTTTGAATTGATCGAATGTCCCTTTTTTTAATTAAAAATGACTGTCGCAATATGGCGTCTTTATCACTTTATGTACATTATGCAAAAAAATGAAACAGCAATGTTTTTAATTCGAAAAGTGTCAACTTTAAAAAAAACTTATATACAGTTAACCAAAAATGCTTTTAACCCTGGAGAAGGCGCGCCTCGCAGAGTAGCATGAATTGTCGCTATTGTATTGAGGAATTACTGTCATTTTTAAACCGCATACCTGAAGCTCCAACCGTGCACTGACCTCAGCAAAAGCTTTCCAAGGCGCGGAGAACAACCGTTACCAAAGATACTCAACATAATGCGTGCAAAAGTGTTAATAAAAAAGATGAATTTTATCCATTTAAAAATTGCGTGAGCAAAATGCTTATAACGCGCCTTCTCGAGGGTTCATTTTTTTAAGAATATGAGTGGTTTTTGCAGTACTTTTTTAAGCGTTTTTGGATTTTCAAATAGGCCATATTTTTTGGAAAATACATAAGTGTCCTTAAGAAATTATTTAAATATTAATTGAATTTGGGGCGTGGCAACATTAGAAAACCACTAAATCTCGAATAATATTGACACTATAGGATACTGAAATTTAGTACTGAAGTTTAAAAACACTGTCTTGAATAATATTGATACTTGGATACGGAAATTTAGTACAGGCTAGGCACAATTATAGCAAAATACGGTAATTGCGTTATTGGTCAAATGGGCGTGGCAGTATTAGAAAACACTAAATAATATTTGTAATTAACTATCTTTATTGCAATTAACTTTTAAGAAGTGGATACTGCAGCAAATGCGTGTAATACAGTGTAATCTGAAGTTAGAATTTCAAAAATTTGTTTGATACTAGGGTGGACCCTGAAAATGTGTTTTTTATGCTCTTTGTATATGTGTTGGCAGTATTAAGGGGTCGCTTATTTCAAATCTTGTGATAGACTTAAAAAAAAATTTACACTAGGGTGGACCCTAAAAATGTGTTTTTGTTTTATACTCTTTGTAGATGCTCTGGTCGCTGATTTCAAATCTGATGTAAGAATTTAATAAAGTTTATTTGACACTAGGGTGGACCCTAAAAATGTGTTTTCTCTTAAGTGTAATCTCTTAAGTAAGTCCAGTTTTCAATCCAACTTTTCAATCAATTCAAGCTTCATACGAGGAACATGATTAAATTTAATTTAACTTTTCGATTTGATTGTTCATTTACATTATTTGACTTGATTTGTATAAAATAAAAAAATAAAAATATACGGATTTCATTTCAAATTACATTTGGATTTGAAGAAAAAGCTTAAGGAACTTCTTTCCTGACGGGAGTTCCCCGACCGCACCACTTTGTTTAATTTACTTGCAATAACAAAAGAGTTCAGCAACTACAGCATTTTCGCACTTTCTCCGCATTAAATCATCTCAAAGGAGGTTTTAGACAAACAATTGCACAACTATTCAACTATTTCAAATCAATCCCGCTTATAATACAGATTCTACAGATCTTCAAACCAGGTGCGCCAGAGTAACTTTAAAGGTATTTTTCTCGAAACATACTTTTTCAAAACGGGCCACACTCCTGCAAACAAACTAATCGGCCGATTTTAATAATTGTTTTTTTTTTAATTATTTGTAATGTAATCCTACACCCCATTTACCAAATTTAGCGTCTTTGAAAAACACTCAACAATATGTCTAAAAATAGGTCTGTTTCCGTACTACACTGTGTGACTTGTGAGTCGCTATTTTCTGTTTCCGTACTTTCTGTGTAAGAAATGGGAGAAGAAGAACAAGCATAAAATCGCTCTCTCGAGCACAGAATGTGCACAGAGCGTGCTAGAACTCAAGACTTCGAGTAAATTAAGAACAAGCATCAATAAGAAGAAGCATCAAGAAGAACAAGCAAATGTCAAATGTTTGTTTATGTTTTTCACAAATATTCACAAACTGTGCTGCTAAAAATAAATTTACAAATTGCAGTTTCTTTTGACCTTCCATTTTTAACTATAAATAAATTATTTAAAGTAATTTTATAACTTAAAACATAACTTTAAAGATTTTACAGCTTAAAAAAATTTATTTCATAAACAAAATTACGACAATTTCAATTGGCGCTATTTACTTTTGACTCGTCTGCTGTCAGAATCAGCTGTTTTGTGCTCGAAACTTGCAAGAAGCTGTTTCCGTACTTTTGCTAATATTCTCAAATTTCATTTTTACTCTCTCAGTTCGAGCTTACCAGAAGTTACACAGTGTAGAGTACGGAAACACACCTAATAACGTACATTTTTTTATTTTCTCTTTCACGCTTCATAATTTTCAATATTTCCATTCCATTGTGGTAAATTAAGTATATTCAAGGGTCTTCTTTCGATTGTATTTTGTTTTGACGTAGAATTACGTAATTTTCGGAGGTTAGTAGGGTGGTTGATTGCGATTGGTGGTGTGCTTAAAGTACTGACCGTACAATGTTGATGTAAGCACTTGTAAGTCTGATTGATCCTACTTGGAGAAAACTCATGTTTGAACTCTCTAACTTATATAAATTTTGCACAGTTACATGAAATATAAAGCCAACATTTGATGTTTCTGTTTGCTTTGCGCATGGTTTTTGTTTAAGGTTACAAAATCTATCTAAGGCATTGTTTCTTGTATATGATACAATCTATGTACTGAGTTAAAAAAGTCAGTTAAAAAATAACTTTAACAGTTAAAGCCAGTTAAAAAATAACTGAAATCGACAAGTTAATGAACACAAACCAAAGAGGAGTAAACAGATTCCAGTTCTGCTTATTCCAGTAATAAATATATGTAAATATGGTATTAAAGAAAGCATTATCTTTTATCTTTCCAAAACCGTTAAATCGAAAATTGGTTTGAAAACATGCTGATTTGCTGATTTTGTAATGTGTCATGTACCAAAAATCGTGTTTTTAACGGTAAAATCAAATTTTGGGGGTGTATTATCAATTTAAAATATGGTTTCGTATTGTACTCGACCATACCTATAACCTAGACTATGTCACTTAAAAAAGAATAAAAGCACATTTACACTGTGGCACCGTGTAATTAATTATCATAATAATCTAAATACTATAACAGTGAAATTCAAAAATATTAATTCAGAAATATTGCTTTTAAATCAATAAAATATGTAAAATCGTACATTCTACGCACTTAACTCTGGATCTGAAATATCCAGATATGAAAAATGAGCGTTCGCAGATCTGAAAAGTCTAGAATTACAAAATCTTAAAAATACTATAACTTTGATTCCAGAGCGCTTAGAAACTTCTAAAAACTCTTAAATTGAAGGTGTTGAATAGTATTACTTAAAGTTATACTATAGCGTGTATCAAAATAACTGTCGCACTTACTTTATGCCATATATCAAAAGTACTGTGTAAACTTTATAAAACAAACATTTTTTTTTATTTTAAGCATTCTTTATAACTCTTCATCATTAAATTCGAATCTTTCACCATTAATTCTTTTTAAAAATTTAAAACAATTTGTGAAAGACGAGCATGCGACGAGGGATATCATCTGATATTTTCATTGATCATCGCTTAAGTTTTTCTACCGTCATGTGTTTATGTTCGTTAATTTGCTCAGCACTACACCCCAAATAGAAAAGTTCAGGATGTTTAGGTAAGGGGATGACGGAGGCCATTCGTCAACAGAAATAAAACATGGCAAAGCTGCTCTGCACCAGCTTGGAACGATTTTTGTCTTGTGTGCTGGAAAAGAATCTTGCTGAATAAAATATTCATTCTGAAGTTCTTCTATTTGTCACACAAATAATGTTACAGATTTCTTTTATTTCTAAAAATTAAAATTGGATTCTTTTATTTGCAACACAAATAATGTGATTTGCTTCTTAAAATGCAATTTTTCTTTAGCTTTAAGTCGTTTTCAGCAAGTGGAAAACAATGAAAACATCACTCATTTTCATTTTCAAAAGTCGATTAAAAGCTACAATTTTAATAGTGATCTATGTATTTATAATGTGTGAATATTTACTTTTAAGGAACCAACTTTTAAAAATGGTTTTGTTAAAAATCAAATAAGACGAATAGCAATAGAATAGAATACGAGTAACCAGAAAATGTTTCTTACACAATATAAAATTGCTAAATAAATGAAAATGCGCCAAGTAAATAAGTTTTTTGCAAGCTTTAATTCTTTATAGCAAAGTATCGCTGGTATGAAAATAAAGTTAAATGTTTGATGTCACCAAATTTGTTACATTTATTTTGCACTCTAACCTCAATACAAATTCAAATTTCAACAGTCGTAGAATAAATTTTTTAGTTAATTAGTTCGCCAATTTCGAAAATAAATAAAAAGCTAATATTTAGTTTTAATTCCTTTGAATATTGCTTACACCAATGATTTTTTTTAGTTTTCGTATTTGTATTTTTAAAACAAATTATTTAATGAATTTTTTATTCCGAGATATTGATTGTTTTAGTCTCTTATTGTATTTCGAAACAAACGGTTTTGTTGTTTCAAGAAACAGAAACTATATAGTTATTTTGTTTGCTCAGATAAAAATATAACTTTTTGTTTCTTGAACGAACGAAACTGTTCAGTAAAAAATACAGAAAGTTGCTATTACATTCTTCATTCTTTAGCATATCTTAGTATTTACTACTTTTGTTAAATATGTAAATAAATACTTGAGTTGACGAGCTTCGGAAAAAGTTTAAAAATTACATGACTCTTTGTGAAAAGTGAAACGATTACTAACATCACTCAGAATTTTATGGAGTAAATGGACAAACATTCAAGATATTAAAAAAAAACAGTAGCTTGAATAAAACTTATCTGAAGCTGACTCTATTGCGACTTCATCACGTTTTTGGTCAATACAATTTTTTGCATCTGCTTCTCCACATCCTTGATGTATTTCTCTGGCAGACAGGCATCTCGCATGGCAGCTAGCTTAGCATTTATCACGGCACGTACGTTTGCATCACGTTGTCGTTCACTCTCACGCCAAGCCATCGCTTGATTTCGTTCAAACTCCAGCAATCTTCGACGCTCGAGTTCCTTATCGGACATCTGACGTATGATGTCGGAACGATAACATTGTCGCCTACGACCCACATCCTCATCCTTACTTCTCTGCTTGGCTTCTTCCTGCTTTATTCGCTCTATTAAATCGTAGAAGTCTTTTTCGGCAATGGCAATTTGGAGTGCCTGCCTATGTTTGGCTTCGTGCATCTGCTGTGCTCTAGCTGCTAGCAATTCTTTCTCGATTTGGCGTTTACGCAGCGCTGCTTCCTTCTCCTTGCGTCTGTACTCGCGCTCAATTTTTTCCTGCTCTCTTATATACATCGATTCTTCACGGTTCGATTTGCTTTCCAATATTTTTTGGGCCAGCGTAAAGATTCTATGCTGCTTACGCTGGAAATCTTCTTCGGCAATCTTCTTCTCCACTTTGAGTTGACGCTCACGTTGTTCTTTTTGTCGCATGTAAGCTGCCACGCGCAACTCCGTTTCTCGCTCCTGCTCACAGAGCATTTTCTTGAACATGCTTGACATCTCGGCAATTTTATTCAGTTCTTCGCGAAACTTAACTCGACGTTCTTGCTCCAACCTGGCGCGCCGTTCTTCATCGCGCTTATAAGCGTCGTTAGCTTTTCTTAGCATTTTTGCCTCCTGTTCAATGCGATCAGCTTCCAAGAAGCGCAAGGATTCACGCTCATTGAGCTGTTGTCTGATCTCTTTAGCGTACTTGAGCATGTCCTCTTTCTTCTTATCTATCTTTTGGTCCTCTTCATTGAGAGCTTTGACGGCATCATCAATCACAGCCTTCTCCAGTCGTATCTCCTGAGATCGCAGCTGGCGCTCCAGCTCAGTTTTCTCTTGAATCTGCGCATCTCTGATGGCATGGCATTTAGCGTTCAATATAATACGATTGACACGCTTCACCTCCTCCTCCTGCTCAGTTTTTGCTAGAAAAGAGCGTTCCAGCACCTTTAACTTATCGCCAACTCCATACAAATCCTCCTTTTCTACGTTGGCTTCAGCAGCGCGCTTCCTCGCATCATCCATTTGCTTGAAGCGCTCTCGAGTTTTTTCTGCTTCCTCTTCCAGGCGCTTTGCTTCCTGCTGCTGCTTCATCAGTGCATCAAGTCGCTCCTCCACTGTCACAACTTTGGCTGCTGTCTTAAGGCGCTCAAATTCTTTTTGCGGCAACATAGCTTGATGAGAACGAGAACCAGCTTTGGGAAGTTTAGCACCCTTCCTTCCGCGCACCTTGTTCAGTTCTAACGGACCATAGCCTTTGACCTGCAGCGTCTCCTCGCATTGCCTCCTGGCAGTGGAGTAAAGATTTGAGTCCGATGCATTGCGTGCGCCCATTGATGTGCGTGCTCGATCCTTGGCCGTGAATTGATGCTGCTGTTGACCAGCACCAACAAAGCGGAGATTGCTTGCCGAAAAGCATGGCATTTTCAATATCTTTCGTTATAGAATTCAAGATCAAAAACGTTGTAGCAAATATAAAAATTTAAGTAAAAAAAATTAATGTCTGTAGCTCGAGTGAATTCTTGATTGATTGAGCAGATACAAAACTGAACACCAAAAAAATATGAGTGAGCACAGGGAAGGTTTTTGTGTATTATTTTTATTCCGGCTAAATGTTATCGATTCAATAAAATTCATCGCTTTGGCAATAAACAACTGTTGCTAGGAGTCTCCCAAGCTATAAACTATGTCTAACTATGGTAAGGAAGAAAAATTAGCAACTAACATTAGCCAAAGATGTTTCAAATTCTTTGCTCTTGTTGTGTTATTTGATGTGGTTACATATAAACTTGAAATACATTTTAAAATCACCATTTCTGCTTTTAAAGGGGGGATGAATGTAATTTGACAAATAATTTTTTTTAAATTAGTTAATATTTTTAACCGACTTCATAGAAAGGAGCACATTAGAGCACCCATGAAACATATGGAATGTGCCTTTTCCTGATTTTGTTCGCTGCCCGCCCATTTTCTGTTAGATTGAGGCTAAAAGATAAGATCTGCATACAAAATTGGACTTCGGTAGCGGAAAAAACCCAGGCCCCCTGGGGTTAAGGGCCCAAAAACGGCTTAAAAATGGTAATTGGCTTATTTACTCTATATCTCTTAAAATAACAGTTTTACGCTCTTAAAATGCATAAACATTTTTATGCATAATAAACAGATACACATTTATTCATAGCCAACTTTGACCTTGAAATGACCTTTCGTAGTGTTTTACGCAGTCAAAGTCATGATTTGTAAGTAATATATATTTAAACGACCCTTGTAAATTTTTGAAAAGAGATATTTCTGAACAGCATGTCAAAAAACATCAAATGACGTTTAATGTACAGTTGGTTTTATTCCAAAATATTGATTTTTGGAGGTATGAGAGTATTTGAAATTTTCTCAAAGTATTTTTCAAAGCAAGTGACAAATTTTCTTCATTGCAAGCACATTTTCAGATGGATTGACACGCTAAAATATAATATTTTCAGAAAAGTGAATACATTTAGCTTAAAAATGCAGCTTAGCCCGGCTTCCCGCCAAAACCAATGTATGTATTTAAATTTTTTTTCTTTTAGATTGTATATCGATAAACAATTAATTTCTTTTTTTCACTTCACAGTTTAAAAGTAAGTATAGCGCCATTAAATGTAAGAAAATCGGCAAAAAAATTATTAGTATGTAATATAAAAGCAACTTTTTACCGAATAAAATATTTAGCGGGCCGCCTAAATAGGTCCAATACCCCAACGTGCGCTGCTAATCAAATTTTTTTTTTGTGCAATGTTGAATAATGTTGAATATGTTAGTTGGTCATACAGTGTTAAAATCAAATAACATCCCAGCGGGTAAAAGTAGCGCGAAACACTAATGATGATGCGCTGTTTTTTTGAAAATTGCTTTGCATAGTCTGGGATTGAACTCGGACTGCGTAGCTTAGAGCCGAATGTCTTAACATTGTGCCATTTTCTTGCTTGATTCTATAAGAAAAAAATATAGATAAAAATATGCGCTCAACAACTCTGAAGTCTGAAGAGCGCGTCCTTAAAGCGTACCAAAACTGCGCATAAAATGCGGTGCTTCTACAAGCGCTTTTTATTTTTCCGCTGGGATACTTTTATATAAACTATTTTCCGAACAAAATAATTTTGGCTTCGTAAATCG
The DNA here is from genome assembly GCA_963920525.1 of Dichetophora obliterata. Classification (NCBI taxonomy): domain Eukaryota; kingdom Metazoa; phylum Arthropoda; class Insecta; order Diptera; family Sciomyzidae; genus Dichetophora; species Dichetophora obliterata. The sequence continues at coordinate 49,800,918 of OY986438.1, read as the reverse complement.
GTCATTCGTCAATCGCACATTGGGTGCGCTGCTAAACGAATTTTCTCAGAAATGAAACCCAGTTAGATTGATTTTCGCCCCCGAAAACGCTTGGGCCGTTTTCGAGAACACATTTACAAACAAACAAATAAACAAACAAATATTGCTCGTTTAATAAAGTAAGATAATTCCAATGTTCATATAATTTTATTTATTGTAGGTAGAATAAAATGCTCAAACAAACAGATGCTCCCTTGTAAAAATGACGTTTTCGCTAGAATACTATACTTCAGCGTTTCTTAACCTTTTTCATTCCGCGGACCCCTAGAAAATCACGCACAAGTTCAAGGACCCCTTAATAAAAACACAGGAATAAATTTTGGACAAATTATTTTAGTACTGAAAAAAAATTACATTTTTATAAAAATTAAGAATTCTGTATTTATGTGAAGTTTGGTGCTGCTTTTTGAAACTAAATTAGTAATATTTGGGTTGTTGTTTTTACTTAAATGTAATCTCAAATCTGATTCCAATTGTAATCTGTTTCTGTATTTGTTTTTGGTGTATACAAGAGCAGAGAAGGCCTTTTCACAGAGTTATGGGGACGAGAAAAGCAGTAAATATATTAGTGCTTCTTCTGATATTTCTTTATAAACATTTTTTAAATTTACCCAAAAACTTGATAAAGACGATTCTTTCAAATAACGTTTTAAAGCTGAATCACATGATATTTCTATTAATTGATTTTCCTGTACCGTTGTCAAGCCGATTATATCTAAAACATCTGCGTTGAAAGGGTCTGCTATCCAGTTTTTATTTATGTCGGGTTCTAGAAAATAATCCCGAAAAGAAGACGTCAAACCGCGGAGGTTTTTAATCATTTCCTCTTCTACTTGAGTTGGCAACATTTCTCCACCAGAGGATTCCAAAAACGCTACCAATGTAGAAAAATTATTACTGTTTTTTTAATTGTACGACTAGTCCAAAGGCCAAGTTTTTTATCATAGCTCCTACTTTATATTCAACTTGGAATATGTTTTTATCTCTTCCTTGTAGACTTAAGTTCAGCTCGTTCAGGGCACCAAAGATATCAGCCAAATATTCCACCATTGTAAGCCATTCCAAGTTATTGAAATGATTAGCATGTTTATTGACGCTGCCAACAGAATTATTAAAAAAAAACATTCTGATCTCATCTCTCAGCTCAAAAACACGCGACACGACTTTGCCACGAGACAACCAACGCACCTCAGCATGCAATAACAACTGAATAGGGCTATTCCCAGTTCCGGGCAATAGCTTTGCAAATGTATGCCCTACCAAATATTTGCCATCAACTGTGAGCACACTTTTTAGAACACTGTTGCAAACAAAACTCACAGCTCTTTTGGAGGGAAAAAAACAACACGAACAGTATTTGTGGTGTTTTTCATTATTATTTATCAAAGTGTATTATTTATCAAAGTGAGTTCCATATCAGAGTCTGTTAATTTTGTTTTATTAGCGGCGTTTGGTTAAAATGTGACAGTTGATTGATTGGCAAATAAGTTTTGCCCATGCTCGACTGTATGCAATGCGATTTTAGTGTTGCAAATTTGACACAGTCGGGCAAATGCAAATCTGTACATTTTGTTGTTGTGTTGAAAATATTTGCCATCATATTTTGCAAATGCCACGATGCCACGCTATTTGCCCGTAATCGGGAATAGCCCTATTGTGAATGCTGCCCATTTCTTCACATATCATACCGAAAATACGGGAATTTAGAGGCATGGCTTTAATAAAATTCACGACCTGCACTATGTCTTCCAAAACTGTTTTTAATTTTTCTGGCATATTCTTAGCAGCTAATGCCTCTCTATGAATGCAACAATGATGCCAGATAATAGATGGATTCATCTTCTTCTCGCGCGCCTGAAGTCCTGTTCGTGTACCGGTCATAGCCCGAGCACCGGCGGTACTAACTGCCACACATTTATCCCACGGTATTTCATGAGTGGACATAAAGTTGTTTAATACTTCAAATATTGCTTCACCTGCAGTATGCGAAGGCAGAGGCCTACAGAATAGAAAATCCTCAATTATTTTCCTAAAAATTTCTGTTATGATCATTAATTAAAAAAAAAATTAATAATTCAAATGTCCATAGATTAGACGGCGGACCCCCATATATACAATCACGGACCCCAGGTTAAGAAACGCTGCTATACTTGATACAAGATGAAAATAAGAGTGTAAGGAATGTGTTTCTATTGTCACAAACGAATTATTGAAAGTTTATAAGGCCTTCGAAATTCCAACAAAAAGAGATACTGCATCAAAAAATGATTTCAAGACATTTTACTGGTTACAACAAAATGAGAAAGAAAAAAGTCCAGCTCGAGCAAAAAATTTATTGATTCTTTAGTTCATCTCTCCATTTGATCGACATATCCCATGAGGATCAAAAAATAAAAAAAAAATATAATCAACTATTTGAAATAATATACATTAAAAAAATTGTTCGGAAAACAATGTTATATTAAATTTCATGCACTCTAGAAAAAAGGTTTATTTTTTCGTTCTGTTCATAAGCGTTTTGTGTTTTCATTGTGTTTTGGTCACTTTTCAAAACGATTATTAATTTTAACAATATTAAAAAATACTAGAATGTTTTTTTCTAGTAATGCAGCTGCCAAAAGTGTGCTGAATTTTTTAAGCTAAATGTATTCACTTTTCTGAAAATATTAAATTTTAGTATATTTTCGTGTATTTTAGTGTCAGTCCATCTGAAAATGTACTTGCAATGAAGAAAATTAGTCACTTGCTTTAAGAAGTACTTTGAAAAGAAATTTGAAATGCTCTCATACCTCCAAAAATCAATACTTTTGAAAAAAATTAACTGTGAATTAAACTTCATTTAATGTTCTTTGATATGGTGCTAACTGTTCAGAAATATCTTTTTCCAAAAATTTACGAGGGTCGTTCAAAAAATATATTACTTACAAATCGTGACTTTGACTGCGTAAAACACTACGAAAGGTCATTCCAAGGTCAAAATTGGTTATGTAAAATTGTATACCGGTTTATTGTGCATAAAAATGTTTGTGTATTTTAAGAGTGTAAAACTGTTATTTTAAGAGATGTAGAGTAAATAAGCCAATTACCATTTTATTACCGTTTTTGGGCCTTTAACCCCAATTTTTTATGCATATCTTATTTTTTAGCCTTAATCTAACAGAAAATGGGAGGGGAGCGAACAAAATCAGAAAAAGACACATATGGGTACTCTTTTGTACATCGACAACTCCTAATGCACTCGCCCGATTGCCATAATTTTTTGTCAACAGATAGAGACATTCGGCGTGGAAATATTAACAAATACTATATCTCGAATTTAGTACAGGAGTAGGTACAATTATTACAAGTTACTGTTAAGAAAGTAGACATTATTCCACAAATGGGAGTGGCAATATTATAAAAACACTGTATCTAAAATAATATTGACACAAGGGTACTGAAATTTAGTACAGGTGTAGACACAAATTACTTTCAATAAAGTGGGCGTTATTCAATAAAGGTGCGTGACAATATGAAAAAAAACAATGTATCTCGCATAATATTGACACTTGTCAATATTAGAAAAGCTCTGTATCTCGAATAATATTAACACTAAGGTAATAAAATTCGTTACAAGAATGGGTAGAATTATTACAAAATACAATGAAAAATGGGGGCAAAATTTGAGAAGGGACGTATCACTATTAGAAAAACACTCTATCGTAGTTAATATTGACAATCAATTCTACAAAGAGTTCTAGGGAACTAAAATTCGTTACAACAATGGGTAGAATTATTTCAAAAATTTATCATATTCTCTAAAAAGGAAGAAATAACAATTTTTTAACAAAAAAACCCGACCTCACTACAAAGTAAAAAATAATTTTAAACTACTTTTCCTATTAATTTCTTGGTCAAATTTGATAATTTTTTTAAATATATTATTATGTATACTGAAAATCGTATTATTTTAATTTTTTCTAATTTGTTTCATTATCATAAGCATATCAATTTATTTTGTCTAGACTCAACGCTTCAACATCTATTTATAGTAGGTCTATTCCCGTACTAACTTTAAGTAATTATAATAGAATAGAGAGTAACATTTTGCTTGTTATTCTTCTCTCTCGAGCATCAAAAATTTGAAAAAATTTCTTTGTAATTTGTTTTATTATCATTAGACAGCGGAATTATATGCAAATCTTATTTTAAGTCTGAAGTCTTGAAGTCAAGTTTTGGATTTATATTGATTTTGACTTCATTAATGCATTTATTACTCCATATCTATGACATGCAAATTTTATGCAAAAAATATGCAAAAGCATATGTTAAAATGCAGCATATTTTTTGCTTATGCAGTAATAAAAATGGTATAAATTCATAATATTTCCAAATTAATTGAAATATCTATAAAGTTTTTTGAAAAAAAGTGTTAAAAATGTAAAAGTTATTGTATTACCTTCAACAGATAATCATGTTAACTAGAAATCGCAATACAGTGGTCAAAATTCAACCTTTTCACTGTGACATTCGACCTACACTGTGATATGAAATTGCTTTCATTCTCAGATGAGCGTATAAAAAGGTTAAAAAAAGAATCTATTTCTGTTTTCAGTTTGCCGCTCAGTGCGGCAAAAAATACATACAACAAAAATACGTTGCACTGAGGAATTCTACAGTTTTTGAGATATCGCAATAATTTTGATGTCAACGGGAAATTATTTAATATACTATCTATGAAAAATATTACCAAAAAGGCTTTCGTATACGTATACAAGTCAACCAATGACTTTTCATAAAAAAAAGGTTGTACTGAGAAAAGCTACAATTTTCGAAATATCGTCATAATTTTAAAGTCAAAATGACGGGAATTTTTCAAAGTTTTTTACTGTTTGTAAGAAATTTTACAATCTCCATATATATTCGCATATGTTGCATAAAAAAATGCCAATTGTAGGGTATCCTGTCAATGTAGAAAAATGTCTATCAAATACTTTGTACATATCAGCAATGTCTTAAATTTCCTTTTATACCGTTTTCTTCCATCTCTTATAGCTTAGTGTTTTTTAAGAAGTTCTGTTTTGAATGCTCATATTTCAGGTCAAAGGTCAGAAAAAGTATTCTGTGCACTTCTTCTCCCTACTCTTATTCATTTAAAACAAAAATTATCCAGATCGGTTGAGAAACACGAGAGAAAATGGTACCGCACTGTTTTTTCTACGCCTATTTATATATATTATCTGTTCAAAATTATGTTCTATAATTCGTATAACAATATATTATTAAAACTTCTTCAAAGTTGTCGATGGTGACATTTTGACGCTTTTCAGAAAATATCAATTTGTATGCGAAGAGGCTTCTTTCTACATCACATGAAGTCAAGGGTGCATACTTAAATTTAAGAACATATTCGCCAGCTATTTTCATATTTTCAAATTTTTTAATGCAATTCTGTGTTTCCTTTCTCCAATAAAATTACACAAAACTAAATATTCGCTTAGTGGTGATTTCAACTAAGTAGCCATAAAACCCTGCATCTTTTTGATGTTCAAATTACTCGAGCAGTTTTTCATAATTTAAAACATATCCAAGATAACCAGTAAACTCTAAAAAGCAGAGTGCTTTCAGCGGGCGACTATGACAAAAAACTTTTTATTAGCAATTTAGACGGGCTGATTTTTTCGCACTCAGAAAATCAAAAATATTTTCAACACGTAAAATTTATACAAAGAAACAGTACAAAAAAGTACTTTATTAAAAAACAGTACTTTTGCGTACTGTCTTGGGTGCATGTTATAAAACAGTACATTGTCCAAAAACACAGTACTGTACTGTTTAAAAAAGCGCATCTGGCATCCCTATCCTGTACCCTCTGAAAACGTTCATGTCTATGATACAAGTAACGAACATACATTTGCGATTAAATGGACTTGCATATGCATATAACATGCAAATATGCAATTTTTTAATTTGCATATGCAATTAATATTTGCATATGCAAATAAGCAAAAATTGTGTTATGTTTTCCGGGATAGAATTTTTCGGGACGCATATCTGTGTCATCGAGATTGTTTTGTGATCACTCAATACAAATATGCAATTTCATATTTTCCGCTGTCTAATTATCATAAACATTATCATAAACATATCAATTTATTTTATCTAGACTCAACGCTTCAACATCTATTTATAGTAGGTCTATTTCCGTACTAACTTTCAGTAATTGTAATAGAATAGAGAGTAACATTTTGCTTGTTATTCGTCTCTCTCGAGCATCAAAATTTGTAAAATAACGCTTTCAAGTAACTTCAAGTTAAGGTCCAATTATAACAAAAGTAACGTAATGTGATCTGTCAATTGAGCAGTGCGTTCTTTCACTTATTGTTTGAAACAATAGGTTTGTTTCCGTACTCACACTGTGTGACTTGTGAGTCGCTATTTTCTGTTTCCATACTTTTTGTGTAAGAACTGGGAGAAGAAGAACAAGCATAAAATCGCTCTCTCGAGCACAGAATGTGCACAGAGAGTGCTAGAACTCAAGAGTTCGAGTAAATTAAGAACAAGCATCAATAAGAAGAAGCATCAAGAAGAAAATGATAACAAGCGGTAAAAATGATCTTAAAAAGACCTATGATCTCTAACATACAATGTATGTAGGATACATCCTAAGCCAATGCTTAATTGTACTTTACATTTACACAAGCTTGTCATAGGAAGCAGATACATCCTAACTTGAAACATTGCATGTGACGTTGGTTATATCTAATGTGGAAACATTGTATGTGACGTCGGATATATCTAATGTAGAAACATTGTATGTGACGTAGGATATATCTAATGTGGAAACATTGTATGTGACGTCGGATATATCTAATGTGGAAACATTGTATGTGACGTAGGATATATCTAATGTGGAAAGATTGTATGTGACTTCGGATAAATCTAAGGTGGAAACATTGTAAGGAGAGTTTAGATATATCCGATATAGAAACATTGTACAAGGAAGTCCAATTATCCTATGTGAAAACATTGTAGCTTAATGAATGCTTATTATACATATGTGTGTTCCATTCAATTGTATTTATTACTCGTATATAAGTATTGCAAAATTAACAGATTAAGCTCTTATAAAAGTTTAAATACAAAAATATGAAAATATAAAAAAAAACAATTAATATATAAATGAAAATGTATTATTATTGTCCTTATTTAAATATGCTTTTATAGCCGTTTATAAATAATAAATTTGGTTATTCAATTCAGATGGGTAAATAGTTTTGAAAAAGAAAATTGTGAAAAAAAGAAACTTAAAGAATAAATTAAGACATGTGTGGCTGAAGGTGATATTTCGCAAAATTTAATTTCGAAAAAATTGAATTCAAGGTTTCGCATATGTACTGAAATCTATACTTAATCAAAACTTGTGAAGAAGTTATTTTCTAAAATAGCCACAAATATGGTTGTTTTAATGTTTAAAATTATTTTTATATACATTACATATTCATCAATGCATAGAACAGCGAAAATCCAAAAATGCGACATATCACCTTCATCCACTGATGTCTTTAAATACATATTAATAAAAAATTTGAAAATTCATATGTATATACATTAAAAAAATTAAATATAAATATGTATGAAAAATTAATATAAAGAAATTAAATATTATTATGTAGACGGCTTGTTTTATTTTTGTCGTAGGAAATTTTTCTGTAATGACGAGCTTTATGATTTTTTAAACAATGTCGAATTAGTTTGTCATATTCATGTTGGTTAAAGCCCTCGGTTTGAATTGCATCTGAAAAAACAAACAAATTTAAAAACTGAATTCTAAACAAAGTTATTATAAATGTGTCTTTACCGAATATTGCCGAATTTAAGGCTTGAAAATCTTTTAAAGGTTTTTTTTTGTTGACTCCATGAAAATTAAATTGTAAGATTACCGTTATGTCGAAAAGGCGTTCAAAGTTATGGTAAAGACCTTGTGGTAGAACAAGGGCTTTGATAATATTGACCTGAAGAAAATGTAAAAAGTAAGCATTTCATTATTATTGTTTTCTTTCATATATGTTTGGTGCGAAGGTTTTTCATTTGAAATTAATTTTTATTTTAAAGACAATTTTTATTTTACAACTTTTTTATTTGAACATTTTTTCATTACTGAAATTTTCAAAATGAAAATTTCTGAAAATGTAATAACTGAATACAATTCAAAATGTTTTTTTTATAGCAAGTATTTTATAGACAAGTGTAAGTATTTTCAATAATTGCTAAAATAATATAATACGTTATTAATGATAAATAAAGGTAAGTGAAATGTAAGTTAAGATAAAAATCAACTACAGGAGAGGTAAGTATAAATGTAACGAAAAGGTAAAATAGGATGTAGAGATTTACTCTATGTGGTGATGTAACAGAGCACCACATTATTCCCCCTCCTCAAATGCATCTTGTTGTATTTCTGAGTAAGTTAAAATGTACCTTTCTTTTAGATTGTGTTGTAGTTGTTGTATCTATATTAATTGATGCTGGTTTTAAACGGTCTAAACTAACTGTAGTACAGGGTTGCCAATATTCGAAGCGCCCATCTGGCAACACTGTAACTTTCCGCAGTGATGCCAAATCGACTAATGACATACCGCGTTTGAAGCGTCATTCCAAGCAAATGTTTACAATGGAACAGTACACGCCACGCGAACGCTCTAAAATTGTTGAAATTTACATTCAACAAAACAAGTCAATAGTGAATACTCAACGTACTTTCAAAAAAATAAATAAAGTGAAAAGTGCGCCTTCCAAGAAAACAATTTATCGTTTGTATGAAAGATTTACAACTGGAAATACTCTTGGTAACCCAAAGAGGCCAAATAAAAAGCGACCAAGGCGATCGGATGAGAATATTGCAGCCGTACGAGCCAGTATTGAGCAGTCACCAACAACATCCCAAAATCGCCGTTCTCAGCAGCTCGGCATTCCCCGATCCACTTTACAACGCATTTTACGTGTTGATTTGAATTTGTTTCCGTACAAAATTCAATTGGTAAACAAATTGTTGCCTACCGATAAGCCACGTCGATTGGAATGGGCCCAAAGAGTCATCGAAATGGCTGAAGAAGACGAGCAATTTTGGCATAAAATTATCATGAGCGATGAAGCTCATTTTCAGTTGAACGGAACGGTAAACAAACAAAATTGCCGTATTTATGCCACTGAAAATCCACAAGAGATTCAAGAGGTACCTCTTCACGATGCAAAAGTCACTGTTTGGTGCGGCGTTTGTGCTAAAATGCTCATTGGGCCGTTCTTTTTCGAAGATGATAATGGCCACAGAGTTACTGTCAATCAGGAGCGGATATGATAAACAATTTTTTCATGCCAATCGTTCGTCGCAAGCGTATCAGGCACTACTGGTTTCAACAAGACGGCGCGCCACCACACACAAGCAGCACTACAATCGATTTTTTGAAGCAATTGTTCCCTGGCCGTTTGATGTCAAAAAATGGTGATTTCGATTGGCCGCCAAGATCACCAGATTTAACGCCTCCAGACTTCTTTTTGTGGGGTTATTTGAAATCAAAGGTTTACGTCAACAAGCCAAAGACCCTAGAAGAGCTGAAAACTAACATCCGTCAAGAAATAACCGCCATTCCCATCGAAATGTTGAAGAAAACCATGGAAAATGCTGCAAAACGGGCACAATATGCCGTAGAGGCCAATGGCGACCATTTACGAGATATCATATTCAAGAAATAATGTAAGCAAATCTACTTGAACCCAATTAAATGATATTCATGACGAACAGACAAAAAATTGTGGTTTCTTTGATTTATTTAAAAATAAAATGGGCGCTTCGAATATTGGCAACCCTGTACGTGTGTTATTTTTGAGTATTGTGAAGTATTTTGGGTTTCGGTTGATAGCTTCGAAAGGTCCATCATAGGGTTCCTTGAGTTTGCTGTGTATGGTGTCGTTTCTAACGAAGACAAATTTACAAGTGTTGAGTTCCTTAGGAACGTGTTGTTTCAATTTTGTGTTATGGTGTGAAATGTGTGATTGTTTGTTTTCGACTACTTGTTTGATTTTTGGAAGCATCTCTGAAGGGTTTAAAATTTCATTGTTGCGAATTACTATTTGTTTCGGTATTCTGAGCGGCTGGCCAAAGACCATCTCAGCTGGCGACGCTTTGATGTCTTCTTTGACTGAGGATCTAAGGCCCAGAAGAACTAGTGGCAACTCTGTGAACCAATTTGTCTGGTTGTTTGTCGCGATAAGGGAAACCTTTAACTGGCGGTGAAAACGCTCTACAATGCCGTTGGCTTGGGGGTGGTAAGCCGAAGTAGTTATATGTTGGCAACCGAGATTTTTGAGAAATGTGTTAAAGGTCGCGGAAGTGAATTGTGCTCCTCGATCAGAGGTAACCTTCAATGGAACTCCAAAACGTGAAATAAACTCTCTTTGAAGAGTGTCGACTATCGTGGCCAACGAGTGTTCCTGTCGACTACGGTAAGTAGGTATCTATACCCTTTTGAAATTGGCAAAGGACCGACTATATCAACGTGGATATGTTCGAAACGGTCGTGTGGTATGCTGATTTTGTGTGGTGTTGTCTTCGTGTGCTTGTGTATTTTTGAGCGTTGACATCTAACGCATTCTTGTGCCCATTTGTTAACGTGTGTATTCATATTCGGCCAGAAATATCTTTGTGTAAGTAGTCGCCGTGAAGCTCGTGTACCAGGATGTGCTATGTTGTGTAGTTGTTCGAATACTTGTTTTCGTAAAGTCTGTGGTATGTAAGGTCGTGTTAAAGAATTTTTCTGTTCGCACCAAATTTTAATGTTGAGTACCGGTATGAGTATCTGTTCGAGCTTGTATCTGTGGCTATTTAGTATATCTTGCAATTCTGTGTCTGTGTTCTGTTCTTTGTGTAGTGTTCTCAGGTTGATGTCTGTGCAGGCAAAAGCTTCTATTTCAGCTCGTGAAAGTGCATCTGCTACAGTGTTTTCTGAACCTTTAATGTGTTTAATATCATGTGTGAATTGTGCAATGTATTCTAAGTGTCTTGTTTGTCTGGGACTGCGTTCTGTTTGTGAATGTATAGCGTTAATCAGTGGTTTGTGATCTGTGTATACCGTAAAATTGTTTCCTTCTAGGTAGTGTCTAAAGTGTTTGATGTTTAAGTATATGGCTAGTAATTCTCTGTCGAATGTACTGTACTTCGTTTCTGACTTTGATAACTTTTTTGAGAAAAAGGCTAATGGTTCTAGTGTACCGTTATTCTGTTGTTGTAAAACGCCGCCAATGGCTGTGTTTGATGCGTCTACGGCAATCGATAATTTTGCATTACTACTGATGTGATTGAGTAGTGTTTCCTTTGCAAAACTGTCTTTGATTGTTGTAAATGCCTGTAGTGTGTTTCTCTGTCCAGTGTAACTGTTTGTTTTTTGTTTTTGATGCTACGGTGACCATGTCATAAATTGGGCCTAGCATGTGTGCGAGTTTTGGGATACAACGGTGGTAGTAATTTGTCATGCCTATGAATTTTTGCATTTGTTTGACTGTGGTGGTTTGTGGGTAGTCTCGTATGCACTGTGTACGTTCTTCTGAAGGTCGGATACCTTGTTTAGAAATGTTATAACTGAGGAAGTTTATGTCTGATGCTCCGAAAGTGCATTTTTTAGGTTTAATGTTTAAGCCGTATTCTGAAAGTCTTTGGAAAACTTGTGTTAAGTGTTTTATGTGTTGTCTCGGTCTCGCTAGCTATAAGTATGTAGTCTAAATAAACAAAAATGAAATCTAGTCCCTGTAAGACTTCGTGTATAAATCTTTGGAATGTCTGTGCTGAATTTCGCAAGCCGAAAGGCATTCGGAGAAATTCGAACATTCCGAAAGGTGTTGTTATGGCTGTTTTGTGGATGTCGCTTGAAGCCATCGGTATCTGGTGATAGGCTCTGACCAGGTCAATTTTTGAATAAAAGTTTGTGTTGTGTAAGTTGATGGAAAAGTCGTGTATATGTGGTAAAGGGTAACGGTCAGGTACAGTAATAGCGTTCAGCCGTCTGTAGTCGCCACATGGTCTCCAGTCATTTGGTTCGCGTTTGGCTACAAGGTGTAGTGGAGAAGAGGTTTTCGAGTCGGACGGTCTACAAATTCCTGACTTTACTAGAAAGTCGAATTCTTGTTTTGCGATTTTTAATTTTGATAGGTCTAAACGTCGTGGTCGTGTGAATGGTAACTGTCTTTCTGTAACTATGTGGTGTACTATTTTGTGTTTGATTGGTGCAGTGTAATCTGGTTCAGTGAAGAGTGAAGGGAATTGTTTGAGTAACTGTGTGTATTTATCGTCGAGTGTAAATAGTTTTGGTAATTGTGTTTCGGAATATCTCGAAATTGCGTTGACGGATAATTTTGTAAGGGGGTCAATGAGTTTTCTGTGTTTTAGATCTATTAGGAGTCCATATTTGGTAAGAAAGTCTGCGCCAGTGATAGGTCTTGTAATATCTGCTAATATGAAAGTGAAAGGGAATTCTCGTCTGAGTTTTAAATTTACGTTTAACAATTTTTTTCCGTAAGTCGATATTGCTGTGCCATTAGCAGCTTGGAGTGTCAAATCAGATTTTTTATAAATTTTGAATTTGGAGAATGGCAATACGGAAACTTCAGCGCCACTGTCGATTAAGAAATTTAAGTTATTGTCCTTGTCAAATATGAATAAACGGCGTATTAGTGTTATAGAACTCCCATCATTAGCCGTTGCAATGATGGTGTTTCTTAGTTTAATGTGTTTGATGTATTGTGGTTTGGTGTGGATGCCGTTTGAACATACGCACATGGTTGTTCGCATCGTCTGGCCGCTCTGCCAAATTTGTAGTGGTACCTACAAACCCAGTTGGCCGGTCTTTGTTGTGACACTTCTCTTCTAGATGAACGACGTCTGGAGTACCTTTGCAAGGTTGAGCTTTGTGATCGAGAATGTTCACTTCTCAGTTCTTGTACCTCCAGTGTCAACTTATTAAAGTTTTCTAAAATTTTGGATGTGGTCTCCGCGAAACGTTGGGTAATCGCCATTACTTCTTCTGAGCCGGAAGCTGGTTTTTTAGACATGGTAGAAATTTCACTACCAGTCATGACTTCCCATAAATCATCTGCTAGTTTTAAGAGGACCTCTAGTTCTCTGTGTCTGGACCCGGTCAAGGCGATATTTAAACTTTTTGGCAACTTGCGTAGCCATAATTTGTAAATTAAATCGCCACTAACTGTTGATCCAGCTAGTAGAAGAAGTGACCGATAGAACTGAGATGGCCTTTGGTGACCCATCTCAGTATCCGGAAGGATTTTATCTAATCGCTTGTTTTCGCTCAGTGAAAATCTATCGAGCAATGTCTTTTTAAGCCCTTCGTATGTGTTTTGTGTTGGCGGTTTTTGGATAAAGTCTAGCACAGTGACTATGACTTCTTGTGGTAACGAGGATACCAGGTATTCGTATTTAGTCTTATCAACTGTGATACCTTTTGCTTGGAATTGTATTTCCGCATGTGCGAACCAACCGTCTGGACAACTCGTCCAGAATGTAGGTAATTTTACCGCAACCGTGTGTATTTGTGTTGGCGGTGTGAGAGGGTTAGTCTCAAAGTCTATGAATGGTGTGTTATCTCCCTCTCTGGTGTGTGGAGTAAGGGGTGTGTGTGGGGGTGTTCGTAGCATTCTTCCCTCTAGATTTGCTTCTATTTTTTTTTTTAAGTTTGAAAATCCTAACTCTTCCCTTTTTTTTAGTGTACCTATGTCCCTAGTGTAATGTAGTGCCTACGAAAGTGAGACGATAGGTTTCTTACGACCCTATCGTCTAAAATCCGTTTTAGAAGCTACGTTGTGTGCCTCGTGGTAATCTGAAATGATACGCAATCTGAAAAAAAAAAATTTATAAATGTCAAAAAAAAATATAGATTTTTACAAAATATAAAGTTTCATATAAAAAAATTGTTGTTGCTGCCGACGTTGTTGTTGTTGCTGCCGAAGTTGTTGTTGTTGTTAAAGCTGCTGTTATTGTTGTTGTTGCTCTCTCGGTGTTGTTGTTGTTATAAACGCTGTTGTTGTTGCTCTTTTCGTTGTTGTTGTTGTTATAGCTGCTGTTATTGTTGTTGTTGCTCTTTTTGTTGTTGTTGTTGTTATTTTCTAGCAGTGACCTTGTCTGCTGCTGTTTTTGTTGTTAGTTGTCGGAGCGCTGTGGTTGTAGCTGTTTTGGCACCGGCGGTAGTGACGACTGAGGAGGAACTTAAGGTGGCGTTGGCTGCTGTTCTTGGTGCAGAAGCAGTTTCTGGTGCTGCTGTAGCTGTGTCAACAGTAGGTGAAGTGGGCGTTGGCGTATCTCTTGTTGGTAACGTATCTGTTGTGGAACGTGTTTGATTTGGCCGATTCTCATTAACTAAGCCATCTGCTGATGTAGTGCCAATTTCTGTTAGTGAGTTGTTGCCATTAGAGTTTGCTTGGGACTCTGTAGCAGAATTGGTGTCACTTTGTTGCTAACCCAAACGAAGCGTTTGTGTCGTAATGAATTTTTGTTGAAAGGTCTTGATGTGGTTCGTTTCAGGATCGCCAGTTTTGGTGCGAAGGTTTTTCATTTAAAATTAATTTTTATTTTAAAGACAATTTTTATTTTACAACTTTTTTATTTGAACCTTTTTTCATTACTGAAATTTTCAAAATGAAAATTTCTGAAAATATAATAACTGAATACAATTCAAAATGTTTTTTTATAACAAGTATTTTATAGACAAGTGTAATTATGTTCAATAATTGCTAAAATGATATAATACGTTATTAATGATAAATAAAGGTAAGTGAAATGTAAGTTAAGATAAAAATCAACTACAGGAGAGGTAAGTATAAATGTAACGAAAAGGTAAAATAGGATGTAGAGATTAACTCTATGTGGTGATGTAACAGAGCACCACATATGTATCGCCGTTGTACAAGCAAAAGTCATTATACGTGAGACAATATAATGAAAACCAAATCTTTGAAAAAACCAATAATTGTAAAAAGAAATGAAATTGTAAAAAGTTTGATAACTTCAAAATTTAGGAAATGACAACAACTTTTATATGAAATACCCTGTCTACACTAGCTTCACTCCACCGACTCACTTTTATGTCTGTTGAAGAGATCACTTTGATTTGAAATTTGCCCTTTTGAGTGTTTTTTTCCTTTTATGTGCTGATAGCTGCTGAATTTGCAGTGCTATATACAGGTACGACACACTCAAACTAAGACAAATATTTTATTGCTTTAAAATGTTTTATTGCAAAGCAGCACAAAAGCAAATACAGACATAAAGTGAGGCAAGCAGCACAAAAGCAAATGCAGACATAAAGTGAGGCAAGTTATGTGTGTGAATATTGAACAACTTTTCCATGTCAAAGTCGGTTGAGTGAGGCCAGTGTAGACAGGCTCAAAAAGAGACTAAAATTTCAAAAATTCATTTATACATTATGACAACAATTTCAAAAAAAATTAAAATTTCAAAAAGCATGAAATTTTTCTATATTTTTTTCACAGTGATTATTCAGTTTGTTTAAACAAACTGTATAACTACATTCAAAACATGATTATGTGCAATTAAATTCATCTTACATATTTTTCGGGATCGTTCATAATATTTGTATTTAGTTCTTCCAATTCGTCAGCGGTTTTTACAGGAAATTCTCGTGTGTCTGGTAACCGGATATTTTTTCTTATAAATTGGTCGAGGATCGCTAGTATTTTTGAACGTTCTTTTACTACTTCATCTCAAATAAAATAAGATATTTATGGTGTGAATTACTTCTTGTTATTTGTAGTCAACCTTAGTAGTTGCAGTATATATTTACCATTCATATCTTCTAATTTTCGTTCAAATGCATTGACACGCTCATTTATTATTGCTGTGGTTTTTATAATTTCAATCTGATTGTTTAAAATCGTATTCAGTTTTGTTAATAAATCTGCAATTAATAAAAATATATAATTGTTTGTCGGAGGTCATTTTATAAAAATACTACATTACCATTGTTTTCTTGTGCCGTTGTATAGTGTTTACGTTTAAGTAATGATGACATTCTAATAATAAATTAAGTTATGGAAAGTTGCATGTGTGAAGCAATGGCAAGAGGAGGAAATCGTCATTTAGCGGAAAATATACATATTTAAAAGTTATATTTTCTATTAGAATTTTTTCTTCAAGACCTTAAGACTTAAACGAAACTACGACTATACCTAATTCAGAAGAAGAAAGGGGTGCTTCGAAGAAACTAGAAGTGTTTAAAAATTTTTTTCCTATTACAAACTCTTTCTCATTGATAACTTCAAAATTATTTATGATAAAAGAGATCGAGTTTTGTATGCAGCATAGATTGTTAGGTGCCTTTGTTGACAAGTTGAATCCTGGTGTCGTATATTGCTTTATAATACCATTTCTAGTTATTTTAAAACCATAACTTTGATTTTCGTTTTGACGATTGTATTGTTTAAAGTTATTATTTATTTGTTGAAGAATATTTGAGGGACTCTTTGTTTTTTTTTTAATTTGCTGCAAAAAGTTTTCATACTTGTATGCTGTAAAGTTTTGAAGATAACCATGTTCTTTAACACATTCTGTTATATGTAGCATATTGTGTATGTTATATGTTAACATTTTTTTCGGATACAAAACTTCAAAATAACTTACAAAATCTTGCAACATATCATCTATAACATGAAGAAAAGTTAAAAAGTTTTTAGAAAGCAGCAGTCTATATGAGCAGTGAAATAGTAAAAAATGATAATAATAATCTTCGTTCAACACATCTTTAAAAACTATAATGGAAGTATATAAAACAAATTGACGGAATTCTATAGATTTCCATTGGGGTAAATCAATTAGGCCTCTTGGCTTTCTTCCAAATTCAGAGGGTACAAAATTGGATAACGATTCTAATTTGTTTGATATTAAATCCAAATCATAATTGGTTAATTTGGAATGAATATTTTTTTTATTAGCTAAGCAAGTCAAAATTTTCTCACACACACCTAGGTCAAATAAATGCATTGGCTCAACAGGAAACTGTGAAACCATTCTAATGTTATGTTCTTCTAAAATAGACCTTTTGTCTATATAAAGAGCTAGATGATGCAGGGGATCCTTTCTAACTAAAAAGTCTTCGTCAGTACGTAAAGGACCAGCTTGGGCCATAAATTTTGTTGTGTTTTCTATACGGGTTCCAATTTGTTCACACTTAGAACAGCCATGGAATGAATTGTGGCCTACGATTCCACATAAAAACGAGCGCGCAGGAGTGTCGCAAATAAAAACTCTAATTTTTATTGTACTTTCACTGCAAAGTTACCTATAGAAATTCCAGTTGCATTTATTTCTTGAAGTTCGTTCATTAAATCGTGTAAATAACTATCGACACTTAACGGTTTCGTTTTACCAAGGAACATTCCAATTAAAAAAACACTAGAAACCGGTACATTATAAAAATGTCCCATTATTGGCCATAAACAAGTTTGAGAGCTCTTGAATAGTGGAAGCCCATCTACACCTAAATCTAAAAGTAGTTCTTGCAACTCAAGTTCAGAAATTTCGGATTTTAACGATTGCATATGATGTTTTATTCCTATGTGAAAGTATGTTCCAGAGGCAACGGTTCTTGTTGTTATTAATTCATGTTGTTTTATTAATGAGTTGGTCGAAATAGGAACATCTAAGTGTTCAGAATTAAGAATCTGTAATAACTCATCACAACATCTTCTTCCTGGCAGGTATTTACGATACCAAGAGGCGAGTTTGACTTTTAATGAGATATTGGGTATTTCAACTTCTGCTTCAGTTGGGATTGTGGGAAAGTCAAACTCGTCACTTGCACAAGGAATTTCTGTTTCACTGTTTGCAGCTAGTGATGTTGGCTTTTTAAACCTATTCTCAGTACTTGCACCTGGAATCTCTGCCTCAGTAGGTACACTAAAACTAGCAAGGGGAATTTCTATATTACCAAATGAAGTTATATGGGTGGGCACATGTCTATTTTTTCTATAAATTTCCTCCTCTTTTTTTGCCAGCCGCTTCAAATTTCTGCTGCTGAATCCATCCATCCTGATGTTGTTGATGCTTTAAATAACACTTACTTAAGATCTATATATATTTAATTCACTTGAAATAAAAATTGAATAAAATATCAAAACTCGTTAACAAAACTTTTTTCTTCTTTAATGCAAACAAAACTGTTAACAAAAGCACGAGTTGATCGAATTTGAAAATTTTGAAGTTTGTTTGTTCACATTCGTGTAAGTGTTGCCAGTCGGCTTTTTCTTCATTCAAGAGGGAATGTTGCATTTTTTCCACTTTTTGAAAATTCAAGTTTGGTGAAAATATTGGCATAAGTGCAGTTTACGGCCCACGCGTAACTATTTTTTTTTATTTTTATTAAATATATTTGGGATTTTTTACTCTAAAAGTGTAAAAATAAAATGTCGGTCTCGAATTTTTTAGGAGATATTTCCATATGAAAAAGTTTCCTATTTATTTCGTCATTTTTCTTTGTGCTTTTGCTCTTTGCTCCTCGCAATCAGCAACATTTTCACTTACAATCGGACTAGTGACATTCGGAGCAAAATTGTATGTGAGAGATCATATAAAACATTCGGATATGTTTCAAAATTTCTGCTTATTTTACCGCTGGCACATATGTGCACAGAGAGTGCTAGAACTCAAGAGTTCGAGTAAATTAAGAACAAGCATCAATAAGAAGAAGCATCAAGAAGAACAAGCAAATGTCAAATGTTTGTTTATGTTTTTCACAAATATTCACAAATTGTGCTGCTAAAAATAAATTTACAAATTGCAGTTTCTTTTGATCTTCCATTTTTAACTATAAATACATTATTTAAAGTAATTTTATAACTTAAAACATAGCTTAAAAGATTTTATAGCTTAAAAAATTTACTTCACAAACAAAATTACGACAATTTCAATTGGCGCTATTTACGTTTGACTCATCTGCTGTCAGAATCAGCTGTTTTGTGCTCGAAACTTGCTAGAAGCTGTTTCCGTCAATTCTTTTGCCAATATTCCAAAATTTCATTTTTACTCTCTCAGTTCGAGCTTACCAGAAGTTACACAAATCTTACACAGTGTAGAGTACGGAAACACACCTAATGCTTTCTTATACAAGTGGTTATAATAAACGTAACGTAACGTGACGGGACGAAATAGATCAGTGGATTTTGGATTTCTACATTACTTTACGTTACGTCTTGTCTAAAAGCAACTGAACATTAAGATTAGATTCGATTAGGGCGACTTTTTCAGTGCCAGTTTAAACTTTAGTCAATTAAACTTAGCTTAACTCACCAAAATTGGACGTTTAAACTTGATTTAACTAGATATTTTAGCAATCGTTGAAGTTAAAATGACTTCAATTATCATATAATGTGTTTCTTTTTTGCCTTAACTGAGTTAACCTCAGTTAAATTTGACTAGAGTTTAAGCTCGCACTGAAAAATTGGCCCTTAGTGTGCAATGTATATTGTTGAAACTACGTTTTTTGTTGAGCTTTCGTTATTAATGTGATAGTTCTATATATCCACCGCTATGAATGCCGAAGTTTTAATCGAACTTGTACGAGAACGTGCAATTATTAACGACAAGCAACTGCCTGGCTACTGCCTATTATAATTGTTATAACTTTTTCTTACATTGGGTCCCGTCATGATGACAGTTGACAACATTACGTTACATCTATTATAATTCGACTTTTACTTGAATCAAATGCGGGAAACGACCTAGTATAAACTCGATTAATCTCAGAGACTTGTTTTGTACTCTTCTTTGGCTGCTCAAAACAAGTTCTGAGATCAGATTTCAAAGCTTCGATTCTAGGCGCATCTGAACCTGTGCATCAACAAACGAATCAGTCTACTTTGATATCTCATACGAAATTGTTGATTGTGTGTTGCTTCTTTCGGAAATACCAGATCCATTTGTTGTGTTATCAACGCACAATAATGCAAAAGCTAATTTTATTATTTGCGTTATGCAGCTTTAACTCGGTGCTAACATATAAAATTCCAAATGTAAAATTGGAACTTTTATCACAAGGATTTCGTGTTTCGATTCCAGGTAGGATGAATACTTTCATAGATGGTGGCATTTAGCTCTGTTGAGATTGCTTGAGTATTAGTAGAATTAGCGAACTCTATCTTAGTTTTAATTTTCAATCCGTGCTGTTGGCTTGTTTTTTGCATTTGGTACTTTTCTGTTTCCAGTGATTGTGCTTAACATTTTACGTGTTACTTTAACCTCAGCTTGATAGTGAAGTGATTCCCAATTGTTTGGTTTTTTTATTATTTGTCATGGATTTTAAAATTCTCCAAAAAAACCATTTCGTCAGCTTTAGTCTTATCAAAAATATTAACTTCTCATTCTCCTATCCAGAAATATTTGTATTGTAAAATAGGACAAAAATCTAGTTATTTTATGATTAACATCGGCAGCTACAAATAATACGAGTATATTATATAATAATTACCCCTTAAAATATTATGAAAATAATTAATTTTACGACGCAACAAAATGAGAAATTCCTATATTAAGGTTGGTTTTATGCAAAAGCTATTGAAATTATGGCATTTTTTTGAAGATGTTTCTTAAAATTGTATATTATATAGACAAAAATTTTATTTGCATGTTAATTTTACATCATACGTTTAGATAATATAATTATTATTTTTTTGTAGCCTTTTTTCTTTTCTTGCAATAAGAAGAATAAAGTAATAATAAAAATAGAATAAAGAATAAATAAGAATAAAGAATAAAGAAAGAAGTAAAGATGGCGCTGAAGTTGGTGTGCTTAAAAAAAGGTCAAAATCGGGCCGCATCCATGCTCGAAAAAAACACAAAATGCATTCGAAAGTAGACCCTTGAAAACATATCATTTACTAAAATGGAATGGAAATATGAAAAATTAAGAAAATTATGAAGCGTGGAAATAAAAATTAAAAAATTCACGTTATTTTTGAGCATAGTGTTTCGTGTAAAAACTAGACAAATTATCCAAAGACGCTAATTTTAGTAAATGATGTGTAGAATTATAATTATTATTAATTTAAAAAAAAAAATATTAAAATCGGTCGATTAGTTTCTTTGCAGTAGTTTGGTCCGTTTTGAAAAAGTATATTTCAAGAAAAACTCATTTAAAGTTACTTTGGCGCACTGGGATTGAAGCGCTGTAGAATCTGTATTTTAAGTGGGATTGATTTGAAATTATTTAACACATTCTTGAACAGTTTTCAACAATAATCAATTAAAAACAAAATTCTATTCTCAAAAAATTGTTTGCCTACAACCTCCCTTAAAGAGACGTCGAAGAAAAAGATGATGAGTATCGATGAAATAATTAAATTTTTTAATTCCAGAAATTTTGTTGCATATTTCGATTGGGTTAAGTTTTCTCTATCACTTGGAAAAAGTTGTTTTTCGAAAAATCATTTTAAAACATTGTGCTTTTAGCCTTTAATGACAGAGCTCAACCGAACAAGCAAAACTTTAAATGCATTTTTCTCTGATATCGTATTTTTGCTTTTTGCTAACTTCAAAATCTGTTTGGTATCGCAATTTGTAGCCGATTTACTAGTTTTATAAGTTAAAATATTTTGAAAGTACAAAAAAAACTTTACCCAAGTTTTGTATTTTTGTATTTTCTCCTCTTTTTGGGTATTTATTTAAAAAAGCTCGAGTAAAAATAAAAACTTTTTTGCTAAGGCTAAACATGGCCTAATTTTAATATTTTTTCGGACGCACAAGAGTCGTTTGCAGAACTTTTTGGCCAACAGCGGCCATACAAGGGTCCTACAGCGGCTGTACAGAGGCTGTTCTGAAATAATCACAGCTGTACAACGGGCGTACAGCAGCCGACATCGGCCGAACAGCGATTATTATACAATGAAAATGAGCAGCTTTTGAATGAAAGTTCGAACTTTGTTTTTGGCTTTTTTTTTATTGCGCATACATTTGCTGTTCAATAAGTGGTTTGGAAAATTTGGTGGCATGCAATGGTCGTACAGCGACCATACAAATTAATATAGGCCTTGTCGACCCAACTTTAAGCCGATAAGTTTTTTGGATTATTTTTAGGCCACGTTCGACCCTTGTACGGCCGTGCAGCTCATATATATATATACTACTCGGGAGCAGTATATATATATTAGCAATTTAACTAAACATTCCCTTAAGATTTAGAGTTTATCATTAAATTACAGTAAAATTGTGTCATTAAATTTACACGAAGAGAAAAATCAAGCATTCTGTGCTTAAACCAAGCAAAAAGGATATCTTTTCTCACTCATGCATAAAATTCTCAATTCCAACATTTTTTTTTGCTTTTATCGAGATATATAAAACGTTTTTAATGTAAAAAACTACCAAGTCCAAGAAACATTTTCTTACAACTTCAGTATATTTTTTTTAATCTGCTCTATTCTTCTTTTGAGATGATAAAAGTTTTTTGATGCAAGAAGATTACTTTCCAAAACAAGAACATTTTTACTTTAATCTTCTTTTAGTTTTCTTTTAAGAGATGATAAAAGTTTTCTTAATGCAAGCAAATTACTTTCCAAAAACAAGTACATTTTACTAGATAATAAATCGATTTATGAATTTTTGCGTTTTTACAGTTTTTTAAGGATTACAACAGCACCCCCTCACTTTCCAGATAATGCAAAACAAATAGCACCAAAACAATCACGGCACCCTAAAACCTCTACTTACTGTCAGATAAGCGGTTAAGGAGTTTTTCGTAGAATTACCTCATGTACTTGAACGATAAAAATATTCCATTGAGTCACAGGAGTTTTAATGGGTTCTATGGACTCCTTAAGTAAAACATTTTTGACAAAAAGGTTTCACTTGACTAATCTATTAAAGATTTTGTGTCATTGGAACTATTATGGGCTGTGTGGACTAATTGGTCAAATTTTTCAAAAATACGTTCTACTGTGACTGCCTTTAAAATCAGTTGGGTCGTTTCCACTTTGTTGGGTAAAAGAAATATACCAATTTTTAGCAAATATGAATACAGGGAGTCTATTAAAATAATTAGGTCATTGGAACTTTTTTGGGCTTTGTAGACATCTTGGACAAATGAGCTGTTCAGAGCACAAGTGGCTTAAGTCAATTTTTGGTAGTTTCGAGAAAATAGAAAAATTCTTATAATAAATTCCAAGTACAAAGAACTTAGTTTTGCTTATGAGCTAGGTCAAAAGCATAAATGAAGCTATTCATATCGTACAAAATAAACTAAATAGTACCCAAAAATAATGCACAGTATGTGAGGACTCAAATTGTTACACAATTTGGGTCTCACAAAGTATATAAATGAATTGTTAACTTAATTTAAATTATGGAAAATGTAAACAACCAAAACATGAAATGTAAATTAAACTATCTTAATTAAATTTAAAGATTTATTATATATTATGAATAGGATGTATAGAAATTATTAAATTATATTATATCTTATTAGCTAAAATATATAATATTAATGTTATAAATATTCTATTGAGGAAATAATAATGTATTGAATAACAAATAAGTAAACAAATAATAAATACACACATACAAACATGCAGAGCCATGCACACAGCCACATATACACAAGCAGGGAAAACAAAACAAGTGAACACGGAACAGAAAGGCAACGGGAGAATATAAAGCAGTCGCGTTTGCTTAGGAAAGGCAGTCTTGTCGCAGGCGCAGTAGCATGCACATGCTTTGAGACTGAGTAGTTAGTTCAATCGTAGTTATCTTAAGCGAAGGTGTCCTCACCCTTCGTACGTTGTTTACTCTAAGTCAGGCGTAGTTATCTTAAGCGAAGGTGTACTCACCCTTCGAACGTTGCTTACTCTAAGTTCAAAACGTAGTTATCTTAAGCGAAGGTGTACTCACCCTTCGAACGTTGCTTACTCTAAGTTCAAAACGTAGTTATCTTAAGCGAAGGTGTACTCACCCTTCGAACGTTGTTTACTCTAAGTCAGGCGTAGTTATCTTAAGCGAAGGTGTACTCACCCTTCGAACGTTGCTTACTCTAAGTTCAAAACGTAGTTATCTTAAGCGAAGGTGTACTCACCCTTCGAACATAGTGTTTAATCTAAGTCAGGCGTAGTTATCTTAAGCGAAGGTGTCCTCACTCTTCGAACGTTGCTTACTTTAAGTTCAAAACGTAGTTATCTTAAGCGAAGGTGTCGTCACTCTTCGAACGTTGTTTACTCTAAGTCAGGAGTAGTTATCGTAAGCGAAGGTGTACTCACCCTTCGAACTTTGTTTACTATAAGTTCAAAACGTAGTTATCTTTAGCGAAGGTGTACTCACCCTTCGAACATAGTTTTACTCTAAGCTCAGGCGTAGTTATCGTAAGCGAAGGTGTACTCACCCTTCGAACTTTGTTTACTATAAGTTCAAAACGTAGTTATCTTAAGCGAAGGTGTACTCACCCTTCGAACATAGTTTTACTCTAAGCTCAGGCGTAGTTATCTTAAGCGAGGGTACACTCACCCTTCGAACGTTGTTTACTCTAAGACAGGCGTAGTTATCGTAAGCGAAGGTGTCCTCACCCTTCGAACGTTGTTTACTCTAAAATCAAAACGTAGTTATCTTAAGCGAAGGTACCTCCACCCTTCGAACATAGTTTTAATCTGAGTTCTATCATAGTCACTCACAGCGAGAGGGATCATAGCAAATAACGGAATAAATATGAATAAGCAAGGATTAATTATATCACTTTAATTTATATAATGCTTAATAATTAATAATAACTAAGTAACGTACTCATTAAGCAATAAATAAAACAAATGAAAATAATAAAGAATTACACTACAGTTTAAAACTAAAACGCTGGCTTTCTTATTTAAAACAACGGAATCATTGGTAAATAAATTATTTTGTAAGAACCCCTGGTTTACTCACTGAGCCTACCTCAGCAAAAATCAGTAACGAGCAATAGGGTTCGTTACAAGTATTTCATAATAGTAAAAAAATTAATTTAAAAAATGACTTACGCTCCTTGTCCAATGAAAATTTTTTAAAATTTCTCGTTTCCGCTGTAGAAATCTAATGGGAGATATTTTTAAGAATATATTGGTGAGAAATAACAGCATTTTCAACTAGACAAAATCACCCCCGAAGAGTAAACGCCGAAGCAGGCAGGCAGGCGCAGGCAGTGCCCTGCGAAGAAACGAGATAGAAATAACTTTTTCTCGCTTGTTCACATAGTTTTCCCGCGCCTGCCTGCCTGTCTGTCTGCCTCGGCTCTTACTCTGCTGGCAGCCTTAGCCATTATCTTCACTATAAAAAAAAAATAAACTAGCCATATCAGCCCGTGGAAGGACTTTGATCTAGCTTCTATTGATCAATTTTGTTGTGCGTGTTATTTCATGTTTCATCACAAATGATCGAGAACTGTACCTTCGTCTTTTATGCCTACTCCGAACGGCTTATGTTCTCAAAAAGCTTTGCATGGTAATTTTTACTCTCTGAGGTTTGCCATTGTCTGCAGAGAGGTGACGACCGAACAGAAAAATTAGTTTCTGTCTGAGCTGGAATTGAACCCGGGCTTCCGCGGTTTTTTAGTTTAGGGGCCACGCACTCTATCCACTAGGCTACGGCCGCCACAGGGGTGATAAAATCTTCACTATTCAGGGATATATAAAATGAGTGGACTTACGCCACTTGACCTCTAGAAATTGTAGAAACTTGTAAAAATCTATTGTGAGATCTTTTTAAAGATGTTTTGATGAGAAATGACAGCATTTTTACCAGAAGTTGGGCAAAACCACCCCTTACTAAATTCCCCGCAAATAATCATTAAATATTAGATGAACTATTAAAATCCCCGCATATTTGAGCCCACTCCCCGATTCTCCGATCGACACGAAACGCCTTTCAAATCTGTGAGAACAAAGAATTCGCTGCTCTCATTCGCAATGAACTTCATACCTCTCCCGTAATATAAAAATTATATAGAAAGTGAAATAGAGCGTTACCAAAATACTCAAGCGTTACGTTTTCCTATTTTTTTTACTGTGGCAGCGTGATGCGCCGACGAAGTCAATTCTTCGAATTTCAAAACACACGGAAATATTGAAGTTGTTGTAAATGAGCTGAAAAAGTGGCCAATAAGAAAAGGTTTGAATGATCGCAAAGTGGGTGCGACAAGACTCATGTAAAAATTCATCTCCATTCTCTCATCAGCAGGGCTAGGATTTCGATGACATGTCATCTTTTTTCTGCTGCTTCTAAGACATTTTCTTATTTAGAGCGTACATTTATGTTTCCTAAATTCCAAATATGAAAAGTTTTTAGGTAAATTTTTCCTCACTTTTCATCGGTTTTAGTTTTCAGGTAATTTTTACTAGATTTACGGCAATTTTTGGTCATTTTTGGCGATTTTTAATTTTTTTTTTTTTTTGTAATTTTTTGACATTTTTAATTTGTACAGAATTTTTTGGGTTTTTATGTCATTTTAGCATAAGTTTAAAATAATTTTTTTTTCGTTTTTTCGTACCAAAAAATTTAAAATGCAAATTTTTAAACATATTCCTTTAACAATAGAGTCCCTTCAATCAAAAACATTACCTCTCGACAAAGCAGTAGCTTTGTTTATAGACATCGATGAAAAAAAAGATCTGCGCGTGGTAAAACTGACGAAAGGGTATGTAGAAAGATGAAACGAGTGTAAGATAAGAATTTTTATGCTATATTGCTGAAATATTAGGGAGTAAAAATGCTAGTACCATGAAATTAGAAGAGGAACTTACATTCGATGACATATCGTCTTTTAAATATGTTCCTCTCGTCACACAGAGGTGCAAAAAGTGAGTTTTTTGGCATTTTGCGGTCAAAAATCTACAACTTCTAAGCGAATGAAATTTTTTTAAAGCAGTTTTCGGAGCATGAACTTAGCCCTTTAATACGAGGAATCAAAATGGTTCCTGAAATTTCGTTTGCTATTTTTGAAGCGAAGCTTTTTTTTGGGTAGGAAATTGATTTTTTTGAAAAAGTTTATAGATGTGGCACTTCGTATGGGAGGTAGACTGGTAAATATATAGCATTTTTTTTTTTGTTTTTTGCAACTTAACGATAAAATATGTATTTGCCTGTTGTATGAGAACTTGATATAATTTCTGCGATTTCCTCTTCTCTATTTTTTAATCTGGTTTTTTGAAATTTTCAAAAGTAAAAATTTTTTGCATATAAAGGTTTTATTTTTGTATAGAATGCTTTATTGAATTGTTTTAACATTGTATAAGTATTTATAAAATGTATAATTTATCTAAGTATTTATAAATTGATTTTTGATATCAGTTTTCTCCAAAAAATTCATCAGTTGGTTTAAATCTCTTGCTTACTTAAAAGACTATGTGCAATTTTCTTTGAATTTCTGAAACTAGATATAAATGGATCAGATGATATCATAAGCATGCGAAATAGGTCCTCATTTCTTTTTTGCCTAGAAAACTTTCGGGTGTTATGTTCCCTATGGAATCTATAATCCTTATTTATTTTCTCTTGCGCTTCTTAATATAGTTCTCCAATAAGTAGGATATGATACTTTATGATTTATTTGCCATGCATTAAAACCTTATGCAGTGTTGGAGACATGGCACGCCAAGCATATAATTTACTGTATAATTCTGCTGTTTCCTTTGCATACTGTCCAAAACGCTCTGCTCGTATATGCTCATTGCAGCTTATAACCTGTAAGATGGTTCGCAACCTTGATATGAATATCTCTTCAATTCCAGTGATTTTTAATGTAGTGTGGGTATCAGCAAAAATCTCTTGGTTGTGTTGCCATCGTTGCTGCTGCCAATTTGACAACATTTTCGCCAATGATAGCCGCGACGATAACATAATTTTAAAATTTGTTTACCAAATACAAATTAGCAACAAAATCGTACGTTACGCTTTCCTGTTATGATTACGCGTTATGAAATCGCTGTTATGAATACGCGTAAGATTTTGTGTGGAAAATATATTTGCTATGCAGATGCGCGGCTTTATATATAAAAATGTGCGAAAAAGGGATTCTACCTGTTACCAATTAAGATTTCTACCTACGGCGTTACCTGCGCTTGCATTCATTAACTGTATGATTATGCTTAATTATGGCAATAAAAACGCATGGTTAATACGTTTTCGTGCAAATGTGAACACTTCAGCAAACGACATGCACAGGTTATGCCTGTGTCGTATAAAAATAGTTCAGTTCATATGAGGTACCTACCTTATTTTGTAAAAAAGTGCTCTCCGGCGGCGAATGGCGGTTATAGTATGATCCGGAAAAAGTTTTGAAATACTTTAAACTTTCTAAAAAATATAACCAAGCTTCGCAGGACGGTGTATGAGTTTTCTCAAAATTTGTTTAAAAAATAGACTTTTCAAAAAATATTGTAAAAACTATAAAACATAAATTGTAATAAAATTTTTAATTTTTTATAAGGCATTATTTTACTGACCTTAATTAAAAAAAAATTGTTCAAAAATGTTGCATCGTTAAAAAGTTACATGTCTTTAAACTTCAAAAAATATGTAAAAAATTCAAATTCACAAAAAAATGAGAATGGACCTTTTTGTTTTTACGCCGTTCAATACGTTCCCGTTGACCTATGAACCTAAAAATTTGTATATTCCTTAACTAAAGTATGATTAACAAAACTGCATCATTAGATTTTTAAAACAGTGAAATATGAAAAACGATTTTTGGCCGCCGAATTTTGCCCGTGCACCTCTGCGTCAGTGCAGAAGTAGAAAGAAGTTTTTCTGTTAACAAAAACATTTTGCTAGAAAATCGACGTTCCTTCAATTTGAATAACTTAAAAGTTTACCTTGAAGTATACTGCAACGCTATGCATATAAATTATATAAAATACATTTTAAGTTTAGTAATGTTTTACTTTCAAAGCCTTATATTTTGTTTATTTTTTATGTAATTGCGTTTTTAAATTAATTTTTTCAGTTTTTAGGTAATTTTCTGCAGTTTTTAGGTAATTTTTTAAGTTTTTTAGGTAATTTTTTGAATTTTTTTAGTCATTAAAATCCGATCCCTACTTATCAGCATAACTATACGTATACAAATATCAAACAACAATTAGTGCAGTTTTATTTTCATTTACTTTTACATATAAAGTTATTAATAATAGTTGTATGTTAATAAAAAATTATCTTATTATAAGCTGTTTTCATCATTACTTTAATAAGAATTTACACATGCAAGCTGGAAAGGCACATACTTTGGCAATTTCCTTCAGAAATTAGCTGTCCGTAAAACTGTGGACTTACGCCACTTGTGCTCTGAAAAAATTATGTAATTTGTCAGAGCAATAATAAAGAATTGCATTTTATTCAGAGATTACATAAGCTAGGAGTTTCTAACCGGAGTCATAAATAGGTTACATTTTTCTCTTCACTTCTATGTACTTAACTCAATTTCCTTAAAAATTGGACTTACGCCACTTGTGCTCTGAACAGCTAAAAAACTATAAGATTTTGAAAAAAAGGTTAGACAGGGACTAATTTTATAACTTTTCATATCATTGCAGCTGTTTCTGGTTCTGTGAACTCCTTACAAAAACATTTTAGAGTTTTATGAACTCCATGAATAAAAATCTATAAAATTATTACATGAATTTAATTGCGAGCTTTAGATCAAGTAAGTTTTTAAGAAAGCAACGACAGTAACAACTCTGTATAAAATCAATCAATTAGCTGACTAGACAGTCTGTTTCGGAAATCGCTACATTTCCTTTTCAGTGGTCTTTTTCGAGTGATTAAGCTGTGATCAAACTCACTGTTAAAGTCGTATATATGATTTCACACATTTTGAAACTCATTAGCTCACAGCTTAATCACCCACAAAAGACTACTGAAAAGGAAAGGTAGCAATTTCCGAAACAGACTGTCTAGTCAGCTAACCCGAGAAAAAATTTGTGTCCGTAGTACGCAGTACACAACATGTTCTTGTGCGGTCCTACGAAATTTTTTTGTTTTTTTAGATCCCCCTGTGATCGAATTTTAAAAAAAATTTTATATATAAACCGATAAAATCGACCACTACGCCACCTAGGGGGATCTAAAAAAAAACAAAAAATTTTGGAGCATTTTGGTATTACATACGAACCAACGTTAAGATTGTACCTTAAATTTTGTGATTTTTTTTATTTAGGAATTTTTTACGATAAGTTTTTGTATAAAAAACGTATAAATTAGAGACTGGTTGTAGGTTGAAACGGGTACGAGGATTTCATTTCTGGCATCAGTTTTGCTCTAGCTGTGCGCGTTTATATACAATTTTTTTTTTAAATTCCTAAAAAAAATTCAGAAAATTGAAGATGCGATAAGGTAAAGTGCATCCCTATCGCCCCCTTTTTTCGTACACATATCAGATTTGTAATAATATCATAAAAAAAATTGTATGGTTTTGATATGGTATTTATATGGTATATTTCTGAGACTGTAAATAATAATTATTTTTAGATTTAAAAACCAAAAAAGCATTGTGAAAAAATTGTCGCACCGCCGTTTTTAAGGTGCAATTAAAATCCACACACATTAAAGAACTTGATTTCATATTGATTTTTAAAATTTTCACTTTTGAAATTTAGAGCAATGAACAATAATTATTATTGCTTTTTACAATACTTTCTTATGCCATAAATAAAAAGCAAAATTTGGCCGATTTTTTTTTAGGCACAAAATAACCAGTCATTTTTTTTATTTTTTAAGGCAAAAATAAAAAGCAAAACATGCCCGATATATTGTTGAGCACAAAATAGCTGGTAAGTTGTGATTTTTTTTAAGGCAAACATAAACAGCATAATTTGCCCGATATATTTTTGAGCAAAGAATAACTGGTAAATTTTTATTTTTACTTTTTAAGGCAAAAATTAAAAATAAAATTAGGATTTAAGTTAACCATTGGCGTCGGAAGCGGGGGGGAAAGGTGGGCAGTTGCCCCCCACTTTTTTAGCTAGATAAACAATTTAAAAGGAAAAGTTATTCAAAATATCAGTTTTTTTACAACGATAATATTTTTGTATTATATATTTTCCACTTCTTTCTCTCTTCTTCATGTTTCATGTGAAGAAATTTTGGTGAACTTTTTTTGCACCACCAATTGTACTGCCCCCCATTTGTACTGCCCCCCCCCCCCAGATGAAATTCGCTTCCGACGCGATTGAAGTTAACGGTTGAACCAAAATTTAAAAAAATTATAATAAGGCGATTCATGGTCATTTCGTTAGTGCTTCGTAAGCTCGTAACCCTACGCATCAAATATTTTTTTTGCTTTTTAAATTACTGTCCCACGCTTAAAATTTCTTTTATTTTGGGTCTGTGAAGCGCATATTAAAGAAACATCTTTATTATTATTCAAATTATTACAAAATTATATTATTCAAATTACATAAAGTCGTTATCAAATTAAGTTAGCATTAAGAATAATCATATTTTTATTTAAAATTTTTTTAAATTTTAATAAAAGCAATGATTTAATTGGTGCTAAAATTGAACACAGTAAAATAAGGCCCAACAAAAAAATAAATAGACCCCCATTAATTTCTATACCTATAAAAGAAAAAACAAATTTTTCTTTACTTTCTTTCTTTCATGTATTGACTTACTATTACTTAATTTTTAAAAGTAGGACTTTATATTATAATGAAACAAGGCTACAAAATTGATATTATTTTTAAGGCTATATGTCATTTTTAATATATTTTTATACGGTTTTTAACGCCTTCGGGGTTTTTGTATCGCATATTTTTACTAAAAAAAAAATTGAGAAGCTTTTAACAAAAATTAAGTTAGAGGTTTTAGGCTTGAATTTTTAAACATACCCTCAAAATCGCGAAATGTGGTCAAAAAAACAAAAATAAGATAGACAGGTTCATGTGTAAACTATTATGTAAATCCCTCAAAAATCAACCAAACTCATTCACACGATTACAAAAAGCCCAAAAATGTTCCTTTACAATGATACATGATTGTTAAATTATTAACAAAATTTGGATATAGTTTTTTGTTTTTTAAAAATAATTTCAGTACAAATTTTGTAAAATAAGATATAGTTATATATCTGACAAAATTTGTAAGCCTGGATTAATTTTAAATCAGATAAGACATTGTTCGTAAAAATCGCCTGAAATTTCATTCTGCTATTTAGTTTGAAACAATTATAAATAATTGGTTAATACTTTTTTATTTTTAATACTTTGAAATTCAAAGTTTTTTACAAATATTTTTTTCAACTGATCAAAAATGCTTTAAATAAACCTCTTTGCAACATCTCTGTCACTTGCATTAAAGTATAGAATTTCTTACTCAAACTTTATCCGAATATTTGATAACTGCAATGGCCGCATTCAGCGCAGACAACTGTTATAAACTGTAATGGTAGCGCTACCTTAGTAAGCGATGTTTTTCTTTGAATGTGTTACTCTACACATCAGAAATTATATTTAGTTAAATTATATATAATTTGAAGGTAAATTTAATTCAATTACAAAGGTTTCTCACTTAAATTTGCTTCGTTCTTTCTATGTTTTTTATTTTAACAGCGTCAGTAGCACCTAGCGTCAGTAGCACAGTTGCCAACTGTTGTCTGCGCTGAATGCGGCCAATGTCATCGATGTATTTTCCGAAGAAATGGACATAATAGTAATGTATTTCGCAAACTACTTTTTGATCATTTTTGGGTCATATCGTGAAACCCTTATGAGCCTAATAATATGGTGAAACATAGCACGAGAAATGTTTCTTTTTCAGAAAAGCTGTATATTCACGATATTATATGCTATAACTGAAACAGAAGAACCCTTTTTATGATTTTCTTAATCAACACTAACCCCAATAATTTAAAAATCTTATAGCTTAGAATCTACGCGCTTCTTGCTACTAGAATTGAAATAACATACTAACTTTTTAGTGTTCTTTGTGGTTCGTTAAAAAAAACAATGGAAAATATCAAATATATATTTCATCACAAACAGATGAACCTGGTGTGAAGTTCGTTGCATTCAATATCAATCGAAATCGCAGCTTTAAAGGTTTTGAGCCTGGAGAATATTCAGTTCAAGTGAGTAAGCCTGTGGACAACCGCTGGATCTATGAAAACACTCTAAGAAATTTCGGAGATGATGATATTATATATATATGGATCAATGTCCAACATAATCAACTCATATATCGCCGCATTGCTGAGCCTATAGCTGTTGACCAGCTAGATACAATCAATAACGACGGACAGGGAGCCGAAACGAGCACCAGTACTGAGAGTAACAAATCAAATGTACCCATAAATGATATCACAACGCAAGAGCCGAATATCATTGATATCAGAGAGAACAATAATAGATGTGATGAGTCCATTTCGAAAGTACAAAATAGACATGTCTGCAAGGGTGATCTTCTATTCGAGGACAACTTTGATGGAGGATTGAACTCTAGTCGCTGGCAGTATGAAGTTCGAGTTGCTTTGGACGTTGGTGACGCCGAGTTTGTTCTATACGATAACGAAGTAGAGAACATACAGGTGGCCAACGGCATGCTGACGATATCACCCACTCTATGGAATAACGACAGACCAGGAACAAATGTTAAACAAGGCACATTAGATCTTGGCTTACGGTAAATAGCAATGGACTTTCGTTATGAAGTTTAATGTATGTACTAATTTGTATTTATTTTTAGCTGTACCAGCAAACAAAACCTTCCTCAAGAATGCAAGCGTCAACCTGAAGGATTTGGTTACGATATATTGCCACCAATTAAAACATCTCGAATTAATACCCAAGATTCGTTTAGTTTTAAGTACGGACGTGTGGACATACGTGCAAAAATTCCTAATGGCGATTGGCTTTTCCCACGTAAGTCAAAGAAAGTGACCAATTTTAATCATTAATCAAAAATATTGTAAACTTATAGTAATGCTTTTGGAACCACTTAAAAATAATTATGGTCCATCGGCTTCCGGTCAGCTTCGCATTGCATTTGCACGCGGAAATGATAATCTGCAGACAGAAAATGGTGAGCGTATTGATGGTAGAACACTTTACGGTGGCGCTGTTCTTTGTACAGAACCAAGCTTACGTGATAAGTTCTTTGCTAAGACACGTCGTAATATACACTTTGGAAATGATTTCCACATCTACACTATGATTTGGACTACTGAAAAATTGATACTGCAAGTCGATGGTCAAGAGTATGGCTATATTAACGGTGGTTTTGCCCAAAACGATAAGCCAGACATAGAATACAAAAATATATGGAAGAGTGGAGATTTTATGGCACCTTTTGATCAGGAAGTATGTTCAAAAATTTATATAAAATTTAAATATAATTCTAATCATCTACTTTGCGTTAATAGTTTTACATAACACTTGGAGTATCGGCGGGTGGGCATGGGGACTTTCCTGACGGCAGCATATCGCAAAATAGAAAGAAACCTTGGGTAAACACATCGCCCAAAGCCGCTTTTAGATTTTGGAGAGATCGTAATCATTGGAAAACAACATGGACCAAACCAGAACTTCAAATTGACTACGTGCGGGTCTATGCTATATAATTTTAACACAAAGCAAAAAAACTTTAAAGTCTGAAACTATGTTATAAATTTTTTTAAATCTAAAATTCTTTTCTTGCAAAATACACATTCATCTTTTATAATATGTGTAAAAATTCACTTGACTGGGTACCAAAAAATTTATTTCGATAAGTCTGTTACTTTAAAAGACGATATGTCATCGGATGTAAGTTCCTCTTCTAATTTCATAGTATTAAAATGTTTACCCCACAGTTAAAAATCTTGGACTAAATTTAAAACTTTATTGGACTATATATGTATACGACAAAACTAAATTAGGACTAAGATTTAGTCTTCCCGACGTTTAAATGAAATTTTTTAGTGCTTTTTAGTTTTAAAAATAGTCTTTACGAAGTTTAAGTATTGTGGTTTGAATCTGAGTCTTTAATAGTTTCAAATTTAGTCCTCGGATGTGCTAAGATTAAATGTTAGTATTTTATGGTTTCAAGTTTAGTCCTCGGAAAGTCAAGTTTGTAAACTAATTTAGGGCTAGACTTTAAACCAGTGGAAAGAAAAAGCAAGGGCTAGTTTTTTTAAATTTTATTGTTTTTGTTAATTCTAATACATATTTACATATTTAATAAAGAATATTTGTAACAAGCAAGTACATGTTGGAATTGCTAATATAATAATATATATATGGTTGCTTAAAAGTAATATCAGAAAACTTAAATATCTCATATGAAAACTCAAGTTACAGTTTATATGCATTTAAATTTGTAATGATTTCCTTACTGGTGTATAAAATATAATATATTCATTTTTGTCAATTAAATTAGGAAAAAAGAATAAATGGTACTTTGTTTGAAATTTTATCTCAATTTCTATTTGTCGGGTATTAGCCTGAACTTGAGTTTATGTTGTATATAAATCTTTCAAAATATGTTAAAAATATATTTAGTGATGGATCGAACTTAATGTTTAACATATAAAATTACTTAAAATAAGCAATAAAAGTTGCCACAAAGTTATGTTCTACAGGAAGATGTATAATTGTCCCATCAACTGCAATAAAATGTTGACTAATTGCTTATTTGTAAGGTCCTACCAGAATTATTGTTGGATGTGCTGATGTGGTGGTGAATTTTTCAATTTTTTTATTTACCTTAGTAATATTGAAAAAACTACCACCTAAAGAACATCTAAGACTCTAAATCACCTCTTCAAAATGATTACATTTGCCAACAGTAGTATGAAATCTAGCTCATGCTCGCTGTTTTGCGGTTACAGAATGCAATAACTTCATAAGACACAAAAATGGCTTCACTTCAGGATTCCAACTTATGAAAACGTAAAATAAGCAACTAATTAAAAATAAAAAATAAAGCTATTTAATTTTATCTTTTGTCACCTGATAAACCAAAATTTTTGAGGATGTTGCATCCTCTAAGAACTTTTTCTGCGAAAGTGGCGTATTTGCACTAGTAATGGGCACTATCGAATGATTTCAACTATCGAACAATTCGTTCGAATATTTCGTTCATTCATTTACTTTAAAAATAGTAAATAGTGCACGAAACTATCGAATAATTCACTCATCCATTCGAATTAAGGAAATAGTAACTAGTACAAAGAACTATCGTACGATTTTTACTATCGAATATATTATTCATTCATTCGAATTATAAAAATTGTAGCTAGTACAAAGCACATTTTTTTTGCTATACTTTCAAGTATTCATTTATTCGACTTAAAAACCTCTAAGTAGCTATTAACTGGTGCGATTTCATTATAATTTTATTCTAAAAACAAATCAATCAGTTAAACGTACTTTTTCAGTTGAATTTTCGGTACCCACGATTCGTTCATTCAGTTGAAGGTAAGCAAACGAAGTGCAAATGAAAAAACTATCGAATAAAAAAACTCGAATAAAAAAACTATCGAATAAATGAATGATTTTGAACTATCGAATAATTCGAATATTTTCATTCAATAGCTCCCATCACTAATTTGCACTATCTTGATAATAAATTTTTGGATTTATTACCATTTCGTAGTTCAAAATCATAATTGATCTATCAAAAAACAAACACAGTGAGCATTACATACAAAATATATAAAATTAAGTTACCAATGACGGATGATACAAGAAAACAAGAAATATCGTTAAAATATCAGTCCTCTGTAGAGCAAATAACTTACGCACAGCCTGTGCAATTTTACATAGCCTCCTATTTTGCATTTGCACACCTTATAAGTTGGGAACAGAGCTATTATCGCTTTTGCCAATAGTTCTTTATCTTCCTTTTTTGGATAGTTTCCACAGATTTTACGAAGATTGTTTACAGATTCGTTAACCAAATGTCGCCTATTTGTATGTGTGTTTTTCTTGATATTCCTAAAATATGTAATGAAAGTCTTCAATCCGTATATAGTTTCCCAATTCCTTAAATAAGTAAAACTCAGGAAAAGTAAAAGTTATAAATATGAAACGAATTTCATTTATTTACCTGCGAGTTTATCCTTACGTTAGAAAATTAATCGTTGGATGAATTTCCACCAATTGGTTCTGTAATTGTTGTTAATTTTCAAAAACATGAATAATAAGTATTACATACATATGCTTACTTGTATTCAGCGATACAATATTTAAAATGAAGCTATTGCAAGATTTGTATTACTGTATTATTTCGAGTAGTTCTTCAAGGGAAATGTGTGCACTATCCGCATCCCTTGAGGCAATTTCTTCATTTTCTTTGCAATCAAATCTGCTTAAAACTAAAAAAAATAAAAAATAGGATGGAGTTGACAACATTATCGCCTGACACAGGAAAATTTATCATTCCTCTTGTATTTGTAAATTATTTACTTACCTTTTACCAAAATGTCCTCCTCAATTTCAATCTTTATAAATTGAAATTTATCGCTTTTGCGTACTTTTACAAACATTTTTCTTTTTTGTTTTACGTTCACAAATAAATTGAACTGAATTTGCATCTGGTTGCTAGATTTCCAATTATTAATAAGCTGAGTTAAAGAGTTACCATCACATTTTTTTTACATTAAGTTTAAATATGAAACTTTAAGGAATTTCATAATTTTTATATTTTTAATTAAGATCGAATATTCTGTTTATATATCCATGTCCGTCCGTATGTCTGTCTGAGTTTAGTGAACGAAGCAAAAGCAAGAGAAATGAATTTTTAAACATACCCTTTATGCTTCAACCGCCGGTCAAGTTTGAGAATGGGCGCAATCAGACGCAAATCACGAAAATATACAAATAATGAAACAAAACTATGTAGGATTTCCACATTACTCATATAATATCTGAAAATTTGAAAAAAAATTTACAGTCATTGTAACGTTATTTTAGGAAAATTCGACTTATTTTTTTGATTTATGATCATAGGTATTATCTAGTTTTAAATTAATAACACTGTACGGCTCGAAAATCTGTATTTAATAATTTCAACGTTTTTCACTTAATTTTTAAATGAGAAATCTTGTGGTAACATCCGTTTTGCCACTTTACCAAAGACTTGTTGATATATGTTGATTACTCGTGAACTATTGAGAATTTAATTTTTGAATATGTCTTTAAACTTTTGACAAGCCACATATGTCTTGCCTGCTTTCAACCCTTCAAAGCAATTAATGTTAGTCATACGCTATGTTTATCTAATTTTTCTTCGTTGCAAACTATGCTGACTTGAAGCTTGACTTTTTGTAAGACTCACTCGATAGGATCAACTGGAAGCGATTTTTTCATATTTATTTGTCACCAAAGTTGTTGGCCAGAATTATGGAAAGAACTTTGCTGAAAAAACCAAAATGAAAATCCTAATGGTTCAAGAGTTATCAAAATGAAAATGAGTGAATATCTTGAGTAATTTTGATTCTGAGCTATATCCCAAAAAAACATTTCTTTTAAAATCTTCGAACTGGTAGAGCAAATGTCACCACGAGATTCCTCATACCAAAATTAAGTGAATAAGTTGAAATTATCAAATACAGAGAAAAAAGTGTACAAAAAAGAGCAGAGTATAATATAACTGGTATTTTATATTTCATAAATTTTTTTTAAATGCAACTTGGCAACTCTTTCTGTACGAAAAGTCAAGTGATTCGGGCAAGTTAAACTTTTTACGACTACGATTTAAACTAAAAAGTCTTACATATTACTAAATCTTTCTTTAAGTTTTAAATTAAAACTTTTTTGGACTTAAAAAGCACCTAAACTAAATAAAAGTTTTAAATTTAGTCCAAAATTTCTAG
Source organism: Dichetophora obliterata (assembly GCA_963920525.1). NCBI lineage: Eukaryota > Metazoa > Arthropoda > Insecta > Diptera > Sciomyzidae > Dichetophora > Dichetophora obliterata. Next base: position 49,762,039 of record OY986438.1, on the reverse strand, counting down.
CTGTGCCCTAATATTTAGCAATAGAGCATAAAAATACTCTTAACTAAAATTAGCATATCCTGAGTTTATATCTAACACTTGTTTTATCTTTCTACATACCCTTTCTTCTGTATCACCACGCGCAGAGTTTTTTTTTCAACGAGGTCTATAAACAAAGCTTCTCCTTTTTTGAGAGGTAATGTTTTTGATTAAAGGGACTATTAAAAGAATATGTTAAAAGTTTGCATTTTAAAATGTTTTAGAACAAAAAAAACGAAAAAAATTCTTTTAAAATTGCACAAAAATGACCTAATAAAGCGAAAAATGCGCTATAAATTGAAGACGTTCAAAACTTCGAATAAAATAACTTGAAAATCCCTAAACATTACCAAAAAATGCCCCAAGTCTTGTAAAAATGACCTGAAAACTAAAACCGATGAAAAATGACGAAAAAATTACCTAAAAACATATCATATTTGGAATTAAGGGAACATAAATGGACGTTTAAAAATTTTAAAAACCATAATCAAAATATTGACAAAAAATAAAAAGTTTTCTAAAGCCTATAAGATATTCTATCTGACAAAAGAAAGTTTTCGAAAATAAATGAAAGGAAAAAAAAATTTACAGGGTTGCAAACATGAAAAAAATTTAACAATTTTAAAATTTTTGAACTTAGAAGGCTGATATCTTTAAAACTGCAAAAGACAATGAATTTTTGTAAACAGTTAAAGTTAGGCCTAGTATTTGTTAATCAAACCTGTTAAAAGCAATTAAAAAAGGCTCATGCGTAATAAAGTTATAGTCCAGTTATCAGAAAAAGAAATGTTTTGTAATTTTACCTATAACCCCTAAACTCAACCTGATAGAGAAAAATGGACTATGGATTTGAATTCAGTGGGCGAAAGTACATATGGAACCACTTTCGTCTTCTCTAGTCCGAAACCGTGTATACCTTTGTTATTGAAAATAATTTTGTAAAGTATTTACATAAGATGTCAATTTTATTTACATCTTATAAATATAATCTTTTAATTACAATTTATGTTTATTGAATGGAAGTGTGATAATTATCAACAAAAAAATGCCCCTTAACTTGCTCTTGTGTTTCTGTAGTATATCTCTTTTTAAATACAAAAAGGAACATTTTTGTGGAATATAAAAATTGTAAGTGGAATACTTTTTTACAAAAGAGTATATTTTTTTCTATACGTGTCTTCTCTGATTGTATAAAAACTTTGCAAATATCTCAGATTTTTCCACCCAATATTTGCGGAAAAAATCCGCAATAATCCAACTACATACTCCTGTAGTGTTTGCTATAAAAATGTTCAAAGTTATTTTTCCAGAGAACCATTAGAGCCTTAATCAGGTAGCATTTACATATTATTTAAAAACACGAGCTTATTATTACAAAACATAACTTATACTTTTTTTAACTATATAGTTGCAAATATACATGCGATCATTTCGTCGCTCGCTTGACAAAATGTCGTTATCCAATAAACACCAAACGAAGAACGATTCGTAAACGAGCTCGTTAACGAGTTCGAGATCTCGAACGAACACGAGAACTCGTATCCCTAAATTTTTCTAACTGACTTTTTCTAAAAAAACTTTAAAAATTTTTCAGAGTAAATGATTAACATTAAAGTAAACACTAAATAAAATGATATATGAATAAAATTTCCATAAATTTCTTCATACAAAATTAAATAAAAAACTTCGAATTTATTTATATAAAAATGATGAAAATGTTTTTGTTTGAACTGACGTAGTTTTAGCAGCTAACAATAAAAAAACTTGTTCCTTTAAAAAAAATATTTTCATATAAAAAAGTCCAACTCGTAAACTAGCTCGAAATGCACACGAGATTTTGGACCCATACACAATTATGTGAAAAAATTTCGAATTTTTCGTATGAATTTCTTCATAGAAAATTATATTAAAAAGTTTTTTTTTTGTGAATTTTTTATTATTATGCATTTTTTCATTTTTTTATCTTATAATAATTTTTATTTGCTTTGACCTTAATTTTGTATATTTTTTATCTTACTATTTTATTATTAACTAGACTTATATTATTACGATTAAAATCTTTTTAATCTTTTATTATCTATGAAAAAATAGGCAAACGCCCAGTTTTCCACAAATTCTTTTCTTGCCATTTTTCAAGGGTATACTAACTCCTAAGTTAATATAAAAAGCAATTTAAAAAGTACCCACCTGCAAATATTCAATAACTTTTTCTTAATGCGTATTCGCACAACGTAAAATATAGAGAATACGGCGCACGCTGTTAACGTCTACAATGCGAATGCCAAAACAGTGCAAAACAGCGGCGATTGATGGTGCCAAAGAACAAAAACAACAACATGCAAACGCAGAACAGCTATCGATGGTTCGAAAGAACAAAAACAATAACATTAAGAAGCGAGGCTTAGGCCTTTTCCACACTTGGTCAACGCAATACCAACGAAACATCAACGCAACAGCGAAAAAGTTAAAAAGCAATGCAACTTTAAACCGAATGCTTTCAGACTTGCTTCAAAATTCATGCAACATATATTTATTATTTAATATTTAACACTTGCTCATTCATCCTGCAAGCAATTTCTTCTTCTTTAAGATTCTATTAATGAAAAAAATAACTAATTAATTAACTTATTCACCTTTATTAATACTGCACTACAAACAATTCACAAAACAAACAAACTGATGCAACAAGTTGCCGATGAAAATTGCGGAAAGCCGCGTTGCGTTGAACAGGTTGAGAACGTGTCGAGAACTTGTTGCGTGCAAGTTGCTTAATCTGAAGGTTACGGTATAAATACACAGGCTAGCAACTTGAGTTGGAGTTGCGTTGACCAAGTGTGGAAAAGGCCTTACTGCTTCTTTATGTATAACTAAACGAAGGCTGAATGTGGTAAGCAATACATTTTTTCATATCAAAAAATATTGTTGCATGTTTCTCTCACGACGTTCAGCCTTCGTTTCGTTTTACATAAAGATGCAGTAAAATTGTAAACTGAATTCAGCGAATTACAACAATCATGAAAACATTGAAGTTGTTGTAAAAGTGTGGAAAGAGTTAGGCGCTGGGCATCGCTGCTTTAAAGAATGATGAGGACTTGCATATGTAGTGTTTTAGTGGTATTAATTTAATAAGCCAAAGGAATTCGAAACGAATCCGCATTCTCCGGCATTTTAATCGTTTACGATTATCGTTTTCGAATACGCAAACGGGAGAAAATCACCACTCGTTAACGGGTCCGAAAATACGATTTGTTAACGAGGGGACATATTTTTCAAAACTTACAAAAATCGAAAAATCGATCTAAAAAAAATCCGCACCAACTTGGAAAAGTCTTAGTGATTTTTATTATATAGAAACAATACTAAATTGAAATAAATCAGTATCGACGCGCAAAAATGCTGTTTATATGTGTTATTAATTTACTTTAAAATAAATAAACCAAGTTTATTGTTTGTTATATTTAATTTCAAAATTTTCTTATGAAATACCATTTGATACAATTGTACCATTGCGACACATTTTAAGATGTATCTTTTATTTCTACATATCTAGCCATTTGTTTCCATTTATTATTGAATCTGCTTTATTTTACATTACATACCTTCTTTAATTTAATGGTTTGCAATGTGAATTTTTGGCAGTTGTTTTTGTTGCTTGAATAATAATATAAATATGGGCATTTCCAAACTGGCGTTACGGACGATGTGTACGAATAAATATTAAAAAAAAAAATAGTGAAAATGTCTTATTTGTAAAAAGTCTTTTTTATATTTGCGTAGTGAAAACAATAACAATCGACCATAAGAATTTTAAGATATAAGCAAAAATATGTGCTGGCGTTACGTTACAAAAAACGGAAGTAATTTTTGACTTGGAGTACAAAATTTGCAAAACTCTCAGAATTGGACAAGACTTTTTGTATACAACTTTCCTTAGAAGGGCTTAAAAACATAAGTTTATTTTCCAAGTGATCAAATTTAAAAATCTTCTCTGGTTTTGTTTTTATTAGGCTTTTTGATCTGGAGTTACGTTACTGGCGTAACGTTACTAAAATTTCCATTGTAGTTTAATTGGGTAATTAGGTAATTAGATAATTTAGTAATAAAAAACAAATTTAATTTACTGTCATTTCCTTGCCTCAACCATTTGTTCATTATCTTTAGCCAATGCCTTCTATTTTTACTAAAACAAAAAAGTTTACGAAACATTTACGAAAAAGAAAAACTACATTTGTGAAATAGTGCAGATGATCATGGTTAATAAATTTATGTATAATTGCTTAAATAAATAAAATTAAAATGATTCTCTTAGATTATATCATCAAATAATAAGTTTTTTATAAGTTTGAATTTTTTGGTGTTTCGATAGACTTTTCTGTGGAAATGCCCATGTATAAAAAGCAATATTAAATAGAAATTGATTTGCTCATCATTTATTTACACAATTTATTTGCTTTTAATCCTTTATATTATCGCTGAGTTTTCAATTGACGGTCTCAATGACGATTGAGAGGAGCTTGAGTCTTTAATTTAGCGAGAAAAGAAACAAATACAAAAAATATTAAAAAATGTAAATAAAATATAAAAAAATTTTAAATATAATATAATGAAAAAATGTATAAATACCTTTATTTAAACTTTTTTCGTCTTATCGTATCGTTTTTATAAATCCTCTTTTATTTTATCACTTAACTAGTATTCCCCGGCAGACGTTGTTCTGCCACAGACCGCCTTACTTCAATCTACGAAAATGTCAAGAAATGCCAAATATATTCACCATTTAAAGTATAGCTGCCGAAAGTAACCATATGCACTAAATAATCAAATTTTAGTCTAATACGATCAAGACCGTGCGAATATAGCATTTTTGTTGTTTTGTAAGCGGTAAAAAGGGGTGCCTCAAAATTATTTCCCTTAAACCATTTCCTAATCGAAACAAATCGACTGCCTAAATTTCAGCTCAATTTAGCTTAAGCCTGGCGCACTTTGCTTCACTCGACGCTGACTCCCCGAAAAGTGAGTTTAACTAAAGTGGGACAGGTCTATACTTAGTGCACTTACCGAGAGTAACCATATGAACTAAATTTTAGAATGTTTGTCTAATAGGACCCAAACCGTTAAGATAAAGCATTTTCATTGGTGTGTGGGCGGTAAAAGTGGGGCGTGGAAACCAATTTTTAGCTCTGTTGCTGACAGTAACCATAGAAACTAAGCCAAAATGTTAGCTCAATTGACCCAGTAGTCAACTTATATGATTTATCAAAAAGTGGGTGTGGCTATATAGTGATAACGCCCATTTTTAGTACAGTTACCGAAAGTAACCGTACAAAATTAAGTAAAAAATAAAACTAAAACTGCTTGAAATATAGCATTTTCACTGATTTTTGGGCGGAAAAATGGGGCGTGGAAACCAATTTTTCGTACAGTTACTGTCAGTAACCACACAAACCAAATTTAAATCTTATACAACCAATATCGTATTAAATAAAGCATTTTCATTGGTTTGTGGGCGGTAAAAGGGGGCGTGAACACACACTTTTAATACAGCTACTGACAGTAACCATACAAACTAAATTACCAAATTAAAGTCTTATACGACCAAAACCGTCTGAAATGAATCATTTTCATTGATTTGTGGGCGGTAAAAGGTATTACAGTTGTCGACAGTAACCGTAGAAACCAAATAAAAAAATTTAAGCATTATACGACCCAACCCGACTGAAATATAGCATTTTTATTGATTTGGGGGCGGTAAAATGAGGGTGCGGCAACTTTTTCTTCCTCAACCATCTCGTACCTAAAACAAATCGACTGCCAAAATTTCAGGTCAATCGGTTCAGTAGTTTTAGAGTCTATAGGCATCACACAGACACACATCGTTTTGCTTTTTATGCATATTGATATTGATTTGTGGGCGGTAAAAGTGGGCGTAAAAACATTTATATATAGTGACCGCTTCTTGGAGCACCTACACAGCAACTTTCACTATCAAAATGTGTAGAACTCTGGAATTGCCATGATTTCAAAAAAGTGGGCGTATTTATATTGCGACCACGCCCATTTTTGTACAGTTACCGACAGTAACCATCTGAACAAAATTACTAAATCTTAGTTTTTTACGATCGAAACCGTCTGATATATATCCTATTTTTTGGTTTGTGGTCGATAGCGCAAATTTGGCTTGTATGGGAGGTACCACGCCCCCGTGCCAATCATTACCAAACCTCACAGGAACACTCTCAAGATGTGGCTTCAATTTCCCTGAAAATTTCATAAAGATCGGTTCAGCGGTTTTGGAGTCTATACGTGATATAGCCACATACCCACATATCCCCATACCCACATACATACATAAATTTGTATATATAGATAGAGAAAAAACACTGTTGTAGTTAAATTTTGGTTCTACATTAAGATCGATCTTTCCGGATTTAGGAGAGTTGCCTGAGTACAACTGTGTCCTTGGTTTAGTTAGATTGGTGCAAAATTTTTAGAAAAGTCGTTTTTTCCAAATTTTCGCTTTTGAGCTATTCGAAGCCTTTTAGACATCTACTTTTTCAGATATCTCGCGAATCAATTGAATGATCTATGCAAACATTAAAAAATTAAAGGTATTTCAATTTTACGTCTATCATTCCTAAGCCACTTTTAAGTCCACTTTTTAGTTTTTCTGTAATTATTCAATTTGTCCAGTTGAATAATTATCAAAAAATTTTTTTTAAGAAAATAGAAATTAATTTCACGGTACGATAACTTTAAAATTTTTCCAAAATGATGATATGTTTTAAAAAGATCCTGGTAAAAGAAACAAAAAAAAGATACACGTATATCGGAGTTTTTAAAGTTTACATCCTAATAAGATTTACATCAGAACAGGTGAGGTTATATTAGCAGGAGAAGGACATACATCTAATTTGTGACGAGACATAGCCGTAAAGGACATAATCCCAAATTTGAAATTTAGGACTATATGCGCTTTTCTTGAGGACATAATTCCAAAAATTGGATTTGGGACTATGGCCAGTTTCAAAGAGGTCATAGTCCCAAAAAATAGGACGTAATCTCAAAATAAATTTCATCTTAAAAAAATTGATTTGCTCTTGTACGGAATGGTGATAACAACTATTATATGGCAATCTCTCAAGCGGTCAGAAGACCCATTTGGTGTTATGACCGCTTAATAAAGGGTCATAATCCCAAATCCAGTTTTTGGAATTATGTCCGCAAAATATGAGGACGCAATCCCAAATTTGAAATTTGGGACTATGTCCCGTCACCCACCTAAGTATGTGCAGTATTAAATATTTTTGGAATAAGCCCACCTCCTATACAACACTCTATAGTAAAACCATAAATTTTCTATAAAGTGGATAATGATAGTGTTACACACATTCTGTCCTATGAACCAAATATAAATTTTCGGAAAGGGGGGAGGAATAAAAATACACGCATATCGTCGTTATTTATGTACACGTCAGAATTTTTTTAATGGTTTAAGTTTAAGTTGGAAAGAGACTACGGCATCACGTGCTGCGATTCACACCTGTGAACGAGCGGCTTGTCATAATCCGTATCTAGGCTAAATTCTTTAACATAAGCCTAATGTGTGCTCAGGTGCCGGGACATAGCCCCAAGGGACATAGACCCAAATTTCAAATTTGGGATTATATCCTCAAAAAAGGGGATAAAGGGGAAAAAGGGAAAAATAATTTAATTCCAAAAAAATAGGACATATTCCCAACATGAATTTGGGATTATGACCGCTTGAAAAGGGGACATAATCCCAAATAAAAGTTTTTCATTCTTCTTTCTAAAAATGTTTATATTAAGGCCACATTTATAGTAGTGGACGCTAATATTGTATATTGTTATTTATATTACTATTATATTTAAATTGGATTAATAAATTGTTTTTGTTTATTATTAAAAAAGAATGTAATGTTTAATTTGTATACTTACTTAAGTATTTAAGTAAGATAAATATGCCTGAATTAACAACTTTTTCCGTACAAAAGCAAATTATTTCATTAATAACAAATTTATTTGCCCCTGAACGGAATGGTGATTACAATTTGAATTTTTTAAATAGCTATTTACTAATTAACTTAAATGATGGAAGAAAAAAGCGCCCAATGAAAAATCGCCAAAAAAGAAAAACTGAAAAATCGACCAAATGAAAAATGGCCCAAAAATATAAATGAAAAATCGCCAAAAAAAAATTGAAAAATCACCGAAAAATGTTTTAAAGAAAATGAAAAATCACCCAAATTCCATTTCATGACCGAAAAAATTAAATGAAAAATTACCCAATTTTAAAATAATATTTCAATGTTTAATTGACAAAAATAATCTAACAAAAATTAATATGATTATTAATTTCCTAAATTAGGAAGCACTGCTTTATCAACGCAATTTAGTTAAGGTCGTATTTAGATCAATTTGCACACAGCCTTAAAACTTAAACTAAATGTACTTAGTTTTCTCTTTTTAATAGGCCGCTGCTTAGGGATTACAACCCTAAGTAAGTCCAACACCGGCTTCGCTGCGTGCAAGGGAAAATTATTTTATCGTAAAAAAAAACATAAAAAATTGACTTGACCTTGTTGATGTTGTTATCACCATTTCGTACAAGGGCAAATCATTTTCTCTTATATCTGTATTAAGAAAAAACAGCTTAAGTCGACTTAAGACTGATGTGAATTATTGATGCAGCTGTGTTTCACGCATATAGCACTATAAACACACAAAATCTGGAGCTTTTAGCATGACCTTAGCCAAAGTTATGGCACAAAATTAAAAGACTCTTTCATATTACTTATATGGCGATTGAAAACTTTGAGTCAAGATTTTTCTCGAAACTTTGAAATCAGACTTAAGTTGTTATTGCTTATCGACACAGATATCAGTATTTGTTAAAACCACTTGGGATTATGACCTCTTACAGCGGACATAATCCCAAGAGGTCAGAACCCACATTATTAAGCGGTCATAATCCCAAATCCAATTTTTGGGATTATGTCCTCTTTTAAAGCGGTCATAATCCCAAATTTCAAATTAAGGTAATACCTAAATATGTACTTTATGCGGTGATTTCAGAAATGCATTTGTTTGTTTTTTTTTTCGTACCGGCTAAGACTTCTATTTTTTCATTAATTTTTTTCACAATAGTAAAAATTCACATGATGAGTGCAGCCATATTCAAAAAATATATGGGGTCATCCCGCTGTGTCGCACCACACAACTTAAAAAAAAAAGTATAGCAGTGAGAGGACTGCCGACCGAAGCGAAAACCTATGTATAAAATATAAATGGAAGACGTTGTCCTGCCACGGACCGCCTTACTGCTATATAAGAATTTTCATGCTAATAGGGGGTTTCGGACTATGCTACATGTAGGATGGATTTGACAGGTCGGACGGACTTGTAGGATGTGCAAAAGCTCATACTGCAGCCCGTCCTACATGTAGGATGAAATCAAAAAGTTTTAAAAGTTCCGCTCTGATCTTGTTCTTCTCTGTGCGTCCTTGTTTGTAGATTTCCTTGGTAATTGTTGTTGGCGCAGATAGCCGGAAATTTTTTGTAGGTGTTGTGAATTCTAATCGTGTAGCTACAGTTGGCATATGATATTAGAACTATTTTTGCTAATAACTATATATTTTTAATAATTTATTAAATTTTGTATATATTACTGAAACTATTTCTTTTAAGCAAAAGTGTTACCATATCAAAAATACATATAATTAAAGTAATTTATTTAAATTATTTCATTATTGATTAATATAAAAAATTAAAGCTTATTTATATCAATTTATATCATAACACTAACACAATATACATGTTCTCCATATCTATATTGCGTTGTGTATTAAAAATAGAATATTCTAAAATTAAGAAATATCTATAGCTTATAAATTATATATAATCCATATAAGAAATTAAGCTAAACAGTTTTAAAAAATAGAATGCTTAGGATAAGCAGACCTTAGTTATTCAATTACTACTGAAAATATTAATTATTTTGCAGGTTTAATACGTTATTGTTATTATATAAATATACATAAATATTCTTTAAATTTCCTCAATGAGCTAAATTGTTCATATATATGAACTATATATATGTAAATATGTAAATATATACATATATATATATATATATATATATGTATTTCCGATACGGTAACACTTTTACTAAAAACAAATAGATTTACCAATATTATATATACTCTTTAATTCATATGTATAAACTGTTTTCTAAATTAGTTCGATGTCATATGCTGACTGTAGCTACAAATAAACATCCACAAAAAATTAAAGCTTACTGTACAACAATAACTACTTAGCAAATTTACAACAACAACGCAAAGAGAATTACAAGATCCCAGCGGTTGCGCAGCGTTAGAGGGGATGAACCGAATGGGCGGCGTAAAATATACAGCACTTTGCATGCTACATTTTCCGTTTGCCTGCTCCTTTGTTCATTTTTTTTAATTTTTTAACAGTTTTTTAAGTTTACAATATTACAAGTTTACGAAATATGTTGCAAGTACAAGCTCTCGAATGACATATGTCGCAAATTGATAAAATGCAAATAAAATAAAATATTTGCACTAAAACACGACCGAAATGTCAAAATTTGTAGCTGTCAAAATTTCATCGTCCATTTGACACAGCAAAAAAGACAAATTTATTTCAACACACACAAATTTTATTTAACTTGATATTTTCTATCCTACCACGACTGATTGACACACAGCCATAGTTGACAACTCTGAATATAAAATGCCGCAGTGGTGAAAATAAAAAGCCACTGACAAATACAATAAGTGTGAAAATTATCAAACTTTGTTTGACGATATGTAATAAAATAAGAGCATGCATGTAATTATTTGAATGTTCAACATATACCTTTATCACACCTTAAAGATTAAAATGTTAAAACACTCAATCCATACATTATTTTTCTTGTTTGCATACGAAGTTCCAGCAGAAAAAAGAAGAAAAAAAAACAAGATAGATCCATTTTTAAATCTCACCATGAATAGCAGCTGTTTGAGTAATAGCAAATTTTTCAAAAATGTTGACAAATACAACAACTGAAGAAATTGCCAAACTTTAAAGGCATATATATATAAATATAAACCGAATTAATAATAAGTTTTGTTTGCAAACATCATATTGCAACCTAACTTAAGTATTTATATACTAACAAACAGATTATATGCATTAATTTCAGGAGTTGCCAAGTGATTTCTTTGTGAGCTTGCGGCCGAATGACGAATTCCTTGAATGACGAATACGATGATGCAAACGAATGATTTACCCTCTACCAAAATCGTTCAACGCGCCTAAAGAAGTTTTCACTTCAAAAAAACGACTATACAAGTGCATTTTTATTTTCTCCACCCCCCCCCCCCCCCCCCCTCTTTCCAAAAATTTATATTTGGTTCATAGGACAGAACAAAAGTTTATTTTTGTAACGCGGTGTAATGATAAAATAAAAAGAACAAAGAAAATTAAGGCTAACTTAGTATGTTTGAAAATATTTAGGGTTTTCACACGCTGTCGTATTGTTGTATTGTCGTATTTTTTCACAACAGTTGTAAATTTTTTGTTGTTGCCTTCCATATAAAACTAATTTACGACAATACAATAGCGTTTGATATGTATACAGTTTGCCGTATTTCACCAGTGCTGTTCTTTCTTGTTACGAATTTGTTATTACCGTGTACATTTCATAAGTATCATCCCTACTTATGCTTTTTTTTATTTTGCGAGGCAAAAATGTTTGGAGAGGAAATTTAATTTCTTGAAAGTTTTGACTTAGCTTTCTGATTCATAACAAGATCAAGTTTGTGCTTTTCGCTCAAAGCTCTTATTAGGTCTGTCCCCGTACTTTTGTAGCAAAAACTTGCAAGTTACAAAATTTGAGAGAGTAAGCAAAAAAATTATTCTGAGCAGTAAAAGTTGCAAAAGTACTGGAACGCTTTTTAGTAAAAATTTGCAACTTTAAATCAAACGTCAAGAACATATGTTGTAAATTTGACCAAAAATTATTTTAAGATTTCTAATATGTCTGAAAAATGAGCTGCATTAATTGATTTTATTGTTTCAAGTGATAGTGATGAGGAAATGTTTGACATTATTGATAAATATGAAGATGAAAACTTAAAGGAGATACCTCCTTGCCTTTTGACTTTTGTTTTTTTGTGGTTTTAGCGCAAATTTTGACATTTCTGTCAGCACATGAGAACTTGCAAGGTTTTACTTAACGAAATTTGTGTAGCAGAAACTTGCAACTTTTCTCAAGGAGGGAAATGTTTTACAATCTGATTATCACTCTCTTTTGCAAGCTTTTGGTGTGCAGGAACGGAAATTAGTAAAAAGTAGTGAAAGTTTTCGCAAACTAGCAGGTACGGGAACAGCCCTATTATTTCATTATTTTCGTTTTGTTTTGGCACTTAAAAAAATTTATTTTCTCCAATCATCTGTCTGTTTCTTCAGTCAACTATATTCATACGACATACAACAAAATAAACCCTTAGGGTATGTTCACAGTTGTTGTATTTTTTTATTGAAAACGCAATACGACATACAACAATACGACAGCTTGTGAAAACCCTAATTGTATTGAGGTTATAATATTAGAAAATGTATATTTTTTATTAGAAGTGAGAGTTGAAGTTTAAAAAATTATTACTACTTGCTTCTGGAAAAAAAGAGATGTAGTGAAATGCCATTCGGCATTGTCCAATTTTATTTGCAAATTCAAAAAAAAGATCGGCCAAAAGGGAATATTTTTCCAGTGTACCAATTTTCCAACTGGGCTGAAATCTGGTGGAATCTTTCACCATGCTCGTCGGATTCAGGCGGCAATTCAGGCGGCCAGCGCCTGTCCAACCGCAAGTTCAAACCGTGCAATGCACGGGTGCGCTAGCTCGCCAAGGGCGCATAAGGAAATTTTTTTAAAAATACTAGTGCTATTTGCGGATATTTTATAAATATTTACAAAATACTGAGAACGTGTAAGAATACATATTTTGAAATTATACATAGAATGTTGTAAGCATTTTTCACAAGGCGCAAACTGTAATAAAATAAATGTTGTATTCAATTGAAAAAGCACTCAAGAAATGTGAAATTGTTCACTTTAATATTAAAAAGTTGAAAAAAGAAGTTATAACTATGTATAATTGATTTTTTATTTCAGGGGTCTGTTTGGAAATGCAACACGATTTGCAGAATGTTTGACATTTGCAGTGATGCAGAAGTGACATTTCTGAATCTTCCTCTTGTGCTGCAAAAACAGTTTGCGCATCTTGATCCATTTCCGAAAAGCCCCTATAATTCTATACAATAAAAAAATAGATTCATCTCATTTACATTAATTAATCGATATTGATGGGGACGAGCTATTTGCAGAGATGATAGTGGTTGCAGATTTGGTGAAAAGTCGTAATATTGTGCGAGTCATCGATGTTCTTAATGGCATTTAAGACAACGATATGGAGAATTTCTTCCCAAATGCTGTTATTGCATATAGAATTGTATAAAAAAGTCCTGTATCGGTTGCATTAGCTAAAAGAAGTTCTGCCAAATTCAATAAAACAAGAACGATTTAACGGCTTTGCCACAAATTCGATGGAATATGAAATTGCAAATTCAATTCGATATGATGAAATCATCGAACAGGTTGCATCTTCCAAAGCACGAAAAGGTGCATTCTACTGAATAGTTTCAAATATCGCAATATTTAAAACATAACATACTACTGTGGGCAAAAAATATCGGAAGTTTGAATTTAAATATTTTTGGACCTTCCGATAGGGACAAATATGTTTATTTTTAAGTTAACACTACTGCCACGGACATCTGTTCTAACCCTGCAGCCACACGTTGCAGTGCAAGTTCGAAAAACTCAATACATTTAAAAATTTTTACTAAAACACTCACATTTAATTCACTGTCTGCCTACTGTCTGAGATACTGTCAACGAAAATTCATAGACAGTGGATTTTGGCACTTACGGACAGTAAAAGTCAAAAAGAGGTATTAAAGTGTTGGTTTTATTGTATTTTTGGGGAACTTTCTTGAATTTTTCAGGATATCTGCTATTTTAACAATATGTTACACTGGTAACTTGCTTTCGGTAAAAAAAAATGGAGGTGAAACTAAAAAGAGCGCAAATATTAAAGTTAATTGATTTGTATCGTGAACTTTTATGGAAAATGAGATTATTTAGTAATTTTTGAAGTTCATACAGAACGTTTATTTTAGGCTGGAACTGTTGCCTTTGATGACATTTTGAAAATAAACTTTTACTATCACGTAAGGCCACAGCGTAATTTGTAGCTTGTTTCGAAGCATTTTCGAAACATTTCGAAGTTAATACATATTTTCAACTGTCATGCCATTACTATCACGTGTGTTTGCAGGGCAAATTACACTATTCATTAGTAGGGGTGTTCACATTTCAAACCGCTCATCAAATCGTTTGTCAAATTCAATAGAACAACGTGAAATTTCCATGGAATTCTCATGTTGTTTTATTGGATTTGACAAACGATTTGATGAGTGTGAACAGGACCAGTGTTTAGGGCTGTTCACATTTCAAATCGCTCATCAAATCGTTTGTCAAATACAATAGAACAACGTGAAATTTTCATGGAATTCCCACGTTGTGCTATTGGATTTGACAAACGATTTGATGAGCGGTTTGAAATGTGAACACCCCTAAAAGTGAATTTTTCGTTTTTTATGTTTGAAACTATACAACAACACAGTTCCATTAGGGCTGTTCACATTTCAAATCGCTCATCAAATCGTTTGTCAAATACAATAGAACAACGTGAAATTTTCATGGAATTCCCACGTTGTTCTATTGGATTTGACAAACGATTTGACGAGCGGTTTGAAATGTGAACACCCCTATTAAATTTTGTGTGCGGAATGAAATTTTTGCTGCCAAAACGTTGAAATTGTTGCAGAAGGCATTCGGCAAGCATCGAAAACAATCGAAAACAATATTCAATCGGGTCGAGAAAGCGTTGAAGACGAGGCACGGCCAGGACGACCATCAACATCAACTGATGAGCTCCACGTCGATTGACAATCCGAGACCTTACTGACCTTGTTAAAATATCGGAAGGATCAGTGAAAACCATTTGGAGTGACCATTTGGACCTCTGAAAAGTGTAATATCGATTGGTGCCAAAAACGATTTCGTAATTTGTGATCATTTCGCCAAAAACTCGACCCATATCGTTCCGCAGCAACCGTATTCGGCTGACAGCACCATTTGACTTCTAGCTATTCGCTAAACCCAAGAGACCGCTCCGTGGACACCGTTTTGAATCGATAGAAGAGATAGAAACTGAAACGAAGAAGGAATTGAAGGCAATACCAGAAAAGGACTTTGCAGCATGCCAACAAGAGTACGAGTATTGCATCCAGGGGAGGATGAAGGAGGATAAAATTAATTTAGAAGAATAAATAAAGATTTCTTTGATTTATAAACAAATTCCCGATATTTCTTGACCACAGTAGTGTGCATATAATTCATCAAATATAACAAAAAACAATCAGAATATACAAATTTTTCATATCTTCCACATATTAGTTTTTTCTTTTCAATAAAATGTAAGGTACGACAATTTTTAGGGCGCATGATCAAACTCGAACATATTAAAAATGTTACCAGGATCTTTTAAAAATATCTTATAATTTTGGAGAAACTGCAGAATTTTCGTACCGTGAAATTAATTTAAATTTTTCTTAAAAAAAAACCAAAATTGCTGGAGAATTTGACGTTAAATTTGATTTTCTTTCAATTTCTTCATTGTCATTACTGTACAACTGGTTCGCGAGATATCTTAATTAATAGCTGTGGAAGTAGGCTTAGAAAAGTTCAAAACCAACCATCTGTAAAACAATTTTTTTTTTAACTTTTGCGCCATTCAATCTAAACCAAGGACACAGTTGTACTCAGGGGACAAATCCAAAATTATCAAACTTACGGCAGAAATAAAAATTTCGTGTCAAAAACCACAAAAGTGTAATTGGCCCACACAGTACTGACTCTTTCCAAAAAAGGACGAAATAGAATCAATAATTAAAATTCGTTCATGGTTCGTTAATTGTAAAATTTGTTAATTTGTGTTAATTAAACGACTTTTCAAAAGGTTTTAAGAATCAGCATAATCTAAATGGAACTTGCATTTTTGCAGTGTTGCATTTTGTTGACATTGTTTACATAATTCTCGACATTGTCTACATTGTCGACACATTCTGCATTGTCGACACCAAAAAGTCGACAATTAAAGACGACGCGTCGAGGAACATCACTGCTATTTAGTTCAGTTGAGTTTAATGAACTAGTTCGTTCATATAGTTCTTTTTGTTCATTTAGTTCGTTCGCTCTTTTAGTTATTTTCGTGCACTCGTTCATGTTGTTAGTTCGTTAGGTCTTATAGTTCGTTTGGTGTTTTAGATCGTTAGGTATGCTAGCTCGTTGTATTTTTTAGTTCAATAGGTCTTTTAGTTTGTTTTGTTTGCTCGTTTATGATCAGATCTAAAAAATGAAATGAACTATATGACCGAATCAATCATTACCTGCGGACATAGAAGAAATTTACATAAAAATACTACATATGGGGCATTCCACACAATATTTGCCACAACAATTTGTTTTTGCAAAATTTTTCTTACATGATCAGATCTAAAAAATGAAATGAACTATATGACCGAATCAATTATTACCTGCGGACATAGAAGAAATTTACATAAAAATACTACATATGGGGCATTCCACACAATATTTGCCACAAAAATTTGTTTTTGCAAAATTTTTTTTACCGTTCATTAGTGAAAAACTATATCAGCACGGAGTCAAACCATTGTTGAGTGAAACCAAATTTTTTTCTAGTTCATTTCGATCTGACTCGCTGCAAAATCGATTGAACTAAAAGAACTAAAAGAACGAGAATCAACGAACTAGTTCACATAGTTCATGAGTGCGAATAGTTCAATTGAACTAGTTCGTTCGTGAACTACCCAAGCCTATATCTAATTTTTCTATTAAAGTGGAGGGGTTTTAGACAATTCTTTTAATCACAGCGTTAATTAATTTTGATCATTTATTTTGGGTCGCTCGTGGAAAAAAAATCGATAAACCACACAGTCCCCTAGACCCCTAGACCAAAATAAAAAATTTTAATAGAGAATAAGGATTTATTGATATCATTTAAAAGGCACGAATCCAATAAAATATATAAGTAACTTTTTTAAAAAAAAAAGATTAAGCTTGTGCTTCAAAACTCGCTATGCCTATCCAACTCCATACAGAACGTTTGGATTTATCAAATTTATACAAAAATGTCAACTTTTGGAACCTATGACTATGTTATTGACCTATCTTAGTCGAGGTTTTATCTATAAGATGAAAATAAAAGTTTACGTGACGAATTTCTATTTTTTCTCACGGGTGACTCAGAAAAATTATCAAAATGAGTTTTGGAGACCATTACGTCTCAACAAACCATTAGTTGAACGCAGTAATGTAAGATAATTGTCCAAAAACGCTCCACTCTAATATATTCTCTGTTTTTGAGTCAATTTAATTTAACTTTATTGAATATATCGCTTGTTATAGATGAACCGGGTATTTCGTCAGTTTTTTATGGCTTTGAAATAAATCAAATGTGCCCTCTTCTTATGGAATACGTTAAGGGGGCAAACAGTGGCTTCTGGACAATCGAGCAAACCAAGACAAAATTAGTGACAGGCGACAATGTTGTACTTTTTATTATGGTTCAACATAATAACGATGTTTTTAAGGCAACACAGAAAATTCAAATAGGACAAGCAAACGAATTTATTGCCGTAAGAATTGATGATGCCACGCTATCTGATGAGTGCATAGAAACCAATACAATTGGTACTGATGCAGAAAAGATAGAAGTAATAGATAGAGCTTGCAAGCTCTCAGAAACTACGGTCCAGAATACGGCTGGCTTCTGTGAAGGACAAATTGTATTCGATGAATCGTTTGACGATAGTACGGCACTTAACCTGAACCGTTGGTCATACGATATACGACTTCGTTTGGATTCATTTCTTTCCGAGTTCGTAGTGTTCGATAATAACGAGATGAATCACTTTATTAAGGATGGAGTCTTAAATATTGTTCCAACAGTTTTTACTGGTAATATACGTAGTGGATCTTTAGACTTGGGAACAAGGTTCGATTGACTCGAATAGCAGAAATAAAGTGATTAAAACATAATTCTTGTCTTATTTCCCTACAGATGCACTGCTGCAATAAATCCAAAACGGGACTGCAGCATTGTGTCCAATGAACACTTTTTGTTGTTGCCTCCAGTGCACTCCACCCAAATACATACCAGTAAGTCTTTTAGCTTTATGCATGGACGTATTGAAATACGAGCTAAGTTGCCGAAAGGTGATTGGATTCTACCATGTGAGAAAATACTATTAAATACTTCACTCATAAAAAAATTGGATGACTTTTATTTATACTTTTTAAATGTAGATTTATTACTGCAACCTGTCTCAATGCTAGTGGACTCGGAGCAACCATCGAATATGCGCATTGCTTTTGCTCGCGGCAATAAGCATCTCATAAATGACAAGAATATTGAAATTGGTGGAAGTCGTTTATATAGTGGTATTTTTACTTGGAATGGACCTTCTTATGAAAACACCACAAGGAATATAAAGCATGAAGCACCCTTTGGTGATGATTTCCACATATATTCACTTACTTGGTCAAAGACGGGTATTTCAGTAGCCGTAGATGGTGAGAATTATGGCGAAATAACTGAAAACTTGAATAGTTTCCAAGAAGAGGTAAGTACATTTAGATAACTTTATCTTTAATGAAATGCTAATAACAAACAAACAAGAGGGAATCTTGAATCTGAACTATAATACAATATAAAAAGGTCTATTTCATTTTTATAAGGTCACATGATATATTTAAAAATATGAAGCTGTTGAATATTTTTTTGTACTACTGTTTTACTAAAATGTTCTCTGCAAGTGTTTTAATAAAACAAAGTAAAAATGTGTATTTATTAGCTAACGGTATTCCTGTTATTTTAAAAAACAATAAACGCACTTGTTTCATATTTATAAGGTCAAAATAAATTTTTTATTTCTATATCATTTTTTTAAACATAAACAAATACAAATATTTCATAAAATCAATCAATTAAGTTGCCGTCCTTCAACAAAATATCATTCATCCTTTTTTCTATACTGCTAATAAGATTAGTAATAATTCCAGGCTCAAGTTTACGCCATTTCGCTTTGTTGTTCAAATAAGCTCTAGAATAGAGTGAAGTTGAATCAGGTGAGCAAGCAGGCCACTCCATAACTTGAATCCCTTTAGCGGTAAACCAACTTCTTGTTTCCCGGCTAACATAATTTCTTGCGTTATCCTGCTGAAATATCCATTCTTCTGAATCTTGTTCGTTTAAAAGTGAGACTAAAGCGTTCTCCAAGGCTTCAATATAATTTGAACTCTTTATTCGAGAAGAAACGATCTGCGATTCCAAACATCCTTCAGTAGAAAATACGGCCCATGTCATCACATTACCACCACCAAAGTTCCTTTTTGTGAACATTAAAGGCTGTTGTCGGATATCATGATAATATCCTCGGTAGCCATCAGGACCATCTAGGTTCCACTTCTTCTCGTCGGAGAACACGACCTTAAGATGATAGAGGCCAATTTCATTTAATTTTTTATCAGTGATGCTTTTTCTTACCAGATTCCAATTTATATTATTTCAATTTCCTAGCAAAATGTACCCTAGGCGCTTTGTGTTTAGCAGTCAATGTTGTCTCTATCTTTTTAGTGGTGTTGAATGTAACCTGTGCGTTTTAAGGTTCTCCAAACGGTAGAACGCAATATTTCATTGTATACCATGGCTCTATGCTGATTGAGAGACATATACGCATTGAAAGACGCTCGAACAGTTCTTGTTTGTGCTATTTGGTCTAGCTTTATTTTTCTTTCAGAACGATTTTGTGTGCCGTAAGATTCTGGAGATCTGAAATAATTTTGGACGACACACAAACTTCTCTTTATTTACGCGAAACCTGTCTCAACCCAGAGTTTTCCTCATATAGTGCATTTATGTAACCTTTTTCGTGGTTGCTCAGGGTTTTTCCACGTGGCATTTTGCACAAATTTATTCAATTACAAAAAAATTCAAAACCAGCTCCAAATTACAGCGTTGCTCTAAATACTTCGCTATTATCAAAAATGTTCTAATACTTACTTGTACACAACATATTCAATCACTACCTATTTTTAAAAATATCATTTGACCATATAAATGTGAAACGGACCTTATAATGTAATATTGTGAATTAACGTCACGCGCGTTTATTGACACCGATTTTCGTGGCAATAATGCACATAACGTTGTTAATTATCGTCACGCGCATTATTTCTATTAATTTACAGTGGCAATAATGTAATGAAAGTAATGAAAGTGATCAACTGTGAAATATACTAACGTTGTAAACACCAATTGTTCGTGGCAATAATCCCCACAGCCATGTGAATTAGCACCACGCTCATTTTTACACATGAATGTAAATTGGTAGCAATAAGGCGCTCACGTTACATATTTTGTGCATTACTGCCACTGATTTATAGAAAATAATGCTTGAGGTATTTATTCACACTGTTGGTTTCACTGTTGTATTACACTGTTGTAGTTCAATTTTGGTACTGAGATAAGACCCAACTTTTCGGGTTTGGCAGAGTCCCCCGAGTACAACTGTGTCCTTGGTTTTGTTAAATTGGCGCAAAATTTTAAGAAAATTATGTTTTTCCAAATGGTCCATTTTGAGTTGATCTAAGCCTTTTGTCATCGCTATTAATTGAGATATCTCGCAAAAGAATAGCACGATCTTTAAAAGCAATACATAAAATTAAAGGGATTAAAATTTTACGTCAAAAGTTAATATGTCACTCTCCGATCCGCCATTTAGTTTTTGTGTAAATATTAAAAATTTCCAGTGTGCTTAGACATATGTATCATTTTCGGCTTTCGTTGTCGAAAAATGGCGTTATTAAACATTAATAAATTCAGTTTTCAAGTTAATGATAAAAAAAAGTGTTTTTTCAATAAAAAATGTGGGGTTGCCGAAAAAATTTAATCGGTTCTGTTACGTATGCGGCAGATTCACTATTATGCCAAATAAAAGAAAAATTTCTGATGAAATTTCAGAACTATACGAACAGAACTTTAATCTACAAGTAATTCATAGTGTTGATTGGGTCCCTAAAATCGTATGTGCGTCATGTTCGTAGCGGTTATATGGTTGGAAGAAGAGTCACCGTGAAAGCATGCCATTTGGAATACCAATGATATGGTCTGAGCGAATCGACCACGAAAAAGATAAATGCTATGTATGTGTGAATGATATGTTTGGTATAAAAAGACTAAAGGCGCACCTTATGCAGTACAAAAGCGTTTTATCGGCTCAAACACCACTTCCGCATTCGAACGTAGTACCAATTCCTAGAAAACCAAGTCTCACGGAAGAGAGCATCGCACCATCTGAGCCCGAATTAAATTTTTCTCTTTATCAACCATCCGATCTTACTCAACAATGCAAAAACATTGAAATAACAAAGCAGCGATTGGACATGTGGTGACTCGATAACTTTAAGTTGCATCACCACATTAGTTGAATTCCTTACTTCCATTTTACTTATCTTCTGTTACATTGATTTTCAACTTACATTTTACTTACCTTCTCGTTGATTCTTAACTTACATTGTACTTACCTATTGTTGATTATTAATTTACATCTTACTTACCTCAACTTAACATTTATATTATTCTTATGTTAATTTATTTACACTTTGTTATAAATACTTGTTATTATAAAAACATTTGTATAAATATTCATATTTGTATCAATCAGAAATTTTTATTTAAAAATTTCAGTTGAATAAAATATTTTCAAATAAACAGTTATAAAAAATATATTAAAAAAATAAAAATTATAAATTAAAATTTAAAAGTTTGTTGTGCACCAAATACTGGCGATCCTGCCAGGAGGCGAACTACAAAAACCAACAACTACAAGTATCGGCATTGTGCGTCCAAAATAGCAAAAACAGCAGCCGCAGTTACAACAGCATCAAACTTCATTGCCAGCACCGTCGCTCTGGCAAACGCCACTGCTTTTGGAAACCATATAGAGTCCGCCAACATCTCCGGCCTTGTTACCATCGCCAACGCCTGTAGCACCTGCTCTCCCTAATATATCAACAACCTTGCCGTCCTCGAATTTCCATCATACTACTTTTGCACAACATTTGCAAAAAGTTGGCTGAATACGGAAGTCGCCTTTTACCATTAACAGCAACAACAACAACAACATTAGCAGCAACAACAATTTTCTTTCTACATAAAAAATATTTTTGTATACTGTGTTAAATTTTTTTTGACAATTTATGTAAATCCTTTTTGTTTGTTACATTTTATAAAAATTTTTTATTCTAGTTTCTCACGAGGTACACACTTAGCTTCTTTTAACGAATATTATACAATCGGGACGTAAGAAACCAATTGTATCATATTCGTAGGCACTCCACTGCACTAGGGCAACACAAGTTAGGAAATACACTAATAGGCATACATTTTAGGAAATTATGAGTCTGTCACACACACCACCACCCGTTCCTAGGCAAACACCTATACCTTCACAAACTTCTGACCCTCTCGCTCACTTTGGCGAAGGCGACCATCGTCCCCTTATACATTTACAGACTGATTTCGCCAATCCATTTGACACTCCAATGCGGTCAGAAATTCAAGCGGCATCAGTTAAATTGCCACAATTTTGGACAACTTGTCCAGACGCATGGTTCGTCCATGCAGAAATTCAATTTCAATCAAAAGGAATTTCCACTGACAAAACAAAGTACGAATACCTAGTTACAGCTCTACCTCAAGAGGTAATCATAACGAAGCTCGACTTTATTCAAAAACCTCCGTCTTCAAATTTATATGAAGGTTTAAAAAGAACATTAATCGATAGACACACTCTGAGCGAGACTAAGAGGTTCGACAAAATTCTGTCTGGCAGCGAGATGGGTGACCAAAAACCATCTCAATTCTATAGAGCACTACTCATGTTGGCCGGTACCACAGTTGAGAGTGAATTAATCTCTAAAATTTGGCTACGAAAGCTCCCCAAAAGTCTCAATATAGCATTGACCGGATCTAATCACAAAGACTTAGATGAATTATTGAGATTAGCTGACAAACTGTGGGAAGTTATGTCAGAAACAGAAGTAGCTTCAGTTGGCAATGATACCCAACGCATCCCTAAATCTACTGAACTCACGATGATTACGCAATCGTTTGCCGAAACGACCTCAAAGATTCTAACAAGTTTCAACAAACTGGCAATTGAGGTCCAAGAACTAAAAAACGATCGATATCGTAATAATTCACGAGAAACAAATTACCAAAGATACCCAAAACGTAGATCCCCTTCAAGAAGCATATCACGACCTGTCAACTGGGTATGCAGATACCACTTTAGATTTGGTAGGGCAGCTAGACGATGTGAACAACCATGTTCATTAAGACAAAACGACACTCAACACAACACAACACAATTCGACAAACAAGGTGACTCCATAATTGCGACGGCTAATAATGGAAGTCAAACAATTCTAACACGCCGTCTTTTTATTTATGACAATGATAACCACATAAATTTTTTAATAGACAACGGAGCTGAAGTATCAGTACTTCCCGTAAATAAATTTAGACCCCACCAAAAAAATTCAGACTTAATACTGACAGCAGCTAACGGTAGCACGATTGCGACTTTTGGCAAGAAATTACTAAACGTAAATTTAAAACTAAGACGTGACTTTCCTTTTACATTCATATTAGCAGACATCACACGACCGATCATAGGAGCAGATTTTTTAACAAAATACGGACTCCTAATAGACTTACAACACAAAAAGCTCATTGATCTACTTACACAATTAACAGTCAACGCCATCACAGCATTCACATAAACATCATTACCTAAACTAATTTCACTAGAAAACAAATACACAAATATACTCAAAAATTATCCATCACTGACTACAGAAGCAGACTACAACAAACCAATTAAACACAAAACAGTACACCATATAACTACAGAAGGACAGCTACCTTTTTCCAGACCCAGACGCCTTGACTCTAACAAATACAAAATTGCTAAAAAAGAATTTGATTTTTTAATTAAAGTAGGCATTTGTCGTCCTTCAGACTCCATGTCAGCGTCTCCTCTACACTTGGTACCTAAAAAGGATGTGAATGACTGGAGACCCTGTGGTGACTATAGAAGACTTAACACAATTACAATTCCAGACCGCTACCCTTTACCACACATACACGACTTGAATATAGACTTACACAATAAACACATATTTTCAAAATTAGACTTAATCGGAGCATACCACCAAATACCCATGGCTACAGAAGACATACATAAAACTGCAATCACCACACCGTTCGGAATGTTTGAGTTCCTAGGAATGCCATGCGGTTTACGAAACGCAGCTCAAACATTCCAACGATTTATCAACGAAGTACTGAGAGAACTAGACTTCGTTTTCGTATACCTTGATGACATTTTAGTGGCCAGTGAGACAGACAGAAGAAGAACACATTAGACACCTAAATTTAGTTTTTGAAAAACTAGACAATTACGGACTAAACATCAAACCCAATAAATGTATTTTCGGCGTGGACAAAATAAATTTTCTAAGTTACACAATTTCAAACAAAGGCATACAACCATCTCCCGATAGAATTCAATGCATAAAAGACTACCCAAAACCAGAAACAGTCAAACAAATGCAGAAATTCATCGGGATGATTAACTACTACCACAGATGCATTCCAAAACTAGCACACACACTCACACACATTTACGAAATGGTAACTACAGACACAAAAACAAAGGACAAACACTTAACATGGACAGAAAACACAACACAAGCATTCGCAGAGATAAAAGAAAGTTTCGCTAAGGAAACACTACTTAAACATTTCAATAGTAAAGCAAAACTTTCTATCGCGGTGGATGCATCAAACACTGCTATAGGCGCAGTCTTACAACAAGAAAATAATCAAGAAACAGAACCACTGGCATTCTTTTCAAAAAAATTATCTACTACAGAAATAAAATACAGCACGTTCGATCGCGAACTACTAGCCATTTACCTCACAATTAAACACTTTAGACACTATTTAGAAGGACGCACATTTACCATATACACGGATCACAAACCACTAACTTCAGCATTACATTCAAAAACTGAGAGAAGTCCAAGACAAATACGACATTTAGAATACATCGCACAGTTTTCCAACGGCATCAGACACATTAAAGGTACAGATAACACCGTAGTAGACGCACTTTCAAGAGCTGAGATAGAGGCTTTCACAACCTCAGAGATTAATCTCAAAACTCTACACAAAGAACAAAATATAGATCCAGAACTACAAGAAATACTAAACAAACATATTTACAAACTAGAACAAGTACACATACCAATACTTAACATTAAAATTTGGTGCGAACAAACTAATTCAGAAACACGTCCATTTATTCCACAAACATTACGCAAACAAATTTTCGAACAAATACATAACATTTCACACACAGGTACACGAGCTACTCGAAAACTCATTACACAAAGATATTTTTGGCCTAAAATGAACGCACAAATCAATAAATGGTCACAAGAATGCATTAGATGCCAACGAGCAAAGATACACAAACATACGAAGACAATCCCACAAAAGATAGACATCCCACACGGACGTTTTGAACACGTTCACGTTGATATAGTTGGTCCCTTACCAATATCACAAGGTTACAGATATTTGCTTACCCTAGTTGACAGAAACACACGTTGGCCCGAAGCGTATCCAATTAAAGATACTAACGCTAACACTGTCGTAGATACACTCCAAAAAGAATACATCTCACTTTTCGGAGTTCCTTTGGAAATTACCACTGATTGAAGACCTCAATTCACGTCCACAACTTTTAGAAACTTCGTTAAGAATCTAGGAAGCAAACACATTACCACTTCTGCTTATCATCCACAAGCTAACGGGATTGTAGAAAGGTTTCATTGTCAACTGAAGACGTCTATAATAGCAAGCAACAATCAGACAAATTGGTACACAGAGTTGCCACTATTTCTTCTAGGACTCAGGTCCACGGTCAAAGAAGACATTAAAGCTTCACCCGCTGAGATGGTATTTGGGCAAACACTCAGGCTACCACAGCAACTAGTAATACATATCAGTCAGAATTTTAATCCATCGGACACCTTAGCCAAACTTAAAGAGGTAGTAGAAAACAAAAAGTCAAACATTACGCATCATAACACTAACTTCCAATCGTATATACCTCGAGCCCTCAGTACTTGTAACTTTGTTTTCGTACGCAACGACACGATCCGCAAAACACTACAAGAACCGTGATGGCCCCTTCAAAGTGGTTGAGAGAACACCAAAATATTTCACAATTCGTAGACATAACACTAACACAACAGTCAACATCGATAGAATAAAACCAGCCTCCCTAGACACTTAGACATCACAGACACAGTTAACCAAACATAAAGATACTAAAAAAGTACACTTTAACCTGTTAGCGAATACTACCAAGATTTTTTTTAAAAAGGAGGGGGAATAATGTGGTGACTCAATAACTTTAAGTTGCATCACCACATTAATTGAATTCCTAACTTCCATTTTACTTATCTTCTGTTACATTGATTTTCAACTTACATTTTACTTACCTTCTCGTTGATTCTTAACTTACATTGTACTTACCTATTGTTGATTATTAATTTACATCTTACTTACCTCAACTTAACATTTATATTAGTCTTATGTTAATTTATTTACACTTTGTTATAAATACTTGTTATTATAAAAACATTTGAATAAATATTCATATTTGTATCAATCAGAAATTTTCATTTGAAAATTTCAGTTGAATAAAATATTTTCAAATAAACAGTTATAAAAAATATATTAAAAAAATAAAAATTATAAATTAAAATTTAAAAGTTTGTTGTGCACCAAAGACATAATGGCACGGCAACTGAAGTTATCGCAGAATCGAGCAATCCTCCTCGCTCAACAACTCAAAGCTGTAAACATCTTAGCACCAAATGTAACAGTTTTTCAATCGCAACGACAACCATTCGTTTGCTTACTGTAACAATATTCGGGGTTTGATGTCGGCCATGAACTACACGTACAACCCTGAACAATGGCGCCTTTTTATTGATGAATCGAAAAGTAGTCTAAAAGCCGTATATCGACTGTATATCGACAACACAAAAAATTCTGTCCCCATTGCACTTTGCGTGAATACAAAGGAGATATATGATTCCATGAAACTAATTCTGGATTCTGTGAAGTATGTGGATCATGTCTGGAAGATATTTGCGGATTTGAAAGTTGTAGCATTAATTTGTGGCCTTCAGACAGGATATACAAAAAATATGTGTTATTTGTGTCAACGAGTATAAATTATACCAAGAGAATTCTTCATCCAGCCTTCCAACTTCGTTCCAGACTATCAGCCATCCACCGACAGAAAAACCAAAACAATGACAACCAACGAGTTTGTGTACTCGTTGATCTGAGTTATTGACGCTCAGCAATGAGAGCAGATTACCAATCAAGGAGAAGTAAACATGAAAATAAATATGGCAAGTAACGAAAGAAAAGGAAAAGAAAAGAATATTGTAAGTTTATCAATGAAAACCAATTTACTATTTGCCACAAATTTTACAGCTTCTTTATTGTGTTATTTTTTGGGATCTTCTTGTGTTTGCCGAATTTATGTTGTTTCGAGCTGGACATTATTGTTGTGATTTTATTTATTCTAGCTACATTTTGGTTGCAGTTGCAAAAAATAATTTTTTAGATATTTCATTAGCCGAATAGAAAGACGGAGTTCTGATTCGGCTTATGAAATAATTATTCTTTAATGAGGAGTTGCAAATATGTTTTTTTGATGAACAGAAGAAAAACGCATTTTTAAACACAACCAAAGTTAAAATTGTTTTTCAAGTATTTTATTAATTAAACGAAACCAAAGCTGCAAGCAGTGATGGCTTCAAAGTCAATCAACAAACGAACTGCTTGCCAGAAAATGATTTAATTTTTTATTAAAATGTCAATTTTACGACAAAACCATTAAACGTAGATGCATGTCGCCGTTGAATTTTTTGTTGGAATCGGAAAGATCTTTCATATGTTCAAATATATCAAAATTTTAAGTATACATGAACCATCTTTTATCAATTATGATTCGAATAGTGAAAATTTCACATAAATCCGTTCAGCGGTTCTTGAGTTTAGCGGAAGCCACAAAATGATCAATTTTTAAAAGTTTCATTTTTCTATAATAGTATAGATATAAATACAGTACGACCTCGCTCAACGCAACCCTCGCTACACGCAACTCCTCGATAATCTCAACACCCAAATTGTACGCAAAGTATAAATTGCAACAAAGTGCAGACCAAAATTTCCCAATTTTTAAAAAAATAAATTGAATAAAATGAAATTATGTTTCTGAACAAACATTTTTCGATTCACTTTAATTTGAATGTGTAGAAAATGCATATTTTTTTTTTGGAAATAGGTCTATTGGCCAATATAAAATTTTTCCTCGGTTTTTGCAATAACCTCAGATTTCGCAATTGGCTTGAATTTAATTGGTTGCGTTGAGCGAGGTCGTACTGTAATAGTATAGATAAAGATTAATATTATACTTACTATATTTATTATTATATACACATATACTTATAATTTTATTAGTATTCTTATTAGATACTTGTTCGTTATTTAACTTTGTGAAAATCACCAACAAAAATATACCTACCTGCCCAATCAGAAAAGCCTATGCTTGCAGGATCAAAAGTAGATCTTGCTTCAATTGCAAAATATTTAAGTATGTATTTCATTTGGTTATTTTTAAGAGATTTATTTCAGATAGATTTTAGGTTTAAATGTATATAACACTGTGCCACAATTTCAGGGTCATGGAATCTAACGAAAAAGAGACCAACACAGGTCGATAGTACTGATCTAGACCAACAAAACCCTAAGACGGTTTCGCAAAGTTAGCTCGCTTTTAAATGTTATAGCCTTTGAAAGATGAGCTGATTATAATATATAAAAGAAATACTTGCTATCATGTAATTTTACAATTTTGTTCAATCTCCTTTATGGTTATTATTTCTTTAAAACACATCTAAACAACAATTGTTAAATCAATTAAGACCCATCGAATGGGAAGCTCAAAAATTCAAAATTTTAGTTTACCATTTTTGTCAATGCTTAGGTAAGTTGTTTGACAAAATAATATGTAAATTTCATGCTAGGAGGAACAATTTTTTAAAAAATCGAAACATGGAAAGGAATCTTGGTACTAACCTGGTGTTTTAAAAATTTACTTTCAGAAATATTTGAAGAATCCAAATTCAGAAAGTTATCTTCGGTACCGCTTCTGATGCTCGAGATAAAATATCTCATATTAATTTATTTGTTAAAGTTATAAAATTGCATTTACGTATGCATTTCCAAGCAAATTCATTGGCGAAAATTATGCAAATTTTTAATGGCCAAATTTAAGGAAAACATTAATACTTCCATGCCACCAAAATTTAGACAATCAGATAACAATCAAAAGTTCTGTGCTATTTCGAGTGTACCTGTAGACTTGCATATCATTCACACAGGACACTGAGGGTAGAAATCGAGAGTGGCATCTTGTTTGGCGAGATATTGTTAGTTTAAGTCTATATTTACTTTTGCTTTAAACATATGCAATTTTTTTACAAAAATCAAAGCATATTTAGGCCGGTATTTTTTACTGTTTTTCTCAAAAAGCAACTTTGTCCTTGCGGGAGAGGAAGCATGCTTTTTTCTTTAAATTTGTTCCCAGTGCAACTTTTGAGACCTCTTAGAATACGAGTTTTAAAAAAAAATTGTAATTTGATACGCCCTAATGAGCACTTCATTTTTAAAAAATACTCTGCAAGAGGTAAATTTCCAATGCCTATATCTTTTAAAAGCGAGCTAACTTTGCAAAACCCTTTTAGGGTTTTCTTACTATAAACCAGTACTATCATCCTGTATTGTCCGCTTTTCCGTTAAAAAAATGTGTTGCACAGTGTAATTAATCCGAGTAAATCAGTTTCATTTGGAACATTTAATTTTTTATAATCTTTGTTTATCACGTAATTAAAATGTAACTATCGATTTTTTTAACATTTATTAGAAAAATTTTTAAAATTTAACATTTTTAACGGTTTATTATTTGTAGAAAAGTATTTTAAGACATGGCTGAGAACAAATGAAATATTGTGACGAAATTTTTTATGAGCACTTTTATCATGCATTTCTTAATTGCTTGAAAATCAACTGCTTAGGAATATATTTTTTTGCAAATTTAATTTTAACTACAGTTAAATGCACACAGAAAAAGTACGTAAAAATTGTAAAATTTATTTAAGAAGTTTCGTTCTGTTTAACAAGCCAAATTTTATTCTTATGTAAATTTAGAATTTATTAAAAGTTTTTTAAGAAGTTTCTTTCTTTCTTAAGAAGTCAAATTGTATGCTGATGTATTTTATAATACTTTTTAAGCAAATTGAATAAATTTTAAAACGGAAAATATAACATTTAAGATATAATTGACGATTTTAATTATTTCGTAAAATATTACTTTTGATTAAAATTTTATATGAATACATACTAGCTGATATACCCAGATTTAATTAAGGAGTTATATATCTTTACCCCAAGTTTTTAACTTTTTTATCAAATTTCGAGCACTGTAAGTGGTTTATGTATACTCAAAATTTTGATATATTTGATAGCCAAAGAGTTACTGACTTAGACTGGTTTTAATTTCGATTTTTGGTAAAATTTGCCGCTTTTTCCCCATTTCCTGGCTAAACAGTAAAATATATCTGAAAAGATCGTAAGAACATACGAAAGATCTTTCCGATTACAACAAAAAATTAAACGGCGACATGCATCTACGTTTAATGGTTTTGTCGTAAAATTGACATTTTAATAAAAAATTAAATCATTTTCTGGCAAGCAGTTCGTTTGTTGATTGACTTTGAAGCCATCACTGCTTGCAGCTTTGGTTTCGTTTAATTAATAAAATACTTGAAAAACAATTTTAACTTTGGTTGTGTTTAAAAATGCGTTTTTCTTCTGTTCATCAAAAAAACATATTTGCAACTCCTCATTAACATTGGCGTCGGAAGCGGGGGGGCAAGGTGGGCAGTTGCCCCCCACTTTTTTAGCTAGATAAACAATTTAAAAGGAAAAGTTATTCAAAATATCAGTTTTTTTACAACGATAACATTTTTGTATTATATATTTTCCTCTTCTTTCTCTCTTCTTCATGTTTCATGTGAAGAAAATTTGGTGAACTTTTTTTGCACCACCATTTGTACTGCCCCCCCATTTGTACTGCCCCCCCAGATGAAATTCGCTTCCGACGCGATTGCTCATTAAAGAATAATTATTTCATAAGCCGAATCAGAACTCCGTCTTTCTATTCGGCTAATGAAATATCTAAAAAATTAGTTTTTGCAACTGCAACCAAAATGTAGCTAGAATAAATAAAATCACAACAATAATGTCCAGCTCGAAACAACATAAATTCGGCAAACACAAGAAGATCCCAAAAAATAACACAATAAAGAAGCTGTAAAATTTGTGGCAAATAGTAATTTGGTTTTCATTGATAAACTTACAATATTCTTTTCTTTTCCTTTTCTTTCGTTACTTGCCATATTTATTTTCATGTTTACTTCTCCTTGATTGGTAATCTGCTCTCATTGCTGAGCGTCAATAACTCAGATCAACGAGTACATAAACTCGTTGGTTGTCATTGTTTTGGTTTTTCTGTCGGTGGATGGCTGATAGTCTGGAACGAAGTTGGAAGGCTGGATGAAGAATTCTCTTGGTATAATTTATACTCGTTGCACAATATCAAAAACGAGACTGGCCACCACGAAACAACAGCAGAATTGTCCAGCTTAATGTTATCCGCACGCAGATGCTCCCGATGGATAAAGTCTTATTACCACCACTGCACATTAAGCTCGGGATAGTGAAGAACTTTATCAAGGCTCTGATTGCACGAGGAAATGAAGTAGCCTTCGAACGATTGCAGTACATTTTCCCTCGTTTGAGTAAAATGAATATAAAAGAAGGTAAATACTTGCTTGCCACTAACATTTTCGCACAAAAATTTTTGGTAATAAATCGTACGATAACTTAAATTCAAGTGTGCTTAACGGTCCGGACATCCGCAAATTGATGAAGGACGAGAGTTTTAACAATTCTCTTAAAGAAGAAGAACTCATCGCTTGGAATAACATTAAAAATGTCATCCAAAATGTTCTTGGAATCCATCGGGTGGAAAATTGGCGTGTGTTAGTGGAAGATATGCTGCAATCTTTCGAGAGTATCGGCGTGCATATGTCCTTGAAAGTACATTTCAAGCATCACCACCAGGATCACTTTCATCGTCAATTGCCGTCTGAATCCAACGAGCATGGTGAGAGATTCCACCAGATTTCAGCACAGTTGGAACATTGGTACAGTGGTAAGCAAATGGATTCCCTTTTGGCGGATCTGTGTTGGAATTTGCGAATGGAATTGGAAGATGCCGAATGACATCCACTGTTTCCTGTTTTCCTGTTTTATTCCAAAAGCAACATTTTAAAAAAAAATTTATATATTTTAATATTATTACTTACGATAAAGAGCACATATATTTAAGCAAATATATTCAAACACACTAAAATTCCTTTTATTTTTTTTTTGGGAGGTGGGCGTGTTCGTAGTGCTACCTTTTCTTTACTACTTGGATATTTCTACAAAATAACCAATGTGGGAATTGAGCAAAACGAACCGACAAAGAGAGTGACACGAACTGGACAAAGAACAGTTTAAGGAAGACAATAACGAAAGAAAAACAAAGAATAAACGACAGCATCAATCACGCGACAAATAAAACGAACACTCGTAAAAACCCTTCGACGCGGACGGTCGCTAGTAATTAAGCCAACCTTTTGTATGTTTAAAATCATTATTAATCAATAAATTAACTTGAATGTAGTAAATCAAAGTCGCGAGTGTTTTTTTTTATTTAAAGAAGTTTGCTAGCCGCCTCTACACCAATATAATCTTATAATATTGGAAAAACTGGAAAATTTTATTTTTCTAAGAAAAAAACATTTCTGAAAATTTTTATTAATAACACAAAAACGAAATAGGGTATTGGAAAGTGGCATAACATTTTTTTAAAGTAGAATTTTAATACCTTTAATTTTCTTTATTGTTTTTGAAGATCGTGCCATTGGCTCGCAAGATATCTTAATTTAAATCCATGACAAAAGGCGTACAACAACTCAAAATAGACCATTTGGAAATACATAATATTCTTCAAATTTTGCGCCAATCTACCAAACCCAAGGACACAGTTGAACTCGGAGGACTCCCCCAAATCCGAAAAGGTGGGTCTTACCGCAGTACCAAAAATTTCGTGTCAAAAACTACAACAGTGTTTTCAACACCAAAAAAACTAGCACTTGATTCCTAAATATACTTGATCTGTTATGAATATACCTGGCTTGATATGTTTTATTGCATATCATAGCTGTTAAATGGCGATTACGATTAGTAAACAATTATATTTTAAAAATAATTGTTATCATTATAGGTCTGTTTCCGTACTTTTTGTGTAAGAAATGGGAGAAGAAGAACAAGCATAAAATCGCTCTCTCGAGCACAGAATGTGCACAGAGCGTGCTAGAACTCAAGACTTCGATTAAATTAAGAACAAGCATCAAGAAGAATAAGCAAATGTCAAATGTTTGTTTATATTTTTCACAAATATTCACAAATTGTGCTGCTAAAAATAAATTTACAAATTGCAGTTTCTTTTGGCCTTCCATTTTTAACTATAAATAAATTATTTAAAATAATCTTAAAACTTAAAACCATGGTATAAGTAAAAAATTATACAATGGCTTAAAACAACTTCGCTTCACAATCAAATTGATAATTTTAATTGGCGTTTTTTACGTTTGCCACGATTTTATAGCTTAAAAAATTTACTTCACAAGCAAAATTACTACAACTTCAATTGGCGCTATTTACGTTTGACTGGTGTGCTGTCAGAATCAGCTGTTTTGTGCTCGAAACTTGCTAGAAGCTGTTTCTGTACTTTTGCCAATATTCTCAAATTTAATTTTTACTCTCTCAGTTCGAGCTTATTAGAAGTTACACAAATCTTACACAGTGTAGAGTACGGAAACACACCTTATATAATCCTTATAATTATATAATCTTAAAGTTTATAATTAGTAATTGATTACGATTACAAATAATCAACGAAAATAATCGAAAAGAATCGAAAGTAATCAAGAAAAAATAATCCGACTACTTTTGGAAATTATTGAAATAATCAAAAAGATTAAAAAATAACTTCTAAAAGTAGTAGGATTATTTTTTTCTTGATTACTTTTGATTCTTTTTGACTATTTTCGTAATCTGAAGCAATTGTAATTAGTTTTTGATTATTTGTAGTCGTTATAATTAGATTACGATTACAAACAGAAAAGAATAGCACTTAATCAATTATTTCACCTTTTTTAAAAAAAAAAGAATCGAATTACTAATGATTACAATTAGTTACCATAATTAAGCAGCCATGTTGTATATACTTTAGAGTGGAACAAAATAAATGGAAGCAAAAAGTCTTCACCGGCTTCATATATTTTTGAAAACTCCTCGTCGACACAAATTTTGCTGCATCCTTATTTTTTTTTTTAACATAGCTTTTGACTTTTTTGTGCGACATAGCTTGACTTTACTCAAAGAAGTAAAATATAAGGAAATGGTGTTGCTTACACATACACTGTACGTGAACTGTCGCACCATTCGTAAATTGTGCGAGCGAGAAAGAGTGTGTTTTTTGACATTTCTGAAAACCCTGGCATCTGATTGGAAGACTCCTCAGCAAAATAGTTGAAAATAATTTAATTTTAAGCATTTTTCACTGCTTAAAAAGCAACAAAATTAAAGAAAAATACCACTAAAACAAATGCAATACGAGTTGTGCGCTTAAGAATTGTAAAAGTTCCCGAAAACTTAAAAACAATGCGCATTCGTTCCACAGGTAAATATGTCCATACGGTTTGAATTCTTTTAACAAAAGTGCTTTATTTAGTTTCTAACGATATTTTTTTAAACTTATTTGTGTTAGAAATGTATATATTCCTAATTAAAAATGGTTTATAAATGCAATTTAGACCCCGTTGATTTTCCGCCAGTTTGATCAAACCACATCTGTCAAAACACAAACACTGCTTCAGGGGCGCAGTCATTTTTCGCAGTTGAATACATTTTTTCAGCATAGTGAATCAGATTTAGTACCTGTTTGTTAAATTTTTCTGATTTTTACACAACAACTAGGCAGAAACACCCAAAAAAATAAGGATTTTAAAAAATTAACCTAATTTCATTTGTAATTAAAGTTGAAGTTTAGAATTTATAGGCCTTCAAATTTAGAAAAATTACCTAAAAATCTTGCTGTTTTTCTAGTTTTTCAACAAAACTAAGCTTTATGGGTATTAAAACAAAGGTAATGCGCATATCTATTCAACGAGGTGTAAAATATAGAATTCCATAAGAATTCATTAAGATATAATTTTTTTTATAATTAGAATTTGTCTTAAAAACTAGTGGTTTCTCTTTTACGAAAGCAATACATTAAAAAGATAATTATTAAAAAGATAACTACATTCAGAAGTGCTGTAGACAGAGAATCCTGTGTGGTACTTACTGAGGTTTGTAAACCCTAAGCAGCATCCGAAGGCCTCCTATTAATACATTTCTTTTTTTTTATTAAATTTGGAAAAACCTCGCGGTTTTAAGTAAAAAAGGGTTGTATCTTAAATGCATGTATTTTTATGTTTGATATCTTGTTGAATAGATACTTGTATTATCTCTCTTTTAATACCCATAAAGTTTAGTTTTGTTGGAAAACTTAAAAAATCAGATACATTTTTAGTCCACTTTTTCCAACGTTGGATGCCTATAACTTCTAAGCCAATTGCGGACGATCAGAAATTTTTTAAAAATTTAGAGTTGTTGCTATTCTTGAAATGTTTCTAAAACTTTAATGCATAAGAACAAACTTTAACAGTTTGGGTCTTCTTTTACGATGCAACCCAATACGGCCCTTTGTGATTGTTTCTGTATTTGTGTGAACCAACACCAATATAGAAAATACCACACTTTTCTGCTATTACACCACTTCCTTACATTTTACTTCTTTGGATAGCGCAATCAAAACAGATCA
The DNA here is from genome assembly GCA_963920525.1 of Dichetophora obliterata. Classification (NCBI taxonomy): domain Eukaryota; kingdom Metazoa; phylum Arthropoda; class Insecta; order Diptera; family Sciomyzidae; genus Dichetophora; species Dichetophora obliterata. The sequence goes on along the minus strand of OY986438.1, from coordinate 49,725,520 downwards.
TTGAAATTGTTGATCTTAGACATCGTTTTCAGAGAGCTCACTGCAGTCAATGCAACGAGAGCTTGTTCACTAGCAATAGAACGAATACGGTGCTGGCGCGAACACTAGGTGAAAATGGGTCACACATCATTTAAAAGTGTTAGGAGGTTGCTGATTTCGAATCTGAAGTCATAATTTTAAAATTAAAAATGCGTAATAGGGTTGCTACCTTACTTTAACGTATGCTATGCTGGTGCGAACATCAGATAAAAATGGGTCGCTGAATCCGAATCCATTGTCAGAATTTAAAAATTATGTAATTTTTTTATTTTTGTTTATTTTTGTTTGTTTATTTTAGTTTATTTTTGTTTTAACGAATTTTTGTTTCTTTTTTTTTATAACAATTTAAAAAAAGTATAAATGCACTTACGGGTTGCCACCTAATAATATGTATTTTTAACAGTTTTAAACGTCATTTATCAGTGTTAGGGGGTCGCTGATTTCGAATCTGAAGTCAGAATTTTACAATTCAAGGTGGTGGATAGGGCTGCCACCTTATTTTTTGTTTTTACGAATTCGGGGCTGGCGCGAACCAAAGGGCTAAAATGGGTCGCTGAATCGTTGTCAGAATTGAAAGATTAATACAATAAATAATAAGTATGGGGACCCCCAGAGGGGTGGATAGAGTGTAGGGGTGTTCAAAACAAAATTTGAGGTGCAAAAATCAACAGGATCAACCTACACATTTGACTCCTTAGGGGTCATGGATTTTCTGATATGAACTATAATAGACATTTTTTCTTTTTGTAGGTGGGCCTTTCATATTTTGTGTCAATAAAGTCTGCACCGAAAGAAGTGCTAGTTTTCGAACACCTTGGGCAGGCCCAATGTACGAACGAATACCGATTCGGGCGCTCGTTAGTTTATTGTGCTCGAATATAGTCGCTAGTTTTTTAGCAATTTGTTGACATAATATGGACTTACTAAGGTACTATTTCAGGTAACTTTCGAGGTACTTATTGGGTATGTTTCGGGTACATTATAGTTAAGACTCGGGCCAGTTTCGATACATATCAGCTACTGTGATACAATGTATGAATTTTGTCCTCGTGTCCTGTTCGCAAAAACTTCGCAGTTTTTCGTTACTACTGGTAGCTTTTAAAAATAAAATTGAGTCTGATACTCGGCACTTTTGTGTCTGAGTAGCTTGGTACGGACACAAATTGTTTCTCGGATTGGTATGTTCAGAAGAAATGCTGAAGAACAAAAACTAATAGGACCAGCTAATACACTTGACCTCCCATGGGGCATAGATTTTTTAATATAAACTATAATAAGACATTTTTTTTGTATTTTTTGTATGGGGACCACCAGAAGAGTGGAAGATAGAGTGTAGGTGTGCTAAAAAGAAATGCTTAAAAGGAAAAATTAATAGGACCAGCTCATACATTTGACACCCATCAAATCATCATCAGTTCATAAATTCTTGATTATGAACTATAATAGACACTTTTTTTCTATTTCTTGCGATGTTTTTTTTTTTTTGAGGATCAGCTCACTCATTTCACCCCCCTAGGGTTCATAGATTTTTTGATATGAACTTTAATAGACATTTTTTCTATTTTTTTATGTTTTTTGTATGGGGACAACCAGAAGGGTTGCAGGTAGCGTGTAGGTGTGCTTAGAAGAAATGTTGAGGGGGAAAAATTAATAGGACCATCTCATTCATTTGGCCCCCTAAGGGGTCATAGATTTTTTTATGTGAACTATAATAGAAATTTTTTTCTTTATTTTGTGTAATTTATAGATCCCCTACAATAGATTCAATTTTTCACTTCGAAAATAGCAAATCACGGACATATATGTCATATTTCAGATATCACAAACCATTAAAATCAGTATTACCAATTAACACTAGATTTACGGGTGTTGATTATATACCTTTTTATACTGAAGTGAGCCAATTTGACTCATACAACAAAATTGAATCTTTTGCAACGGTTCCAACTAATTGAAATAAAAGATGTATTATTAAAAACTTCGTTGAAAATATTTTTTCACATAAACTCTATTTTTTAAATACATTTTCCGCAAACATTTTTATTGCATTTAGCACATAAGCTCTTACATCTATTACTCTTGCATAATGCTTGAACTTGATAATTCTTCCTTTCGTCAACAGCATGAATTTTCGACATGGGAATGGCAGTGTCCTCGACAGATTGATCATGAATGTTCAAACATAAGCTTTCTTTAATTGAGGTTCACATTATCGCTCATGAATGTCAGTTAGGAGAGAATATTAGCATGAGTGATAATGTGTACACTTGCATGTTGGTTTATCATTCTTGACACAAAATTTTTGTGAGCACGTCCGTGACGGGCTCTCTCTTGCACGGTGCCTGACAATGTGTACCATGTTTACCCCACGAATTTCGCAAACGAATGAAGTGTAATAAAGGCGGCATGAATGATAATCTGGTCATGCAGCAGAATGAGAGAGAAATTAGACTAACTTGACTATTCATGAGCTATAGGCACATATTACACGATGATCGTTGATCGGCGTTCATAATATTTTTGTTGTTGCTTTCAATGCGAAACTGTCAAAAAACACTGAGAGCCAGAGCGGATGAACAATTGTTAGGGCGATCAAGATATGTTCATTTTTGAACGCTGTACATGACAGCAATCACAATCGAAACAGTGTTGCTGGATGGCAAAATTTAATGTGTTCACTTTTAGCAGCTAAAAAGTACTAGAAGTACTGCTTTTCGACTGAAAGGTATTAAAAAAAAGTTGCATTAAACCCTAATTTTTAACAAGAATTCTTACTGGAATAAAGAAAAAATAAGACTTGATCGCGATGAAACGATCATCATGTGACCTACCAACGATCAAAATGTAAAAGAGCGTAAAAAAGTGTTCATTGAACGCCGATCAACGATCATCGTGTAATATGTGCCATAATGTGTACCCCCATGGTATAATTATTGGACAAGGTAGCCGTGACAGTTTTTTGGCGATTGGTAGTTGTCAAAACAGCTAAAGGAGTTGTAGTTTGCTGCTGTTGGCTAGCTATGTGCTTATTTTTAAATTTTCTTTGATTCATTAAATTTGTTCGCGAAGTTTATTGAAATGTTTTTAGTTTGCTGCGGTTGACTAGCTATGTTTAAGTCGTCGCTTATTTTTTCACTTTTCTTTGATTAATTGCATGAACAGCTTATTTTGACAACTACCCGTCGCCGCCCGTGAGAAAAAAGCCAGTCTACGCTACTACCTTGTCAGTAATTGTGCCATGTGTACCCCACTTTAGAACTCCGAGAATAAATTTCTTTATGTAAGCCATAAGTTTCATGTTCTTAAAGCAATTAAATTTGAAATCATTTCATGAGTCAATTTGGCTCATAGCCGTAAAAAGTATACCACATTCGAATATGCGAATTGAGGGGGTCGTCGGAGTAAAGTAACCTATATTACCTATATTTCATTACGCAACTAAAACCAAAATATGTATTTTAAAAAAATATTTCGGTTTTATATATATATAGCAATAAAATTTTAAATGAGTCAAATTGGCTCAGTCCGTAAATCTAGTGTTAAGTACCAAACAATGACAGTGTAAATATTAAATAATTTTGCTCTTGTTCCAATATAATATAACGTTAATGTTTCACATCTACCCGGCGTCCCACGACTTCTCACTGTTTTTATTTTAAGCATTTTTTACAATTCTTCATCATTCAAAATGTGTATACTCTTGTTCTTTTCCCTGCTTTTCTAAAATATATTTTTTTGGGTCTTGCTTTTAAAGTTACCGTCAACAATAGATGCGCCTTTATTTTCATAACCGCAGCTTACTCGTTAAGCCTAGAAGACGAAGATATTTCTGATTCACTTGTTGACGTGTCCGTTTTAAGATCAAATAGAAAAACCCGAACTTAAATAGTGAACTAAAAACTAACTGAATATTTAGTATCTATCTTTTCTTTTGATAGCTTTGTTTGTCAAAAAAACCGTTAAGTGTGTGCTGCCATATAATTTATTTATGAAGTTATGTTTCAGGGATACAAAGTAATCAAAAGAAAAAAAAATCACTGAAGTAAATATTCCATTATAAAATTTAAAAATCCAAAATTACCGCTTCCCTTTGGTTACGATTCCCGCACCAACGAACACAAGACTTGATCGTCAATTCTTCACTCAAAAAAAAATACTGTAGTAAAATTTACAACACAATGTGTATTTACTTCATATATATGTAGTTTTATTTATTTTTAAATACATTCAATATATTTTTACAGAATTTACATTTAAATAATTAATACTACACAAAGTAGTTGCATGTAGTAAGTAGTTGTTTACATACATTTAAATTTATAAAGAATATCTACATCAAAATAAACTGCATAATATGTATTTGATAGCAATAGTATTTATTTCAACTAAAATAATTATAAAAAATCGTGATAAAGAACTGTGGTAAGTATACTTCTTAAAATTTATTATTTTTAATACAAAAATTCTTTGATTTCCTTATAATAAAAACAATCTTTGTACTGTAGCAGAAAACGTTTTGCAGTTTTTTTAATTAATAAATGAAAAAACATTTAATTTTAATGTAAATGTATTTATTTTCAAAACATGTTGTAAAAGAAAATAATTGAAATTAGTAAAAACAATTACATTTTTATTTGGACGGTGAGTTACTAATTTACATTTGTTTTAAATACATTTTTATTTATTTTTACTACAGGATTATTTTGGGTGTTGACAAGTGTAAGCCGAGACTTTTATTATTATTGACCAAACTTTTGAAATTGTTCGTGAAATAGGTTTACAATAATGCCAGAGTCGTAAAAAATATATGTTATCCAGTGTTGCTTCTTTATGTGTAATTGGTATGACTGTAGGCGCGACCCTAATATAACTAGACAAGGCAGTGTTAGGGCGGAGAGCTGGTGACCGAAACCGTCAAAAGGAAGTTAACAGCTCATACAAAATCTGCAACCAAAGAGAATGCGATAAGAAACAAAATATATGCAATAGCTGCGTTCCATTCACTTCAAAATAATCCAGATTTTTTTTTTTTTACAAGCAAGGCAAAAACAAAAATAATAATAATCCTATAACATGTAGGATTATTTTTGCTATCCATATAAAATTGTGATATAGCCTTTAAAAAATTTGAAACACAGGTCAGAGATAAAGAGATAAGAAACTTAAATTTTGTGACGTCAAAACATATGTTTTTTCCATTTTTATGTGCTTTGGTGAAACTCATTTATTGTGTACGTGAGTTCACCTCAGATCAGTGTTGCCGCGACGATTCTAATAAAAGTATCCATGAAAAGGTCACAAATGTGTCCACTTCCGAAGAAAGTATTCACATATTACAGTACTGAAACCCAATTTTTTAAGCTTTCATAACAATTCTATTTATTTAATTTGAAGACAAACAAATAGCTTTGTTAACATGTAATAGTAAGAAACAAAGCATGTACATACATAAAATAGTAAATAATTTTGGGATAAATGAGTGTAAATAGAGTGAGTATGCTATTTTTGCTAAAACGGTTTGCTAATTCTCAAAAACTATACTTTTGAAAGTTTAAGAAGAAAAAGAAGATAACAATTTTAGACAACCTGCTCCTGCCTTAAAAAGGAACATATGTACATTTCAGTACTTCAGTCTTTTATATTTTGTGCTATTTTTATATTTTTTATAAATTATGTTTATTACATTAATTGTAAAAGTTTGATATTTATACAAAAAACTTTATACAAAACATAACTGTTAAATAGCGATTACGATTAATAAACAATAAGATTTTATTTTAATAATAATTATTAAAGTTTTTTTCTAAATGACCTCTATATTAATTATGTTGACTTTATATGATTTAAATACAAATTCTAAATGTTTGATAGTTTAAATCATACTTGATTTTAAATACAAATTCTAGTTGTTTGATAGTTTAAAATCGTTTATTGAGCTTAAGGTCAAAGTTAGAACAATTAATTGTTCTAACGAATTTTTCCAAAGACAACAACAACAACAACAAAGTTTTTTTCAATATGAAAAGGAAAAAATCACTAGCTGATCTGATTGCAATTTCTACTCTGCTAAAAGCGTCATCAGAAATCTTTGTGATACCCGTGCAAGCGCGCGTTAACGCACTGCACCATCGGGGCGATGAGATTTGAAGCGTCAATTTCTCAGTTTTTCCTCCATTTCATAATGTCACATTTGTTGTTGTATTTCTGTTTTACTTTAGTTTCTATGCTTATGTTATTATATGTAGTCCAACAGCCTGCTGGAAGTCTGCACTAACAAAGCATGTTTACTGAAGTTGTTTTTAGAATTTTTGCTGATTTTGTTTTCAGCTGTTTCCGTTTGGTCGAGCTCTACCATTTGATTAAAGTTTTTTTCTAAATGACCTCTATATTAATTATGTTGACTTTATATGATTTAAATACAAATTCTAAATGTTTGATAGTTTAAATCATACTTGATTTTAAATACAAATTCTAGTTGTTTGATAGTTTAAAATCGTTTATTGAGCTTAAGGTCAAAGTTAGAACAATTAATTGTTCTAACGAATTTTTCCAAAGAAACAACAACAACAACAAAGTTTTTTTCAATATGAAAAGGAAAAAATCACTAGCTGATCTGATTGCAATTTCTACTCTGCTAAAAGCGTCATCAGAAATCTTTGTGATACCCGTGCAAGCGCGCGTTAACGCACTGCACCATCGGGGCGATGAGATTTGAAGCGTCAATTTCTCAGTTTTTCCTCCATTTCATAATGTCACATTTGTTGTTGTATTTCTGTTTTACTTTAGTTTCTATGCTTATGTTATTATATGTAGTCCAACAGCCTGCTGGAAGTCTGCACTAACAAAGCATGTTTACTGAAGTTGTTTTTAGAATTTTTGCTGATTTTGTTTTCAGCTGTTTCCGTTTGGTCGAGCTCTACCATTTGATTAAAGTTTTTTTCTAAATGACCTCTATATTAATTATGTTGACTTTATATGATTTAAATACAAATTCTAAATGTTTGATAGTTTAAATCATACTTGATTTTAAATACAAATTCTAGTTGTTTGATAGTTTAAAATCGTTTATTGAGCTTAAGGTCAAAGTTAGAACAATTAATTGTTCTAACGAATTTTTCCAAAGAAACAACAACAACAACAAAGTTTTTTTCAATATGAAAAGGAAAAAATCATCAAACAAAAAAGATTTCTGATGACGCTTTTAGCAGAGTAGAAATTGCAATCAGATCAGCTAGTGATTTTTTCCTTTTCATATTGAAAAAAACTTTGTTGTTGTTGTTGTTTCTTTGGAAAAATTCGTTAGAACAATTAATTGTTCTAACTTTGACCTTAAGCTCAATAAACGATTTTAAACTATCAAACAACTAGAATTTGTATTTAAAATCAAGTATGATTTAAACTATCAAACATTTAGAATTTGTATTTAAATCATATAAAGTCAACATAATTAATATAGAGGTCATTTAGAAAAAAACTTTAATCAAATGGTAGAGCTCGACCAAACGGAAACAGCTGAAAACAAAATCAGCAAAAATTCTAAAAACAACTTCAGTAAACATGCTTTGTTAGTGCAGACTTCCAGCAGGCTGTTGGACTACATATAATAACATAAGCATAGAAACTAAAGTAAAACAGAAATACAACAACAAATGTGACATTATGAAATGGAGGAAAAACTGAGAAATTGACGCTTCAAATCTCATCGCCCCGATGGTGCAGTGCGTTAACGCGCGCTTGCACGGGTATCACAAAGATTTCTGATGACGCTTTTAGCAGAGTAGAAATTGCAATCAGATCAGCTAGTGATTTTTTCCTTTTCATATTGAAAAAAACTTTGTTGTTGTTGTTGTTTCTTTGGAAAAATTCGTTAGAACAATTAATTGTTCTAACTTTGACCTTAAGCTCAATAAACGATTTTAAACTATCAAACAACTAGAATTTGTATTTAAAATCAAGTATGATTTAAACTATCAAACATTTAGAATTTGTATTTAAATCATATAAAGTCAACATAATTAATATAGAGGTCATTTAGAAAAAAACTTTAATCAAATGGTAGAGCTCGACCAAACGGAAACAGCTGAAAACAAAATCAGCAAAAATTCTAAAAACAACTTCAGTAAACATGCTTTGTTAGTGCAGACTTCCAGCAGGCTGTTGGACTACATATAATAACATAAGCATAGAAACTAAAGTAAAACAGAAATACAACAACAAATGTGACATTATGAAATGGAGGAAAAACTGAGAAATTGACGCTTCAAATCTCATCGCCCCGATGGTGCAGTGCGTTAACGCGCGCTTGCACGGGTATCACAAAGATTTCTGATGACGCTTTTAGCAGAGTAGAAATTGCAATCAGATCAGCTAGTGATTTTTTCCTTTTCATATTGAAAAAAACTTTGTTGTTGTTGTTGTTTCTTTGGAAAAATTCGTTAGAACAATTAATTGTTCTAACTTTGACCTTAAGCTCAATAAACGATTTTAAACTATCAAACAACTAGAATTTGTATTTAAAATCAAGTATGATTTAAACTATCAAACATTTAGAATTTGTATTTAAATCATATAAAGTCAACAATAATAATTATTATCATTATATAATCCTTGAAGGAGATGTTTTTGATAAGTAATTGATTTCGATTACAAATAATCAAAAAATAGTTACGACTACTTGGAATTACGAAAATAATCAAAAAGAATAAAAAGTAATCAAGAAACAATGATCCGACTACTTTTAGAAATTGTTTTTGGTTCTGTTTGCGGTTGACTCGCACCGTTTCAACGGTGAGGTTGTGAAGTGCAACCAGTCATTTTTAACTGAAATCGCCCATACATTGATACGGCTTTTTCAGCTAACACAGTTATACGAATAACAGTTATACGAAAACTTCATCAGTTTTATTAACAAAATTGTTGGGAGCTAAAGTATAAACTTTGGGTTCATGGTTCCTTCTCTGTTACCGCTGCTAATGCTATACATAATAAAAAAAGAATCAAACATAATTTCTAAAAGTACTCTGATTATTTTTATTCAGACAACTAATAAGTATTTTTCACTGTCTTAAAAGTACTGTCTCGTGTAACCCCTGTGTTATCGTTTATAAATAAAAATAAATAAAATAAAATAAACTGGCCATTTCAGCCCTTGGAAGGACTTTGACCTAGCTTCTATTGATCAAATGTGTTGTGTGTGTGTTGTTAAATGTTTGATCACATATGATCGAGAACTGGACCTACGTGTTTTATGCGTACTTCGAACGGCTTATGTTCTCAAGAAGCTTTACATGGCAATTTTTACTCTCTGAGGTTTGCCATTGTCTGGAGAGAGGTGACGGCCGAACAGAAAAGTTAATTCAATTGAAAAAACATTCTGTCTGAGCTGGAATTGAACCCAGGCTACCGCGGATCTTTAGCTTAGGGGCCACGCACTCTACCCACTAGGCTACGGCACAGTTTATCTACAGGCTACCCACAGTTTATAGTGAGACTTAAATTAGAAAAACTTCATTCAGCAGCAGCTGTGCTATGAGGCAGACTTAATATATTTATCACAAAATTGTAAAGTTCTTCGTAAAGAGGTTGCGTTAATGCATTTTTTGATAAAAAAGTACTGTCCAAAAATGTCTCAATGTCATAATTTTTCTTAAAGTTTTTGTTGAATTTAAAGAAATGTCTCCTTTTTTATATTTTTGCAAATAAAAACATATATTCATATATGAGTACAAAAAAGTATCCATAAATTTTTCCTAACGGCAACACTGCTTGGACTTATTCCTATGGTGTAATTATTCTAAGATAATTTCACCATGATGTTTCAGGGATGCTTTCCATTGCATTTCCGAAACCTTTTTTGGGATACCTTTTGTTACCCATTTTGTTCCAATAATATGCAGTTTTACAGTTATCGGACCTCAAACGTAACTGGTGAAATTCTTCAATCGACCAAAAACCAGGGTTGTTTTCCGTTGATTTTACGACCACTTATAAATGTTTTGTGTTAGTATTGGAGCCAATTTAACGTAAAATCGAACATAGTGCTGTCCCTCTCCAACGGAGTTTCCCATCTCTTTATCTCTGACACAGGTGCCGCGCCTGAATATTTTTATGAGCTGTCATTTCATTTTTCGAATATTTTGTTTGTTTGATACAATGACTATAAGGTAGCCATGACAGCTACCTATTTTCTCACGAGCTGCGACCATCGAATGTTAAACAAAAGAAAACAAAACAAACCACGTGTATCACACACATTGGACGCATTCATCGGAGCCAAAAATTGCACTTAAATTATTTATATAATTGCATAATAAATATTAATAATTAAATTAAATAATTTACAATTTTTCTGACGTTTAGAGTAAAACACATTCAGAAAAAAATATCGTTCACTAACTGTGAAACCTAAATAAGAGCGTTAAGCGGTGCGTTGCCAGCCGCTTTCCGCTAACGCTGAATTTTCATCCCTAAATAACAGCGGCGGCCGCATGTCAGATGTTGTCAAAAAGTGTTTGGCATACAAACTGCATTCAGCGGAGTCAACACTTGTGAGCTGTTATGGTGGCGATACCTTAGTGAGCGATGTTTTTTCTTAATATGTTGTTACTCTTAGGGCCGCTTTCTCAATGTCTGGTTAAGATCTAATCAGAACTTTAACTAGCAGTTAGCAAAAAAGCCCTTTCTCAATGTTCGGTTAAGGTTGAACTGTCAGTTAAGAGCTGATTAAGTTATCGGCAAGTTGTGGTTTCGGTTAGCGCCATTTTAGGGTAAATGATTTCGAAGAAGCTGTCAAACTTTAAAATTTAAGATGGCGGATAGAGTTGCCACCTGGATTTTTTTTTTGCGAATTCTTGTAATTTTGAAATTCTGACAACGGATTTAATTTCGAATGTAATGTCACAGTTTTAAAATTTAAGATGGAGGTTAGGGTTGCCACCTAAATTTTTACTACAGTATTGCCACCTAAAAATATGTCTTTTTAAGAGTTTTAAACGTCATTCATCAGTGTTAAGGGGTCGCTGATTTCGAATCTAAAGTCGGAATTTTAAAATTCAAGATGGTGGATAGAGCTGCCACCTTAATTTTTTTAGTTTTATAAATTCGGGGCTGGTAAATTTTAAAATTCTGACTTTAGATTCGAAATCAGCGACTCCTTAACACTAATACATGACTTTTAAAACTCGTGAAAATATATATAATTAGGTGGCAACCCTATTATTTCAAAATTTTATAATTTTGAAATTCTGACAACGGATTCGGATTCAGCGACCCATTTTTGGTGTACCATTTTTTTGCCAGCCCCAAATTTATAAAACTATAAAAAATTAAGGTGACAATCCTATCCACCATCTTGAATTTTAAAATTCCGACTTTAGATTGGAAATCAGCGACCCCTTAACGCTGATGAATGACGTTTAAAACTCTTAAAAAGACATATTATTATATATTACATATATTAACCTCCATCTTAAATTTTAAAACTGTGAATCCGTGATTCACAAACTGTGATTTTTAAATACGTTGTCAGAATTTCAAAATTACAAGAATTCGCAAAAAAAATCCAGGTGGCAACTTTATCCGCCATCTTAAATTTTAAACTTTGACAGCATCTTCGAAATCATTTAACCCTACAATATTTTATGTCCGACATAGAGGAGGGGAGATATTGGCGAATGACCGATTTTGGTGAACTTTGAACCCGAATATCTTCTAGCGCATACATGGCATCATAGGGAACTCTTGGCAGGTTTTTAATTATGCCTTAATTAAAAGGTTTGCATCAAATAAATTTCTATGTAAATAAAAAAAAATCACCCTGGCAATGAAATACAAAAACCCACGGGCAAAGTCAAAAGATATGTCGCAGAAAACACTAAGGGCTAATTTTTCAGTGCGAGCTTAAACTATAGTCAAATTAAACTGAGGTTAACTTACCAAAATTGGACGTTAAAACTCATCTTAGGCAAAAAAGGAACACATTATATATTAATTTAAGTCAATTTAACTTCAAAGAATGCTAAAATATCTAGTTAAACAGAATTTAAACATCCAATTTGATGAGTTAACCTCAGTTTAATTTGACTAGAGTTTAAGCTCGCACTGAGAAATTGGCCCTTAGGAAGCAGAAAACTTAGTTTCGACGAGGAGTTTTCAAAAATATATGAAGCCGGTGAAGTTAAAAATTCGTTCCACTCTAATGTATGTACGTAAATATAAATATTTTACTGGGATCTACTGCGTATCTTTACTATATTTGCATTGTTAGTAAATAACATTAAAACCAAGTTATACATTAGATTATTGAGTTATAACTATTTTCAACGCAATCTTCTTTGCTTTAATAAATATTGATATTGCCTCTATGCCACATTAAGTCTACAGATTTACTAACTCCTTCAATATTTGTCTTTAGTGTTATCTAATATTCGGAGTGTCTGTTGGAGGTCATAAGGAGTTTGACGATTTTTCCAAGACAGGACCAACTCTTACAAATAAACCTTGGACAAATACATCCCCTAAAGCATTAGTAAACTTTTGGAAGAACAAAAAAGTCTGGCGAAAAACTTGGAATGGCGACGAGGGCCTTAAAATAGACTATGTTCGAGTTTATGCTCTATAAAATTTTTCGTTCTATTATAAATTATAGTGTCATTAAAACATTTTTTGGAAAATAATTGAACATATGCACCTTTGTGTTTCTTATATTAAAGAAATATATTAAAGAAAACACTGAAATACCCCGATAGCCGTATTTTAGTAAATTTGAAGTTTTGAATGTTGTATAATTTGATTACGTCATTTTATAGGGCGTTGTTTTTATTGGTATGTTAAGAATTTTGAACTCTGAGTACATTTGAATTATATAAGCTTATGTGTAAAATATCAAGATAAAACAATAATTTTTTGGTTTTTTTTTTTAAGTTTTTTCTTTTCTGAGGACGTCACTTTGTCATTCTATAATGAGCTGTTTTTATTTAACGTCTTTGATATCTTTATTTCTAACTAGCTATTTTATTTTTTTACAAAATTTACAATTCCAGACATCGAGGGCATAGTAAAGATTAAAACTTATTTGAAAATTTTAAGGAATTTTTGTGGAACTTAAGGAGTTTTCATAAAGCCACTCTCTTTGGAAGGTAGGCCTGTTTTTCATTTGGTTTTTACAAATTTCAAGCTCAAAGTGCACATTAAAGCTTATGTGCAAAATTTTAAACCATTAGATTAATTTTTGTGTAATTTAAAGAGATTTTACCATTTTGATAAAGTCAATTTGTATGTGAGATAGGCGTGGTTTGCATTTGATTTGGACTTTTTCGAAACTGATCTTTATTTCTTAATAAAAATCTTAAATATTTAATTTCCTTACGATAGCACTAAAATAACGTACGTATCGTGATCACAGACAGACAGACGGACGTGACTAAGTCGTTTAAGGCGATGATACTAATACAGCCCGATTCTTAATAATTTTTCCCAGGGAATCGGAAAAGGGAGTTTTAATTTTTAAGATAGCAGATGAAGACATCACATTTTTTTTCTTACACTTTACGTTTGATGAATAAATTTGCATTACATATTACCAAAATGTTTTTTAACTTTGTCTTAAAAATGGAAACTCCCGATGACAAGGAGTTACAAAGTTTATATACCCCTTAAGCTGTATGCATGGAAGTATAAAAATTTAAATTTCAAAGATAAATGTAAACATATTGAATGAGTTTCCATGCAGTTGGAAAGAACGAACTTTTAATGAATTCAATTTCGAAGTGAAAATGAATTCCATGCGTCCAATGGATACACAAAATACATCCAAGCGTGCAACTCTTACCGTGCACACTCACTGATAATTTATATATCATTTATGTCTGGCAGTACTGAACAGCAGTAATTGGCAATAGCAAGCAAAAGAGACAGAACTACAAGACATATAACTTTGTCGCATTTCTTTACACTAGTCTTGCAATTAATCATAATCTGCCTTATTCTATTCAGTTTTCTTGTAAAACGTCGTATAAAACGTAAAATTAATTTTTGTCGAGTAGAGTGCAATTTTTTATAAAAAGGTGATTAATTCAGCCAAAAAAGCTTTAAATTAGTTTAATTAAATTTATTGCTTAGTTATTGTGCAAATAAAAAATAAACGAATATGTAAACAAAATAAATAGAATTTCGCAAAATGTATCGACAGCTGTGAATAATACTTAAATCATTTTTTAGAACCTAAAACCGAAGTAAAACTTAAATTCTTTAGGCAGACAAAAAATGTTTGTGTAAATTGCTACATTTAAATTATTTTTAAAATTTTCAGTTTGTTGCTGTTGTAAGAAAATAAAATACATTGCATAAAAATAGAAAACTAACTCCATAGAGTTTTGAAGCAGAAATAAAAGAAAAGAAAAATAAAACCAGTTTCAACGACTAACCACACGGAAGTCTTCTATTTGACAGCAATTTAATGAGCCGATCACCGATAGACAGCAGCTGGCCATTAAAAGTACGGAAGGCCTTGTAACTAAGGAGAAAAGCAAAAATCAGAAATAATGGACATTTTGGATATTGATGAGGCGCTCAAAGATGATTCCTTCATGTTAGTTACCACAAAGTTATAATAACTTTTCTACTAAAAGCTGTTTGTAATTTAGATTTTTGGAGGATAAAACACATGATGATGTCTCAAACATATTGCAGCAATGGAAAAGCAACAATTGCATGCAGCAGCAGCAGCAACAACAGGAACAAGGTGAGAACAATCCCACTTCATTTATTTGAGCCATTCATTACTGACACAATTAAGCTAATATGCTTGCATTGGCTGGTCTTAACTTTCTTCCGCATTGCTCTGCAATTTGTAGACGTGAGGGAGTAAGTTGAGTAAAGTGGGGCCATCAAGCCATTAATTAACATTGGTTAATTCACAAATATATTTTAACATCACGACATACATAACCTTCGGCTTGACGATCAGTCGATTTCATGAGTTTGTAATAAAACTAAAAGCTCCATCTCATTGCTTGCAAAAGTAGGTGTAACGTGTGCGTCATATTTTCTAGGTAGATAGACCACTTTCTCAATGATGATGAGGCTAAGTTATAAATTTAAGAACGGCATGGGCATCAGCGTCAATAGTTTAAGTCCAATATTTAAATTCTTCGGTGAACAGATAACCAGGACCTTGTCACTCTATAATGAGCTGTTTTTATTTAGCGTCTTTGATATCTTTATTTCTAATTAGTTATTTTTTATTTTTTAAACCAAGTATATTTATTTTTGACTGTAATTTTGTCTGTAAGAACATCTGCATTTTAAAGACTTCTAATTTGCTAAACTAAACTGAAAGAAGTCTCGATATTCTGCAATTCTTAACTGGAAAAGGAAAGACACTTTGCCTTTCTTAAGCAAATAAAAAATAGGTTCCAGACAAAATGACAAATATTTCAATAAAATAACTTTTCACTCAAAAGGCTAAGTAAGAATGCCATTAAATTATTTTAAAAAATAATAAATTATTTTAATAAATAAAAAAATACTTTAATAAAGTTACCTATCGTATTTTTCGAGAAATTAAATAAAAAAGTGTCGAACTGAATAGCTGAAAATTTTAGATTTGTTTATAATGCAAGAAACTATGTTTTCGAATATTTTACTCCAAAGTCTCAGTTACTTTGCATCACAATATCCGGCAACAATAAAAACTCAATATCCGATATCTTATCCGGTATATATATTTTATTTAAATAAATATTTAATGCACTAATTATGGCGGCTTTTATTTAAATGTGAAAGTATCTTCCAAAAAACTTTTTGGATACGTATTCACTTTTATGATATATTCATATATAAACTAAAAAGGGAGAAAATCGTTTAATTAGTAAAATTATTTAAATTAATAATCAAAATTAAGAAGAGGTAGAATATTGTTAATTAAAATCTAAATTATCAGCGTTCGAAGACAACAGGGATTTCGCTTGTTTTCGTAAACCAAGCCAGCTTCGGAAAAGAGACTCTCACTATAAACGCTAATGCAAGGAGCTGAAAGGTGCGTTTTGGCAAGCGATGCGAAATGAAGTTATTTTTTGGAGATAATCGTTCACCATGTGTAAGAATTGCGACTGCGATACCTTTCAAACTCCATTCAATAAGTATTCTTCAAACTCGATCGCAGTTGGGTTTTTCTCTTGATCGCGACACTGAATATTATTTTCATCTGCCACTTGCGTGTCGTGAGATGTGAAAATTACTTTTGCCATTAGGCAATAATTTTATTGTAGTAAAAATTACTTAGATTTCATTATTTTAGTAATTAATTTTACCATGTAAAAGGTGTTTTCAACTTTATTTGCCATAAACTAGTGGCAGCACTCCATCCTTATATTGTAGCGTGTGGAATTAGAAATATATTTGATTTGGTGACAACGAGGCCATCCGGTAGGTAAAGATATTCGGCCATACAGCCTTGCAGCTCGCCGGATATCCGGCCAAATCACTATCCGTTGCATCTCTAATCACAATTTTAAAATTTATTCCAAAATTTCAGACTTCTTTCGTGTAGATGAGAAGAACTTTTAGCAAAAATAAATTTAAATTTTTTTTTTACGTAGAATTACGTCTTACAGCGCGGTTTGTATGGGGGTCATTTTCACGAATTTTTTCAAAGTGATATTTGACACTTTGGGGTATACATACAGCCTTTAATATTCATCGTACAAAGAAAAAAAAATGCCAAAATATCAGTTTTAGTGGGAATAAAACGAATATCTAATAAAAAAGCAAAATCTAAGAAGATGAAAAATTCATATATTCGTATGAGAAATGCACAAGCTGCTTAGCTGCTTATGCCGTGGTTATGCTAGCCAAACATGTTCGGTGTTCATTTTTGTTAATTTGTTCTCTTCGCTGAAATGTTTGTTTGGTGGTTATGCTATGATTAGTGGCACAGTTGCATTATATGTAATAGTATGTCAAAACACAAAAAAGCACAACCCTAATTTGCATTTTTGTACTTAAAATTAACGAATTAAAATATACGAACTGATATTACTTACTCTGAATTTTAATACAATCAGGGTTTTCACAAGCTATCGTATTGTTGTATGTCGTATTGCTTTTTCAATAAAAAAATACAACAACTGTGAACATACCCTAAGGGTTTATTTTGTTGTATGTCGTATTTATACAGCTGACTGAAGAAACAGACAAATGACTGGAGAAAATGAATTTTTTTAAATGCCTAAACAAAACGAAAAGAAAGAAATAATAAGAGCTTTGTGTGAAAAGTATAGACTTGATCTTCGTATGAATCAGAAAGCCCCATCAAAACTTTCAATTTCTTCTACAAACCTATTTGCCTGGCAAAATAAAAAGAAAAACTGTTATGATAGTGATGTTACTTATGAAATGTGCACGGTAATAACAAATTCGTAACAAGAAAGAACAGCACTGATGAAATACGACAAACAGTATACATACCAAACGCGATTGTATTGTCGTAAACTAGTTTTATGTGGAAGGCAACAACAAAAACTATACAACTGTTGTGAAAAAATACGACAATACAACAATACGACAGCTTGTGAAAACCCACAATACAATCGCGTCGGAAGCGAATTTCATCTGGGGGGGCAGTACAAATGGGGGGGGCAGTACGAATGGTGGTGCAAAAAAAGTTCACCAAAATTTCTTCACGTGAAACATGAAGAAGAGAGAAAGAAGAGGAAAATATATAATACAAAAATATTATCGTTGTAAAAAAACTGATATTTTGAATAACTTTTCCTTTTAAATTGTTTATCTAGCTAAAAAAGTGGGGGGGGAACTGCCCACCTTTCCCCCCGCTTCCGACGCCAATGCCACAATATCTTAAACAAAATGGTTTGCATATATCTGACATGCTAGCCAGCTGTTTATGTTAAGGGTTACTTTAAGACACAATCAACTTCACTTTTTAATACTTTTACCTACTTTTTTGATGCTATTATACAAAATGACTACAGCCAACACTGGAAAGTTCGGCATGTATGGCGTTTCAATCAGCAATCAAAATGTTCGGTCCGAGAGCGAGAAAATAAATATGAGAAAAAGTTCATTTTTTCATTTTATACGTGAAACAATAACAACAAAAAATGTTCGGCAATCATGTTTGGCTAGCATAACCACGGCATTAGCTGCATATGCTGTTTTTAAGGTTGTTGTAGTTGTTGTGTTTGCTTGTTTGGTTCCATGGTATAACTATTTTACAAGGTAGCCGTGACAGTTTTTTGGCGATTGGTAGTTGTCAAAAACAGCTAAAGAATGTTGTAGTTTGCTGCTGTTGACAAGCAATGTGCTTATTTTTAACTTATCTTTTATTCATTAAATTTATTCACGAAGTTGATAGAAATGTTTGTAGTTTGTTGCAGTTGACTAGCTATGCTTAATTCGTAGCTTATTTTTTCACTTTTCTTTGATTAATTGCATAAACAGCTAATTTTGACAACTACCCATCGCCGCTCGTGAGAAAAAAGCCAGTCTACGCGGCTACCTTGTCAAGTAATTGTATCATGGTTTGGTTCGTAATTACGTCGTTCGTTATTGTGCTGCTTTTGTTGTTGTTGTTATTGTTTTTATTAAACATACATTAAAACATACATATATAAATACACATCAAGGATTATATATTCAAGATTCCGCCTTGCGCATGTCCGCTTTCTTTGTGAGCACGTCCATGTGACGTCAGAAGTGCAAGAGAAAAGAGAGTCAAACTGACCGAATAAAACGTAGAAGACAATTTCGATTTAAATATCTCCTCATTTTCTTATAAAATCTTGGTTTTTTAAAAGAAATAATTTTAAATCAAAAAACAACGCTTGTACAGAAAAAATGTTAATATTTTTCATTACTATCTTTGATAAAAATTTTATATCTTATTGGGGTATTAACTTCCGTGTTGACCCCTTCACAAAAAAATAGCTATTTTGTTCGATTTATTTTGAGAGCAGTTTGGTTGTTTCTTTGTGTGTATTGTGTTTGTTTCCCAATTAGCCAATCAGATTCATTTGATTAGTTTCGTTTATTGTTTATGTGATATTTTTTTTGGATGTATTTTCACTTATGACGTAGACCTGCACAGTAGATTGCCATTTCTGCGCACTTAAGGCGTGATCTTCTTTATATTATTCTAGAATACACATCAGTTGCGTTCCTTTTTTTTTTTGTTTCCCAGATAGCCAATCGGCTCGGTTTCAAATAAGCGTACCATTTATTAAGTTGTATATTAAAGTTGGTTTTCTATGATTTAGATTCAAACTCTAAATGTTTGATAGTTTAAATCATTCTTGATTTTAAATACAAATTCTAGTTGTTTGATATTTTAAAATCGTTTATTGAGCTTTTGGTCAGGTTAGAACAATTAATTGCTCTAACGAATTTTTTTCCAAAGAAACAAAAACATTTTCAATATGAAAAGGCAAACATCACAAGCTGATTAATTAGTTAGCTGATTGATTACCTAGTTAGAGCAATTGATTGTTCTAACCTGACCTAAAGCTCATTAACGGTTTTAAACTATCAAACAATTAGAATTTGTATTTAAATCATAGAAAATCAACACAATAAATAACAAAGTCTATAGAAAACTTTAAGTTTTATATTAATTTTATTTGTTGTTAAACAATTGTAACCTTGATATCAGCACTACCTTGATTTCAGTACAAGATTCAATGCATATTTCAGCATTTTTTGGCGAACGGGTGAAAAAGAGAGGGAAAAAGTACCGTTTAAGTAATGCCGTTTTAAGTACCGTTTAGCTGGCACAGTAACATTCATGGCTTGTTGGGTTGTAATGCAATAGAGAATACAGATGCATGTAGCTAGAGAGCCAGTATGTGGCTCAAAAAAAAATGTACTACTACTAGCCAAGGTTGCAAGTTAAAATTTAATAAAATAAAAAAAATATCAAAAAAAAATTCACGATCATTAAAAATGACCACAAAAATACAACACGTTTTAAAAATACCACCCAAAATTCCATATGCATTTAAAATTGCTACAAAAATCTCATTCGCATTAAAAAATACCACAATAAGTCCCATATGCACAAACAATTTAAAAAAAATTTAGAAATACCACAAAGAAAATTTGCTTACTAAAAAAGAAAAAAAAATATTAGAAGAATATTACCACACTCCCACGGAAATTTAAATAATACCCCGCTGAATTTCCAAGCCAATTAAAAAATACCACGCTGAATTAAAAATTTAATAGGAATTCCCAGAAACAAAAATTCCTAAGGGCAATTATAAATTACCACGAATGGGATTTTTCCAACATAACTGGCAACGTTGCTATGAGCTGCTGGTATTGTTGTTTTGGTTCTGCATGTGTTGCAAAGGGCCGTTTTTCACTCGGCAATTCTATGAGCAATAATTGCTTTCGCCGCAAGTAGTTTGTTGACTACTCGGGTTTATAGGGGACTTTCGTAAACACCCTCATGCGGGCGAATAATCCACAAACTGCTTGCGGCAAAGGCAATTATTGCCGAGTGAAAAGCGGGACAAAGAGATCTTGCTACCAGAGCAATAATTGCTTTCGCCGCAAGCTCGACAATTTTCGTGTGTAACGAGTAAAAAGCGGGACATAGTAAGCAGAGTTCTGTTTATTTTCTGTGGACGATTCGGTTCATCCCCTCTAATGCCGTGGTTATGCTAGCCAAACATGTTCGGTGTTCATTTTTGTTAATTTATTCTCTTTGCTGGAATGTTTGTTTGGTGGTTATGCTATGATTGGTGGCACAGTTGCATTATATGTAATAGTATGTCAAAACACAAAAAAGCACAACCCTAATTTGCATTTTTGTACTTAAAATTAACGAATTAAAATATACGAACTGATATAACTTGCTCTGAATTTTTATTATAATATCTTAAACAAAATGGTTTGCATATATCTGACATGCTAGCTAGCTGTTTATGTTAAGGGTTACTTGAAGACACAATCAACTTCACTTTTTAATACTTTTAGCTACTTTTTTGATGCTATTATACAAAATGACTACAGCCAACACTGGAAAGTTCGGCATGTTTGGCGTTTCAATCAGCAATCAAAATGTTCGGTCCGAGAGCGAGAAAATGAATATGAGAAAAAGTTCATTTCTTCATTTTATACGTGAAACAATAACAACAAAAAATGTTCGGCAATCATGTTTGGCTAGCATAACCACGGCATAAGGCGCCTGTTAAGGCTGGATTAGCCAAGCGTAAGGTAACGTAGCGCGACGTTGCCAATTGTCAAGCTAAAATCTGTTTAATGATAAATGTGTACAAGACCCCTTTTACATTGATCAAGACTTGAAGTCAAGTTTTTTTGACGTTCTCTTTTGAACTTGACGAAAGCTTACACATTGGTCAAGACTTGAATTCAAGTTCTTGTCTTCTTTCCTTGTTTTCTAAAAATAAAACGAGATAGGTAACAAGCAAATTAATTATAGTTTATAGAAATTTGCAAACTGAATTTTATTTTTTTACCAAGATGGAAGTTAAAAAAGGTTTTTGCTTAAAAATTTAATGCAAAATTAAATTATATTGGATGCAAAAAAATTTTAATGCAACCGAAGTCTAACAAACTCACATTGATATGCGAAAAATAAAATAAAAAGCACTGTCAACAACGTGAAAATAGCAAAAGGAACACGAAAAAACACGAAAAATTGCCGGTACAGCTTCAAGTTTCTTTTTCCCTTCCGTCGCTTCCGATGTGCGGCGAATTGCCTACAAACTCTGAAACTTGACTTCAAGTCTTGACCAATATAAAAGGGGTCCAAGTCGTTACCGAAATCGTAACGTGGCGTGACGCAGCGTAGAAGTCTGTAGAAAATAGATTTCTACGCAACGTTACGATTTTTGGTAGTTCGACAGCTGTGTTACAAGCGAAAAAATTTGTTTAACTTCACATTTTTGTAAATTTTAATACTATATAAGAAAGAATGCAATCTTTTATTGACGAGGAGAAGTAAATAAGCCTTCTAGAATAAAATGAGTGCCCTGCACTACGCCGCCTGCACTACGTTGGATTACGATTTCGGTAATCGCTTATCCTCGAGGCAACGTCGCACTACGCTACATCCCGCTGCGCCACCTCACGTTACGCTTGGGTAATCAAGCCTTTACACGTTCAATATATTGACGGATCGTGATCCAGATCGCAAAATATTTAAATATTTTGAAATCTAGATCGCGGATCGCAAAAGTGTCAATAAATATTGAACATGTAGCATATTTTGTGTCATTAAAACGCGATACGGCAGTAGGCGGTGAAATAAAAATTAGCGGTATTCACGGTATTCACTTGCCTGTGCATTTAAGTACTTGTGCAGTTAGGTTTTCGTGAGCACACTTAGCCAAAATTGTATGAATACTGACGCGATAAATATTGAACGTGTAGCATTCAACCGCGAACCATCAATCCATGATTTTGGATCGCGATCCAAGTATCACAATAAATATTGAACGTGTAACAGGCGCCTTACGCTGCTCAGCCGCTGTGATCTTGCTCTTCTCTGTGCGTCATTGTTTTAGAATTGCTTAGTAATTGTTGTTGGTTCAGTTAGCTGAAATTTTTTAAATGTTTTTAATTTTTACTCGACATGATCAGCTGTATTTGACAACTAGCTCGCTTTTCTCTGCTTTACCTGGTTATTCTGCCATGAGTTGGAGTACGAATAAAATGAACGTTTATTTTCAGCATATATGTACTACGCAAAATTGCGCATGCGTTACTAAGCATGCGTTGTGCTTTAAAAACTACATTTATTTTTTAAATACCATAATAAATTCGAATTATTTTTATTATGCATTATATTCTTTCCATATTAAAAGTTTATTTTGTTAACTAAAATTTTAGTTTTAAATTACTTTTAAAATATACATATATGTATGTATATGCTCTTTACTACAGGAAAAATAAATAATTCAAATGTACCCATATTTATTTCCATTAATTAAACATAACTTTGAATTACATTTAGTTTTAACCAACAAAACAAATGAAAAAGAACAACAAATTCATCACCATAAATATCAAAAGAAAACTTTTTATAAAACAAAACAAATTTTTACATGAATTTAATTGTGAGCATTTTAGATCCGGTAAGTTTAAAGAAGGACAACAACAACAAAATTTGTTTTTGAATAATTTTTATTTAGAAGATGAAATACTTTAAAAAAGTTTTGAAGAATATACATGAAAAACCAGAATTTTTCTCTATTACTGTATAAAAAGGAATTCTACGTCTATACTTACGATACTATCGAAACTATGTCTTTTTTTTTTGAACATATGTATTTAGAGCTTCTAATTACAAATCTGAAAAAATAATGGCCGCTCTCATATGGTTTAGAAGTTATAGGGGTCCAAAGTTGGAAAAATGGGCTCGAAAAACTTGCTATATATTTGCAATATATTTAAACAAAACTAAACAAAATGGGTACTAAAAGAAAGGCTATGCTATTACCTATTTAATAAGCTATTAATTATGAAATTCCATTAATTACTTTTTAAAATATAACTATTTTTATGTACCAACTATTAAATAAAAGTTTGTTTTATTTAATTTATACTTTTAGCTTAATTTATCAAAACATGAAAAATTTCGTTTTAACATAAATGATTTTCTCAACAAAAAGTTTGTTCTATTTTGACTTCCACCTTAATATATCAAAACATTATACGTCACTTTTGTCGTACTTATGATACGGAGAAATTTAACAAAAAATTTTTGTGTTTATTAGAAATCGTTGCGTGGGGCCATAGTGGGTGAAAAAAACTTCACTTCAAAAATCCAAAATGTGTTTTTTTTCCAATGACAACTTTTGATCACTAGCCACCATTGATCCAAAACAATAGTTCACCTCTTATGAGCTAGAAACACTATTTTTAAAGATTTGGCGGTTCGGATGCTCTTTGTTAGTAAATTTTTAAATTTAAAATCCATAGTAATTAAATATTTATCAGACGGAAACTTTAAAAAAGCTATACACGTGTAATGGCTTCTGAATATTTAACCTTTAGCAAAAATTGTCTTTTTTCATTTTTTTTTTTTCAAAATGTGTATTAAAAAAAGGCACAGTTTTGATAGTATCGTAAGTATAGACGTAGAATTCCTTTTTATATAGTAATAGAGAAAATTTCTGTTTTTTTTTTATTTATATTTTTCAAAACTATTTTAAAACATTTCATCTTCTAAATAAAAATTATTCAAAAACAAATTTGTTGCTGTTGTTGCCTTCTTTAAACTTACTTGATCTAAAAAGCTCACAATTAAATTCATGTAAAAATTTGTTTTGTTTTATGAAAAGTTTTCGTTTGATATTTTAGTGATGAATTTGTTGTTAATTTTTTATGTTGGTTACAACTAAATTTAATTCAAAGTTACGTTTAATTAATGGAAATAAATATCGGAAAAATTTGAATTATTTATTTTTCCTGTAGTAACGAGCATTAAGATATATAATATATATATCAAACGAAAAGTTTTTATAAAACAAAACAAATTTTAACGTGAATTTAATTGTGAGCTTTTTAGATCAAGTAAGTTTGAAGAAGGCAACAACAACAACAAATTCGTTTTTGAATAATTTTTATTTAGAAGATATAATGTTTTAAAATAGTTCTGAAAAATATAGATAAGAAAAACCAGAATTTTTCTCTATTACTGTATAAATTTGTCGGCCTTTGTAGTCTAGTGGAGAGTGCGCTAGACTCTCAACCCAGAGGTCCCTGGTTCGAATCCGGGCTCCGGCATGGTTCTTTTCACTTTCTTTGTTCTTTCCTACATTTAAGAATTATGGAAAACCAAAAATCCACAGCTAAATTATGGAAAATGTGGAACTAAAAGGAATGGAACAAACTAAAGGACTGAAAATGCTTGCCGAGGTTAAGGCATAACACTAGCCTCGGTTAAAAGCAATTTACTCAAATTGTCTTTCAGGGTTGTTTCGCCTAATCAATAATTCACGTATGGTTCCAATCAATTCTTCTAAATAAATCTATCCCTTTCCTTTCAGGTCAAAGACCAAACCTTGTTTGTATAAGGCGCATGCCTTGGTTCTTTGATCTTTAAAAAAAAAAAGGAATTCTACGTCTGTACTTACGATACTATCGAAACTGTGTCTTTTTTTTTGTAGCCAAATACTGGCTCTCTAGCTACATGCATCTGTATTCTCTATTGTATTACAACCCAACAAGCCATGAATGTGACTGTTCCAGATAAACGGTACTTGAAACGGCAGCGTCTGATTTGGTGGTATGGAAACGACATGTTTTTGTACCTTTAAACCTTTCTCTATATAATTGTAAAGTCCTTTTTTATATATATCAAGATTCGAATTTAAATTTATGTGATATTCGCTTGATGCGTCGTTTGTTTTTTGTCTTTTTTCCCTCTTTTTTTCACCCGTTCGCACAAAAAACTCTGAAATCTGCATTGAATCAGTTGAGTTGCCGTTTATTGTTTAGTTTATTGTTGCAACTTAATAAAAACTATTTTAAGAAAAGGTTACAATTGTTTAACAATAAATAAAATTAATATACAACTTAAAGTTTTCCTTGTTTTCCTATATGACCTTGTTATTTATTATGTTGATTTTCTCTGATATAAATACAAATTCTAAATGTTTGATAGTTTATCATCATTCTTGATTTTAATTACAAATTCTAGTTGTTTGATAGTTTAAAATCGTTTATTGAGCTAAAGGTCAGGTAAGAACAATTAACTGCTCTAACTATTTAATCAAACAGATAACTAATTAATCAGCTAGTGATGTTTTCCTTTACATATTTAAAATGTTGTTGTTTCTTTGGAAAAAATTCGTTAGAGCAATTTATTGTTCTAACCTGACCTAAAGCTCAATTTTATTTGCAATTTCAACGATTTTAAAGTATCAAACAACTAGCATTTGTATCTAAAATCAAGAATGATTTAAACTATTAAACATTTAGAATTTGTATTAAATCATAGAAAATCAACATTAATATACAACTTAATAAATGGTACGCTTATATGAAACCACATTGCATAGTTTGCTGACAACGAAACGGTCTTCTCCAGTGCTTTGAAAAGTGCACACCGTTTTCAACCGAGCCGATTACGAACCAAACAAGCAAACAAAACAACAACAACCTTAAAAACAGCATAAGCAGCTACTGCAGCTAAGCAGCTTGTGCATTTCTCATACGAATATATGAATTTTTATCTTCTTAGATTTTGCTATTTTATTAGATATTCGTTTTATTCCCACTAAAACTGATATTTTGGCATTTTTTTTCTTTGTACGATGAATATAAAAGGCTGTAGGTATACCCCAAAGTGTCAAATATCACTTTGAAAAATTTTGTGAAAATTACCCCAATACAATCCGCGCTGTAAGACGTAATTCTACGTCAAAAAGCTAATACTGAAAAAATTAAGGGCTGCTCTCAAGTCGTTAAGAAGTTATATGGCTCCAAAGTTAGAAAAAATATCCTTAAAACATGTGATTTTTTACATTTTCCAACAAAACTAATATTTATGGATTTCAAAAGAAAGGCAATGCAAGTATCTATTCAACAAAGTATAATATTCATACGTAATGTTGAAATTAATGAAATAAGCGGAATAGGGGAAAATTTATATAAAAAGTCGCGCGATATTTTGTGAAAATTTTTGGAAGTAATTGTATTAATACGTAATGTTGAGATTAACGAAATAAGCACCGTAGGCGAAAAATTGTTATAAAAAATCCCGCGATTTTCCTGTTTTGATATATTAAGCTGAACTTCCAAATTAAATAAAACAAACTTTTATTTAATAGTTGGTACATAAAAATAGTTAATCTTAAAAAGTTATTAATGGAATTTTATAATTAATAGTTTATTAAATAGGTAATAGCATAGCATTTGTTTAATTTTGTTTATATATATAACAATTATTGAATTGTCTTAAATCTTAAAATGCAGTTGCAGAAGATGGCATTTCCATCAAATTCTTTAAACTTTTACTACCTTAAATTATTCTCTTACGCACATTATAAATCATTGCTTTATAACATCCTCCTTTCCCGACATGTAGAAAATTGCCATCGTTACACCTATAGCTAAAAAGCAAAATCTATCTGGTGCGAATGATTATAGGCCTATAAGTATACTGTCACCATTGTCAAAGGTATGTGAAAAACTTATGGCTCAACAAATTAGCAAATATCTTTCTGAGAAAAAACTGCTATCCCGCTATCAGTCTGGTTTTAGGGCAGGGCATGGGTGTTCCTCAGCGGTAGTAAAGGTTCTTGATGATATTCGACCCGAATATGATGCCGGCTCTATGACTTTACTGTGCTTACTTGATTTTTCCAAGGTCTTTGATAAAGTCAATCATAGTTATTTGTATCTAAAGCTTAGGTATCTTTTTGGGTTCTGTGATAGTGCTGTTAATCTAATGTCTAGTTATTTGTGTAATAGAATGCAAAGAGTTAAGGTTGGTCAGGTATCCTCGTCATACAAATTAGTAGTAAGTGGTGTACCACAAGGCTCTATACTAGGTCCTTTGTTATTTTAAATTTTTATAAACGACATCTTTATTGTATGCCGGAATGCATCTGTTCATGCTTATGCAGATGATATCCAGCTTTATCTTTCGCGACGAACTGGGCTTCTTTATGATCTGTTCTGTAGGTTAAATGAGGATCTCAGTAGCATCAAGAGTTGGCCAAAAGTAATGGCCTTCAACTACAAGCTGCCAACTAAAGATACGATTTGTTCTTCCTATATGTAAGAGTAAAACTTGTGTCGTTGATGTCCCTGATCTGTTTATTGGCAATAGCAAACTGACTGTGGTGTCGAAAGTAGTAAATCTAGGTTTCCAAATTAATTCTTCTTTGTCCTGTGTATACCATGTTAATAGTGTAGTCCAAAAAGTTTATTATGTCCTACGAAACTTAAGAAGGTCTGCTAGTGTCAATACAGATTCTAGTTGTTTGATAGTTTAAAATCGTTTATTGAGCTTAAGGTCAAAGTTAGAACAATTAATTGTTCTAACGAATCTTTCCAAAGAAACAACAACAACGTATTTTCAATATGAAAAGGAAAAAATCACTAGCTGATTAATTTTAAATTAAAGTTAAAAATTAAGAATAATGAAAGTTTTTTCTAAATGACCTTGTTATTTATTATGTTGATTTTATATGATTTAAATACAAATTCTAAATGTTTGATAGTCTAAATCACACTTGATTTTAATTTGAATAAAATCAGCTAGTGATTTTTTCCTTTTCATATCGGAAATACGTTGTTGTTGTTGTTTCTTTGGAAAGATTCGTTAGAACAATTAATTGTTCTAACTTTGACCTTAAGCTCAATAAACGATTTTAAACTATCAAACAACTAGAATTTGTATTGACACTAGCAGACATTCTTAAGTTTCGTAGGACATAATAAACTTTTTGGACTACACTATTAACAGGGTCTACACAGGACAAAGAAGAATTAATGTGGAAACCTAGATTTACTACTTTCGACACCACAGTCAGTTTGCTATTGCCAATAAACATATCAGGGACATCAACGACACAAGTTTTACTCGTACATATAGGCAGAACAAATCGTATGTTTAGTTGGCAGCGTTTAGTTGAAGGCCATTACTTTTGGCCCACTAATATTAATATAAATTTTAATTAAATTAAATGTAAATTAATTATATCTATGAATTTAGATTGTACTATAAAAGAGCAAAGCTCTTATTGTACTTATGATTACTTAAATAACTTAAATAAAATAAAAATAAATAAATTAATAAAATAAAAAACTTTCACAAACCACATGTTTCTAGGCCGCTTTCAACGCTTCAAAGCAGCAATTAAAACTAATCATACGCCATTAGGGATATACTTTTTTTGTTGCAACTTATGTTGACTTTAAGCTAGACTTTTTGTTAGACCCATTTATTTTCTATCTAGTTATTTTTAAAATTTTTTTCTCCCCATACAAGTCGAGACACCTTGATGTATGCTCGTCTTGAAAATTTCTTGAAAAACCAAATAAAATTAAACAAAGTAAAAAGTCTTAAATAATTTAAAAAAAGCATATAATAGGGCTCTAGTGTTATGTATAAATATTTTATTATAATATAATAGAAATGATAAATTTTTTAATTGAAAATTGTTCTTAAGTAATTAACATTATTTTGGATCCGATTCATCGGAAGTAAAATGTGC
The DNA here is from genome assembly GCA_963920525.1 of Dichetophora obliterata. Taxonomy (NCBI): domain Eukaryota; kingdom Metazoa; phylum Arthropoda; class Insecta; order Diptera; family Sciomyzidae; genus Dichetophora; species Dichetophora obliterata. The sequence goes on along the minus strand of OY986438.1, from coordinate 49,696,268 downwards.
ATCTTTGAATTGTGAAGACTCGTCTTCATTTTCTTTTTCTTTTATTTCTACAATATGTTGTATTTTTAAAGGCGTTTGTTCCCCAATAAATCCTGTTGGTTTTAAATAATCTGCTAAAAAAACACCACAGTTTTCAGGCTGAAGTTTTGCGCATTCAGGTTCCGTTGCATTAAGCCATATGGAATTGATAAAAATAGTACGTAAAACTTTTTTTTTTAGTGATATCCAGCATTGACAGGGGGTATAGTGTTTTAGTAAAATTTTTTATTTTTTAAAAACTGTTCACTGTCTTTTGAAGAGTAGTTTTTCAAAAAAATTCAATATCTCGCATCATTCACTCTGGTGACGTGCTTTATGCCATACATTCTAGCAGTAAACTAAATTGTAAAATTCTGCCGTGTAATCGCAACCTGTATATGCGTGGAAAGCGGGTAAGCTTTGGCATAATTTGGATCCCAACTTCAATGCTAAATCGGTGAAGTTAATGCAATCAAGGTGTTGGTTATTTTTTTTTGTCGCTGAATTGGCTAGCCAAATTTCAAATTGTGACATTTTGTGCATACTTCCCAGCAAAATTACCAAAACATCGGTATCAGATGCTTTAATTAAATGTTTTGAGCCTGGTACCGCTTTATAATCGTGAAAAATAATTCTCGTGCTCGCCTCTTCATGATAACATACATAACCAACTTCTTTAGTTTTTTTTATGAAATTTTGATGAGCTTGATATGAGTATTTTTTTGTTTTCGATTATTGTAACCAAATTGTGGTACTCCCAATAATCAGCCAAAAACTGTACCAAAGCTTCTTTGAAACGATAATTTTAAGGCTTTGCAAAAAATCTTTATGTCTGGTTTGTTCAGGTCCTGAAATTTTATGCGGAAACGTTTAGAATCCTTGATTGACGGTGATAAATAGCGATCGAAAATTAAATGTATTTCTGTAGCACTTGTTGAACAAAATTTTATAAGCATTAAAAATTTTATCGTTAAAATCAATCACAGACTCGTCCGAGTTAAACAAAAAACACTTTTAAGCCATTTTTTATTACAATTTATTACAATAGAAGCACGTTTCTTCTATTTCGAGAATTGAGGCCAGTTGCTCCAAAATGATGCGTAGCATTTACTAATTTCACGGAAAATTCTAAAAAAAATCGAAGTAATTTCATTAGCAACAATATTTATTTCATTAGCAACAATAATTAAAAACAGATTTTTTTCCAGAAAACTTTGTATAACCGTGTTTGTAATAAAATTATCTATACTTTGATATAAGGTTTATTGAGTAAACAGATGAGTGCAAATTACTAGTATTGACTTACCTGTTTAAACCTGGCAACCCAGTAGTCCTGACGGGAAAAAATAGGCAACCTAACGTTTGCATATTCTACAGGACTCAAACTTTCGACAGGACTTTTAAAAAATTGCATTTTTGAATTTTTAATTAATAATAGTCTTGAAAGGAATTTTTTTGGCAACCCTCTGGCGATATATTATTTAACATTATAAATTTGATATAAAATACTTTTTATCGAATAAACGGATGGGTGAAGGTCGAAAACCGTGTATATTTGTCATTTATTATTCTTAACTAGGTCATTTTAAGTCATAGAGCCAAACGGCAGCTATCAAAAGACGCGTGGCCATTAGACGCCAAATACATGGATTAAATATAGTGTGGAATATTTGAGTAACTTATCTTGCAAGGCTTTTTGCTAAAAATTGGGAAATTACAAAAATTTAAAAATTTAGTACATCACCGACTTTTTTAAAAAAAATTTATATCTCAGTAACCAGGTATTTTAGACAAACAATATATCAAAATGTTTGTATTTAAATTGTCTAGAAACTGTCTGTACATTGCATTGACGTCACTTCATTCGTAAGCATGATACGGATAAATAAGCTGAAAAAATCAGTTTTTTGCATTCAGAAACCGTAGGGTAGGGCCATAGAGGGTGAAAAAAATGCAAAATAATGCATAAATAAAATGCAAATAAAGTTTCTTTATTACGAGTACTTGGATCGAAGCGAAAGTATAATGTTTGTGTAGAATACAATTAAACAAAATGTTTTATGAAGCAAATTTTGTTTTATCGCCCACCCTTAAATTGTTAGATATATCCTCGGATAATCCTGAAATAATTGCAAATATTTTTGAGAATTTCTTCGGTTAGTTAAATTCCTGCGATAATGATAAAGCGGACAATGAATACCAAACTGCGTTAACTTCGGTTAATATAACACTTGCCAATATTATAGATAAGTTACGAAGATAAAGAGACAAGTACTATTCCGGGCCAGATGAGATACCTAGTAATCTTTAAAAACCTCTCGAGCACGTTGGCTCTTTTCTATCTCTCTATTTATTTGATATTATATATTAGTATTTTAAGAACATGTTCTTTTGAAATACAAAGATAAAAGCTTAATAATAATATTATATTGCATATTAATATTGTATTTAGTTGAAATAATGGACTTATTATTAATATTTATTTTTATAAATAAATCATAACGATTACATTTTTCACAGGATTTTTACAAACTTAGAATGATTTGGACCGATATATAAGTACATAAATAGAATTAAAAACAAGAATAATGACTCAGGATCCGCGGGATCGTCATACCCGACACTCCATAAGGGAATGCCCTGCGGCAAAGTTAAAAAATTTATAAAAAATTATTTTTTTTTATTTTAATAACTAGAAGAATTTAAAGAATTTAGAAAATAAACAGCTGGAAAAGGGAGTAAAAGAGCATAGAGGCATAGAACATAGATGCAGAAGAGAAAAATGATTTCTATCAGTTCCCACACACAACTTTTAAGTGAAGTAGTTAAATATGACCTGCTTAAAGTCACCTTTTCTTTCCAAAGATTTAATAGTGTTTGGTAAATTATTCCATAATCTAATGGCATTAATGAAAAATAACCTAGCTGAGTATTAAAAATATTTTCATTCTTACTGATTGGCAAAAATTGAGTTTTTCAAAGAGGTACGAAGGAGTTTTGGAGTAAATAAGTCCATGTAGGAAAATGCAATTTCTTGCGTTAAGATAGCTAATAATGTCACAGCCAAGGATACTTTTTTTGAACTGAGTAATATGGTCAAATCTATGAATATTGTAGACATATCGCGTGGCATGATTAAACGCAACTTGCAACTTAAGTTCTGAACGCGAGTCAAGTTTACTATAAATAACCTCAAAATATGTTATAATGGGCATTATTAATTGCAAGACAAGTTTAAGGCCCCTATTATGTATTACAACTCAACTTAAGTTGACTAGATTCAACTAATTTTTTTTCTCATAATTTATTACATACATTCCAGTTGAACTATGTTTGAAAATTCTTAAAAGATTAAGGCAAACTACATGGTTCAACTAAAATAAATGTAATACGTTATATGAAAAAAATTTAGTTGAATCTAGTCAACTTAAGTTGAGTTATTTTACATAATAGGGGCCTAAGTCAAACGTCTACAGGAGTAAATTGAGCTGACATTTTGAGATTGCGTAGGGTAAAGTAAATGTTACGCACTACGTTATTAATATAATCCGTACATGTTAAGGACGAGTTTATATGATATCCAAGACTTTTAATGCTACTTACAAGTTTCAGTTTGTGGTCTCCTATAAGTAAGTCCGGTAGGTCATCAACTATTATTTTATATCTACCAATAGGCAGCACATAAGATTCAAGAGGATTAAATCGAAGACAATTTTTAATGGCCCAGCAGTAAATTGAAAGAACAAATTTAGCAAGAGTCCATTTTAGCCATTGAAAGGACTTCTTATTCCTAATAATTTTTCCCACACAATAAACAAAAAAATTCAAGACATATGCACAAATTGCGCACTGAAAAATTTTCGAAAATGTTGAACATAAGGCAAAAATAGTACCAACAAAATCTTAAAGTCAGTTTTGAATCAGTCTGACTTCTTTTTAACTGTCAGCTGATATTTTGACGATGAAACATGTGCGATGAGCATTTATTTATGGACAGAGAAAGCCTGACTGACTATCGTGCTAGAAGAAAACCGAAAACGTATCGGAAACGAAAGGATTTATGGTCGTAATATGGTTATAATATGTTTATTCTTTACTTATTAATTTAACGTCAAGTAGAAACACTTGAGCGGAATCGTAGCAGAGGTGTATTTGAAAAATGAAAAAGAACACTTTTGAATTTAGATCGAATGCGAAAATATTTTTTAGTATTTTTTGGAAAAAGAGAAGAAAGAATATAATATACGCTACGAGATCGCTACGTTGGAAAAAAAACATGAATAATACGACATATATATAGATACTGTTTCTAACGATATTGATGTAAACTCTTGTAGGTTCAATGGAAACAGCTCTTTATATTTTGGATGCATGCGGTTGCACATCTCTTTGCACCTATTTGCACCATTAGCCAGTAACTTCGCTCCAGGTCTTGTCCTTCTGCCTAATTGTTTTGATGTCATTTTTGGAGCTGTCCAAGACACTTTTTCTACCAAGGCACACTTCCCTGAGGACTTCCTTGTGCTCTTCGCTCCAATTGTTAAGACGCTCGCGCTGAAATTCATAATAAATTAAAATTTGAGTTTTGTTGTAAAATTATGAAAATTAGTTTGTTTGCTTACCTTTTTTTTAGTTGTTTGATCATATTTTCGCATCTTAATCAACTTTTTCTTTGTCTCGAATATTTTTCTTTTTTGATAAGCGGTTAAAATTATTTGTAATTATGTCAAAATTGGCAGTGATGTCATGTTTTGTAAATATCTCTATTTTAGCTATACCATAATACCCAGTAGGTAATTTTCGATGTCGAGATGATAAAAACGAAATTTCTTCTACGAACTGAACCGATCGACACTATTTTTGGTTTTTGTGCTCATAAATCATCACCGCAAGAAGTCATGAAGTTTCAGATCGATGCGTTAAAAAATATTAAAGATGTACATGTTTAAACTGAAAATGGGTTAAATCCCATCCTAGGGTTAAATGTTTATGTAAAAATTATCGAGAACTGAACCTACGTGCTTTATGCCGACTCCGAACGGCTCGTAAACAAGAAACTTTACATGGCAGTTTTAACTCTACGAGGTTTGTCATTGTAAACAGAGAAGTGGCGGCAGAACAGAAATATTAGTTCAATTGAAAAAGCACTCAGTGCAGATGGTGGGATTTGAACCAGGGTACGAGCCACGCATATCACTGCAGCCACGAACTTTACCTATTTATTAGTAACCTAATTATACTTATTATTCAGTTTTATCACTGTACCTAAAAAATCATAGTCCTTTTATGGAAAAATGTATCTTAATTTGTGAATAAAAACGAACGAACGTACCAAGCTTCAATTGATCACTCGTGTCGTGGGTGTTATTAAATGCTTAAACACAAATGATCGAGAATACCTCTACCAAGTAGGCTGCTGCTACCACTCGAATAAAAACAGTTATTTTTAATTAATCCTAAAAATCGTAAAAAAATAAATCAATTTGATCAAGTTCAAAAATATTCCCTTCTTTTCTTCTGTGAATCAAAAATATGGTCAAAGTGAGCCGGTCTAGAAACTAGCCGTCACCTTATCACCTAATCTATATGCTTACGTTCACCAAGCTGTCAGATTCTCTTTAAGCTGCTTCAGACCATGGCAGAACTAGATAAGGTAGATGCATTTCGGACAGCGTTCTCTTTCTCATATCCAAAATTGTCAAAGTCAGCATTTTACGAATGAGAACAAAAGGAAATCAATAGCCGCATTCACCGGAGTCAATAGTTGGTAATTGACTGTTGTGTTAAAATTTCTTGAGAAACCTTTACAATTAAATAATTTACATAATTATACAATTATAATTAAATTAAATAATTTTCAACTTTTTTAACGTTTAGAGCAACAACACATTCAGAGAAAATCATCGCTCACTAAGGTATCGCTATCATAACATTTCACAACCGTTGGCTCCGATGAATGCGGCCAATTTTCGCTTTCTTATCGTTTTCAGATTTTCTATGAGCTGTCAACTTCGTTTTGACAGTTTCGGCAGTCTGTCTTCGAAATGCCTTCGAAATATACCTTCTCTAATTTTGCTATGTTTCAGACCATCAGAGAAATCATATAACATTTGGATGCTTTTTTCGTCAGAGTTCTCAAATCATCTGACAGGTCATAAGCATTTTCTGATAAATGTGTTTGCACTATCAGACTTTTTATCAAAGAAAATTGGCTCACAGAACTTAAAATGGATACTGGTAAAAGAAAATTACTAATTTGAAGCCTAATAATGGTTTAAACAGTTATGGTTAAGTGTATAAAAAAATAAAACACAAGAGCTTTGTGGAGCAGTTTCGAAATTAAAAAACAAAATTTTTGTCTGACTTTTCTGATAGAAATAGAAACAATTATAATTCTAATTCTTTGTTGTTAGAGAAGTCATATAACAAATAAAATCGTGTTCATACTATCGGACTTTCATTATTTGGCAGATCTTACGAGAAGTTGTATGCTTTTTTCAGATAGTCTGAAGCAGCTTTTAGATATTCATATGTAGAAAACTTTAATTACCTTGTCATCAAGTTGGAGCAATTCCATATAAGTCAGAGTAGCACCATTAGTATCTTAAATTTGATTCATTATCAATTCTTCGTTTTTTTTTTGTGTTGTTTGCCTAACACTTTAGTTTATGCACTTAATAAAATAAGCTACTTGTCATGTATATTGAATTAATTATTTATAAGCTTGCATGATAAAAAAATAAATTTTATTTTTTCCTTCATAAAAAAAATATAAAAATTTTCCTTCATATCTTTTGCTTTTTTCTTCTCTTTCATGGCGTATGGATTGCCGCCGGCTGCTGATTAACATAAACTCGACCTCTACATGCAATCAACATCTGTTTATTCCAGCTCACAAACTTAACTCGAGAACATTCACCCGACCCAAAAGAAAATTGGCACAAAATCTCGAATTTCAATTTGTAAGTAATATTAAAAACCCTACTAGCTGTAAATAAGTTATCACAGAAAAGTTGTCATAAAATAATGACAATAAAAGCAATTTACAATAAAAATTGCTAGATTTTAAAGTAGTTTGAGAAAAATACACCGAAGTTCATCACATCATACTGAATTTTTTGTTTGTTTAAAAATGTTTGTTTACAAATCAGTGCTTAATAAAAAAAGAAAACGCAGAATCATATTTTAAGGCAAGATTTGGAGAAGTACAGGAATTACACGAGAAGTTAGATATGTCAATTAATACGCCTCGTAATGCTGGAAGACAACTTCATGTAGTAATGTCATCGCTTCAACACCAGAAGACTACTTTCGAATCTCCATATGTGTACCCTTAATGGATAATATCATTGCTGATATTGGGGTTCGTTTCAGCGAAAAGTTTTTACAAAAACTATATGTCAATGAAATTCTACCAAACACAATTAATAGACAAGACTAATACGGCTGTGCGAATAATTGCCCAAGTTACAATCGCCCAAACCCAAATATTAACAATCAATTTGGCTTTCTTCATAATGTACAATCGTCCAAAAAAGTGATGAACTATCGCCCAAGACTGCGAACGTTCACCCAAATCGTGAAATGCATAATCTCCCAAAAATATTGGGTCTTTAGTCATTATCAGTTTTATGAATAATTGCCCAAAAATTCGATGAACAATCGCCCAAATAAAAGAAGATGTGAGTGTTTGCATATACATACAAAAATGTATATTTAATAAATTAATATTTGAAAATAGTTGACGTAATAAAAAACGGCGGAACGCGCCAACGCGGCTAGCATGAAATTTGCCCTTGAATATAATGATTAACCTTGTACGAAATGTTAAAAAAACATTTCGTATAAGGGCAATTCATTTCATCCTAAAAAAACTTGGGGGACATTATGTCCATCCCGAATGAGATATAATCAGCCCAATCATGAAACATTTTCTCCTGGGAGTTGTAAAAGGGAGTTTCCTTTTATAAGATAAAGTTGAAAAACTTTTTGGAAATTTTTAATGCATTTTTGTTTACCAACCCCAGTATTCACTAGCGTAAAATACAAAAAATTAGATTAGTCACTGTTAGAAAAATTAGTCTTTATCTGCTATCTGAAAACCGGAAACTCCCTTTTACAACTCCCGGGAGAAAATGTTTCATGATTGGGCTGAATGTCCATGAACACTATGTCCGCTTTGAAAGCGACATATTTCCCTCTCAAATAATGTCCCCCGCAAAAAAAAACACGCATACATTTTCTTCATAATTACTTCAGGCAAACCGTTAATTCTCTTTAATTGTACAGTAGAGCGCAATCTACGCGAAATGAACAAAAAAATATTATTCATTCTTAAAAATTTGGGCAAATATTAGAGTATATCGAAAATCTGACCTCCTATTCCGGTACCAAAATTAAATAGTATATAAAAAATCCTTTCGATTGGTATACATAGGGACAAAAGTATCTATGAGACAGTCATAATGAAATAACCTTCAAAATAACAAAAAGTACAGTCTCGATCTGACAGTTGCCACGTGAGCATCGTTTTTCTCCCGTCTCTCTCTGTGTTGATCTAAAGCTTTATATTCGGATAACGGTTCTTTATTTTCTGTGCTTCCATTTATTCTTCTTTATACATATTAGAGCGGGTCAAATTCTGGCTCAGCGAAATTCGTAAAATACATGTAATTTCAAGACTTTTTCTCCACTACAGCATATACAAATTCTGAAAAAAAGCTGTGCGGACTTTCGTAAATAGATTCATACACATACATTCATACATTCATATTTTATAATTGAGAACAAAATCTATTTACGAAAGTCCGCACAGCTTTTTTTCAGAATTTGTATATGCTGTAGTGGAGAAAAAGTCTTGAAATTACATGTATTTTACGAATTTCGCTGAGCCAGACCTCCAAAAAATTCGTCCATACAAATTGACCCGCCCTAATACATATATTTTTTTTTTTTAATTATAACAAACAAATAAATAAATTAATTACTAAATCGATTATATTAACAATTTAATACTTGGGTGCACCAATAAAATGAACGGGGTTGATCCCCCTAACCACAACAGGTTCAGCCTGCTAGACCCCTCGAAAGATAAAAGAAAACCTGCTGCTAACAAACGCAGTAGAGTAGACCTGGACTCATTCCCCTTGCTTGCCCGAGAACGGACCAATTACGACCACCTGCCCAGATTCATCGTTGCAACCGCCACCGCTACAAATAATGACACTGAAGTGAAGCCACTAGCATCGTACAACATATTTCAAATTGGAAGAGGACTAAAGCATATTTGTCGCAACCATGGCGAAATAACAGAAATGAAAAGCGGCGATTTGTTGATTAAAACAAATAACCTAGCTGATGCACAAAAGTTTTTAAATGCCAAAAATGTTGACAACGTACCGGCAAAATTCTCACTACACAAATCTCTAAACCAATCGTACGGTAAAATTTTCGACAGAAAATTAATAAACTTTCCTGAAAGCGATTTACTAGAAGAATTAAAAAAAGACTACCGTATCGCTGAAGTAAGGAAAATAATGAAAAAAGAAAACAACAATTTAGTAGCGACAGGTGCAGTTATAATAACGTTTGACGATATTCATCCACCACAATACTTGGAGCTCGGCTGGAAGACAGCATTCGTCAGTGAATACATTCCAAATCCCCTAAGGTGCAGGAATTGCCAACGTTTGGGGCACACCAAAAACCATTGCAAACGTATACAATTATGCTCAGAATGTTCACAAGTCGTACCTCATGAAACCTGCATCGGCAAATCCTGCATTAATTGCGACACAGACGGTCACACTCCTTACGACAACAACTGCCCTAGCTTCCTGAAGCACAAGTCAATAAACAAGATTAAAATTAAGCACCGCTGCTCTGTCAGAGACGCCTGGCAAATATTTAATAACAACCCATCAGCACACCTTATTGCACCGGTCCCCAAAAAAACTTTTGCAAATGTAGTTAGCGGTTCTTCAGATAAATCAAAAAAAGTTACAAACACCACGCCTCAAAATATTAATAATCCAACCGCAGAAAAACAAACAGCCACCAGTCAAGCAGAACAACAATAAAATTAATCTCTCTCACGAATCATACACAAGAAACATCTCTCCAACTACTACATTCAACAGTCCCGAACACGATGAACAAATAAACACCCCAATAACATCAGAAACCGAAGAAATGGACGAAGGAATGTCTCCCTGCTCTCAGGCATTTAAAAAATTTCCAGAGCTGAAAGTCCTTATTACACCTGAAACTTACAGAAATACGAAACCAAAAACTTAACTTAAATTACCTTAAAACTTTAATCTTATTTTCTCTAGATGATCTCTAATCTAAACATCACATTGCTGCAATGGAACATACAGGGTTTTTTGAATAATAAATACGCCCTAGAACTTCTAGCTGCACTACACAGACCCAATATAATAGCTCTACAAGAGACGCACATAACCAAATTTAATCGACATCTACTACACCTTCCTGGTTACCAGGTATTCCATCACAACAAGGATTATTCGTATGCCAAAGCTGGCGTGGCTATTTTTGTTGACAACAACATGAATGTTACTAATCATACTACCTCTTCTGGGGATTTTCTCTTTCAATCAGTTACGATTGATTGCGGCCGGTCTCTTTCCATACATAACGCATACAAGGAATGTGGTCTTGTCCTGGACGTTGATATGTTAAACCATATCGGAGTCACAGGAAATGGTCATCATATCTTTGTAGGTGATATTAATGCTCAAAATACAATGTGGGGTTCGGCATATGTCTCGCATGAGGGCGAGCTATGGGAAGATTTCGCTAACTCCAAAAATTTAGTCATTTTAAACGATGGCACTCCGACGCTGCTGAATACACGACGTACCTTGACTTGTGTAGATGTGTCCATGTGTGACACCGATTTGGCCCCTTTTCTTTCCTGGACAGTGCTGGATACAACCGGCACGGTAGATCATTTTCCGATAATGATTTCGAATGATGTGCCGACCTATTGCAAAATATTCCGACCACGCTTTCTAGATGACAAAGCAAACTGGCTTTTATTTCAAGCCAAAGTTACCACCTATAATGATCAATATGCAGAATCGGACAACGTGAATAAAGAAGCAGCACAAATCAAACGTTTACTCAGAAGAGCTGCAAATGAATCTATACCTCTGAGTCGAAAACCAGGTAAGGGATACAGACCAGTTTGGTTTAACAGTCTTATAGCCAATCTCATAGAACTTAGACGAAAAGCATGGAAAACTTTTAAACGTGTTAGAAACGAAGCAAACTTTATTAACTATAAAAGGGCCTGTGCAAAGGTGAAAAGAGAATGTAAATTGGCAAAGCGACGGACATGGACACTATTTCTAAATTCATTTGACCCTTTTCTTGATGTGCGGTTTCTATGGCAGAGAGTTACTAAGTTAAGACTTTCAAGGCCAAGATCATTCGCCTCAATTTCCATAGGAAATAATATCATCACTCACCCCGGTGCAATCGCCGGAGAGTTCGCTACATTTTGGAGTTCTTTGAGTTCCGATAGTGCATTTGACCATACAATTATTGCCGCCAAACAAGAACTAAATATTGACAACCTAGAGTTATCTAGTAACAATTTTGCTGACATCATTGTTGAAATAGAAACTACTGAACTTGAAGATATACTTAAAACCCTGAAAGGTTCTACCCCGTCGCTAGACAAGCTTACCTACTCAATGTTAAAAAATTCACCATTACATTTTAAACAAAGACTTTGCCGTCTATACAATATGATTTTACAATCTAATATTTTTCCGCATGATTGGAAATCGGCTGTGCTATCGCCGATACCTAAGCCAGGTAAAAACCAAAATCGTCTAGAGGGATATAGGCCTATATCTTTGCTGTCAGTGATTTCCAAGGTTCTGGAGAAAATTCTGCCAAACGCTTTTACAGATTAGCCTCACACAAGTTTTCTTCAAAACAACATGCCTTTTTGCCTAAACACGGAGTCCACTCGCTCTGTCATCAACTAGAGCTAGCACTACGACTAAACCTGGCAGCTGGAAAACATAGCGTGGTCATATCTGAGGACCTGGAGAAGGCGTTCGATCGTGTCATCTCCACCCAGATAGTAATGAAACTTATTGAATGGGGAATGCCAATGCCGATTTTGAAACTTATACTATCATTTCTCTCAAACCGGCGAATAATTGTCAAAGTTGATGGTCATTTGTCTGCAACCTTTCCCTTGGATAACGGCTTACCGCAGGGATCTCCATTTTCGGTGGTTCTCTATAATATATATGCGAACTCTCTCTACAGGGCAATCGGAAATACAGAGAGGATCGATTTCATAGGAATCTATGCTGACAACATCTTTGCCGTAGCTTCTGGGAGTACCACACAGGTAGAACTCAGCCTCAACGAGTTGAATGATAAAATCCAGGGATGGGCTGCACGATCCGGTGCTGTCATTCCGGTAAATAAAGCAGAACTACTACACATCTGCCGCAAACATAAATGTACATGTCACAAAATCACCCTTGGAAACATACAAATTGATGTAATGATTCACATGAGGATACTGGGGATAACTTTTTCCAAGGGTCTAAAATGGAATACACACATCAACAATCTCATTGTGAAAATTAAAAATATTAATAACTTACTTCGCTTAATTTGCTCTAAAAATAAAGGCCCTCATATCGACACGGCAGTTGATATATGCAGATCGCTGGTCACTGGCAGTCTTGCCCATGGAATTACAATATATGGATGGACCTCAAAAGCCAACATCTCAAAGATAAATGTCATCACAAACAAATGCTATAGAACGGTCACTGGCCTTCTAGCTGCTACACCAATTGACTCTTTAAGAGTTGAAGGCAGATTCGAGAGTTTCGAGAAGATTGTAGAAAATTATTCAATGAAACTGGCATCCAGATCCTTAACCCTACCGTCAGAAAGTCTTCATTCTATTTTCTGGGAAAATTTAAACTTAGGTAACAGAGCCCCCCCTTCTGCAATAGCTAACATGTTAAACCTATTTGGTAAATTTGGTATTACTATACCACCAAAACCAGCAAATACTTCAACACCACCGATGTCTATCGAGTTCGATATAAGTCTCAACACATATGCAAAGCATTTCACATCATCTACTTGTTTTAAGCTCATGCTAGCTCGGAAGATTGAAACACTTCAACCCGAACTTATTCTGTTCACAGATGGTTCATTCGATGGAATACTGACTGCGTTTGCCGTGACTAAACAGCGTTCACACGACATATTTGAGACCATTATCGCCAACAGACTACCGGATCACGCAGGCATTTTCACAGCGGAGCTAGCAGCAATAACTAGTGCCATAAAATATGGTTCTGAGCAAAACACCAAAACGCTTATATGTACCGACAGTCTGAGTTCAATCAAGGCGATCATGCATAATAAGAGGGGTGTTTTCAACTCCCTTCGCTTACCATACCAAACGGGTAATATAAGTTTACTTTGGGTACCGGCTCATATAGGCATCCCGGGTAATGAATCTGCGAACGCGGCGGCAAAAGGTGCACTCAACTGCTCTGACATTGCAGACCCACCCTGCTTCCCAGGAGCAATTTTCATTCCTTACAGTGCAAAAAAAGAGAAAGAGACCTTACCTATTGGAATCATTGTGATGTATTTTTGAAAGAGATCAGTCCAACTGGTAACAGGAGCAAGTACAACCCTCTATTAAGCAGGTCTGACTGCATCTTTTTAGCACGACTAAGAGTGAACAAGGCTCTTTTTAACACAAGCCATTATTATAATAGAACAGACATTTTAAAGTGCAACTTTTGCGGTACTGCCTTATCTGTTCGTCACATCCTTTCTGAATGTGCGGCTTCTAGAATAATTAAACCAATTTCAGAAAAACTCGATTGTGCCAAGACGGGCATGATTCCGGTCATAAGATCTGCCCTACGGATACATGGCATATGTGACGTCTAGATTAGAGATAATCTGTTTTCATATACTGTCTTAATTTTGTTTTATTTTATTTTTCACTACCACTTTTCATTATTCCCATAATTTATTTTTCTTAAACATCCCAATATGTAGCAACTTATATTCTCCCTATAAAAACAATAGAATTGTAAAATACCAGATTACTTTTTGTTACTCAAAGGGTGCATAAGGTCTAAGTCACCAGGCACCTTATCTTAAATATATTTTATAAATTAAATCTTTTTTGTAAAATATATATGAAATAAATAAAATAAATAAATAACAAAAAGTAAGCGAAAGTAGAAAAAATTTTAATTCTTGCAATATAAATGAAGAGAGATGAGCAGAACCACGCATACAAAAGTGGGCCTATTCTGCTAACACTCAGTGTAAATTAAGGTTTGCTATTGTCCATTTAATTTATGAAAATTCTAATTTTTAAAACATTTAATTTTTGCGTCAAATCAGCGACACTTAGCTGTGAAATAGCCTTAAAATATACATCACAAAACTTTGCAAAGTTCTTTGCAAAGACTTTGTTTTAATACAATTTGTTGATAAAATAAAGCAATTACCCAATAAAGCCAACACATCGAGATTCCATCTTTTTTTATACTTATATTTTTTTTAGCAAAAACTTATATATATGATAAAACTATATTTGAAAAAAAAAATCAAAACTTACACTGAAGTTTAAAAAATAAGTATCCATCAGTATTTAAAAAATATCCATCAATATTTAAAAAAAAGGATCCAAATTTGAATCCAAACCAATATTGGTTAGAAAATCGAAATTATGCAGACAAGCAGTGAATAAATAAACATAATTAAAAGCTGTCAAACTCAAAATTTAACCGCATGTTGAAGTTGTTGCCATCTGCTCTATTCACTGCGAGTTTCTTTTATTCTCATTTTATTAAATGACCAATTTGTCTATTCGATGCTCTGACGTAGAACAAAATTGTGTTCAAGTGTTTTTCACAGTTGTGATGACTGTGACGATGCTATTGAAAAATATGACTCACACATTCATATAACACTCATAAAACAAGGCAAATAAAACTTAAAGAACAGTTTTTCGACAGAGTAATGTCGGTTGGTCACTAGTTATTATTTTGTATATAAACAATATTAAAACGAAAATTTTTTCTAGTTAATAGCATTAATTAATTTCTTGTGTTCTATTTGTTTAGTCCAACACATCACAGTATACGCCTCAACAACATTGCAATGGCACACCGATGCTCAATGTGGAAATCGGTGGCCTTGTCACGAATATGCAAAAGTCTTTTCTTCAAGATACCTCGCCCCCGCCCTCCATATGTTCATCCATGGATGTCTCCATAGATCGTATGCATAACTCTCTGATAACATCAGCTGACTTTATCAATGTTAACTTCCTACAATCAGCCAATGCGATGGACTTTACGAACGAAACAATGGGTGGTGGTTTTAATTTAAACAACAAAGCCACGCTAGACGGCTACACACTAAACGATATGATACGCGATCGCAAGAATTTGGAATCCCTAACGCTATCTGGTGATGGTACACTTATCAAGGATTGCAATATTGCCCAAATTGATGATATTTCCATAACGCTTTGTAAAACCGCTTCCGGCTGCAGTACCATGGATAATTCCACCGAAAGTGTGGAAGCCAACAATCGCACGGTCGAGATTCCTAGAAATATAAACTGCGGCGAAGAGTCAAAGTTGCCTAAATACGATATCGCTAGTGATATGTTGCATAAAACCATGCTGCTAAGTGATGAAATGATCGGTGAAACGACATTTAACTTGGTTGAAAACAGCATGTATACCGAAAAGCAGCCAGATCTTGATATGGATACGGATACCGCGCTTCTAAATATAACGCAAAATATGCCGCGGGAACCTAAAACAGCAAGTGAAACTTTTAAAAAGCCCATGCTACTCGATGAAACCGTTTGTATTAGCGGTAAGGGTAATTCTACCTTCGACTGTTCGCATCATACACCGGATACACAATGTGAGACTCCAGAAGGTGCTAATAAAAGCACAGCCTCCATGAAGTTCTACGAGTCCACGCCACAAACAACAACTTTACGATATAATGGCAAACAGCAGTATACACCGTCTTTAAGGATTGCCGATGATGTCAATATATCACCCATTGTTGCTCCCGATATGATTCTCTCAGCCACACGCGTGCTCAACGAAACTTATGAGAATGATCTTAAATTAAGATTTAATGAAAATAAGATCAACTCAGAAACATTTTCGAGTGCATTGCCAGAAGAATTGCTTGAAGATGTACCAAATCCAAATGAAACCTTTAACAAAAGTTACCAAAGACTTCAGCGCAGCGAGGCTAACACTGCAGCTATGCAAAATGTTATGGATTTAGCTCAAGCTGAAGCTGATCTTTTGGCAGGCGACGAAGATGAAGATGAATTCGAACATATGCTGGATGAGTTTAGTAGAGTGGAATTAAATGCGGAGCAGCTGAAGATGAAAAAGTCTTTGGATAGCATAAAGAAGCGTTTCACCTACGGACTCACGGAAAAGCATGAAAGAGAACTTTCACGTGAGGCCAAGGATATGCGTGAAATGTTAAAGAACTCGGCGGAAGAGCAGCTTTGTGAGTTGGAGAGAGAAGATTTACTTGAAGAAACAAATACAACGATCGAAACGCGTGAAAATGAACTGAAAAAACTACGGGACACAATGAAGGATTACACACGTGACAGAGATGTGAAAACTATTAGTGTTCAAAACTCGAAAGGAGGGCGTGGGCGCGATTCAAGAGAAACTATGTTGGATTCAAAAGAATTCATGAAAGAATGGCGTGACTCGTCTTCCATTGGACTAACATCTTCAACCATGAGCGGTAACAGCAGCAGCAGCAGCGGTGGTGAACGCTTGTTGAGTCGTCGTAGTAGACTTTACGACGACATAAATCTCTCAAATGTTTCCGTGCAGTCGAAGTCACCGGAAACCTCGTACACGGTAAACAGAAACAGCGATGATGTGGACGTAGAAAAGGAAACGCAAGTGACCGACACTGCTGAAGAATTAACGGAAAAGACTGAAGTTTCTAATAATCAAGGAAAATTGACTGAGGATAATAATGAATTAACTAACTCTGGCTCAAAAAGTGCTCAGGAGGGTGCCGATAAAAATTCGCGCAGGCTAGCTGAAAAGCGGGAACGTGATCGTGATCGGTTCAAAACAATTAAAATTGTTAAGACGCGAAACGCTGATGGGGAAGATGAAAGCGGAGAAAGACTGAATGTGCCTTGTATCGATGATATGTTTATTGATCAGCTAGAAAAAACAGTGGATGTTTCAACAGAGATGGCGCCGCAATCACAACGTTTTTCACGTCGTGATCACAATTCGCCGCCATTGAATGACGTCATCAATTCACAACAGCAGACTGAGGAAAGAACCACAAGAAATACAAATTATTTGACTTACAAAAAGCCAAAGGAAAAGCAAATCAAAAGAAATCTCCCTGAGATAATGTCAGCGGAGGAGAATTCCTCTTGCTCAGCATCAACTGATACAACAACACCGGCGCCTACAAGAACGGAGGTGCGTTCCTTGTCGCGCCCACGTTACATCAGTGGCTTACAAAAGTTCACTGTTGTTAGCAAGGCGACATCTGCAGGCGATCTGGAAAAAACATCTGGAATAACAGCCCCATCGAGACAACTAAATCTCGCATTGAACTCGACGGAAAAAAGTTCTTGTAAAACTAATGCGAACACGTCGAATTTCAATCGTACTCAACCGTATATGGGCTCAACTAACGGTGCAAAAGAGCTTAAAAGTCCCATGGGCATTAAATCCAAATCTTTCCATAACCTCTCAAGCAATATTGGTGGAGGTGGATCAATGCATAAAGCCAACTCTTATGGTATGAAAAAACCCATGTACACCGCTGGAATATTAACAGAGAAACAGGTGAGTCGAACCACAATAAAAACCACAAATAGCTGTCATTTAAATTTTCATGTCTACATAAGAATATTGTTTTCTAATTTTACCACAGTTTAGAGCGATGATGACATTTGTTTTAATTTTAATCACAAATTCATAACAAATTGTTTAATCTTTAAATTTATTTGAAGGCAAAAGCGAATCCCGTGAGATGCAACCAAAGTCCCAATAGAATTCGATCGGCTGGTAATGCAGCACAGCAAGAGGTATGAACTACAACTGATTGATTATATTAATTTACTTCTAAACAGTAATTAATTTTTTTAGAAATATGATGAAACTATATTTAAAGTTCCAAAGCTCGTATCTGGCATACGAGCGCCAAATATAGGCGGTGTCAAACGCGCTGGTCTTGTGCGGCCCTCCTCGGGCTACTACAGTCTGAATGTAACCGCATTAGCAAACGCTAAAAGTGTCACACAAACAGTTGATATCGATTTCGATGTAGATAGGCATTCACCCACAGATGTAAGCATTAATACTTATATAAAAAATATTTTGCAGTAAACTATTGTTTTTATTATTTCTCGGCAGAGCATGTCTTCTGCATCATCTCGTAACAGTGTCCAAAGTAATGGATCAGGCTTAAAGCAAATAAACGGATTACCATCAACACTAACTTCAGACTGTCAGCAAGTACCAGTAACGCTGACCAAATTAAACAATGCTGTAGGAACTGGCATCCCTAAACCATCTGGGCTGCGGCAACCCTCGAATATAAAACGCAGTGGACTACCTAGACCGTCCAGCATTGTAAGACGATAAAATTTGTAAATTTCTTTTTTAAAAGGAAACTCATTTTTATTTTGCTCTCTCACAGATTAGCTATAAATAATCTTACATTCACTAATGTTTTTAATTTGAAAACTATGTATGTATTCTTAATATTTAGAAATACGAAAGGAAATTATATTTTGTAAAAAATGCAACTTAATTTTTCAATTTACCGTGAATTGTAGTTGTAAAATATTAAGGTGCAACATTCGTTAATAAAGAATGAAGATTGGCATTGTCAGACTGCAAGTTATGCTAAAGAAGTAATGAAATGAATGTTACTTATAAAAAACTTGATTATTTCATGTGCTCATAAATGCCTTATTTCTTGAAACTTAAGTCAGGAACTTTTTGCAATTGTTACAAATCACATTGTTGCCACCAAACTAAAATAGAAAATTGATATTTCCTCTGTTAAGACGTGAAAGTGAACAACCAAAAGTAAAATAAAAAAAATTGTTGCTCATACAAAAGTGATTAAATAAAAACTCAAATACTTTTTTTGTCACTTAAATTTTTTTTTATTAATATTATCGCTGTCATTATTATTATTGTTATTATTATCATATCAATCATTTATCTTAATTATTTTAAGTGAAAAAATGTATGCAGAATAACTTTTAAAACTTTTTATAGCTGATATTTTCTTCGACACACTATGAGATGTAGTTAACACTATGATGAATTAATCAAGTTATATGTTTGTAAATTCTATCATTGGCTGAATAACCAGAAGGAGTTACGTCAAATTCGATAATATTTTATGGCTATTGTTTTAACTGCGCACCATAGCGTTCGTTAAATGCTGAATTCTCAAATTGTGTTCTACATCTCATTAACTAACAGAACAAATTTTATTATTTACTAACAACCCAATTCTGAATGATTTTTCCTGGGGAATCGGAAAAGGGAAGTTTAATTTTGAAGATAAAGTTCAAAAAAATTTTGGACATTTTTAATGCCAGTTTGTTCATCAAACGTCAAAATTCCTGAGTGCAATAAAAAAAATTATATCTTTATCTGTTATCTTAAAAATGAAAATTTCCTTTTCCATTTCTCCGGGAAAAATCATTCAAAATTGGGCTGTAAATTCTTTCCTACAGCTTTGTTTATTTTGAATGAAAAAAATAATTTTCTCATATACACAATTAATAGCAAAAATTCGCATATTACTTTTTTAATATATGATTAATCAACATTTCAAAAGTTTGCGTTAAGATATGAGTTTGTAAATTTCATTCTTTGTTTAATTTGATTAAAACTTGTTTTGCGGCACATTACAATATGCAATTGCTTCCTTTGTATTTATATCATATTCATGCTTTGCCTAGTTATTTGATAAAACCCATATTTAGGTATTTTAGTATTGTATCATTAAATAAGTTTATTAACAAATTTTGTGCTGGAGTAAATAAGTTAGTGCGCTCGATCCAAATTCATATAAATAAAAATAACTCCTAGCAAACTCAAATTTATAACCTAACTCTTACATACATATTTGTATACCAACAAATAATTTTTTAATTTTTAAGTATGTTACACGTATTATTAATTGGATTTCCCATCAAATACATTACAATAAAATATCTAAAATTACTAAATTCAATGAAATTCGTACTAAAACAAAGACCTACGGTTTTAAGGTGAAGATAATAACGAATGCAATAAAACAATTTGAAATAAATTGAAAATAGTTTCAAATTTATTTTGTTATGCTGTAGACACTGCATTTACGAATTCTTTATTTTTTCTGAATGTAACAAATCAATCATGTCAGAACACCAAATCTGCTGAGGTTATTTTAAAGTTATTAACATAGGGTCTGTTCGAAAATGCATCATGATGCGCAAACTGCTTCTGCAGCACTGCAAACATCAAATATTCTAAAACAGACTGAACGCTCACAAGCTTTACACCTCAGCTATGCAGTATTTCTCTGCTACGCCGCATCGTCTGTGTGAAAAAAACGATTTGTGCCGAGCACGCGTGCTTATGGCGTGCCAAACACTGTTCTAAAATGTAATTTTTCTATCAAGCGTCACTCATTCGCTTTAAAAAAATTCACGCTACAATTTGGAAGCTTGAAAATTGCCAGTTGTGTGCATACTGCAAATCGTGATGCATTTCCGAACAGACCCGAAGTTTTGTGCATTTATACTGAGTACCCAAACTTGATGGAAAAGACTATCGAAAAACGGAAATTTAATGTATTTTTGATTCCATTACTTCTATTAAAGGTCATTCTTCATGTTAATGAGTGATGAGTGGTGATGAGTGATGAGTGGTTTAACTCGAAATTGACATTATTTTTCGGCTACGGTAATTGGTTTTCAAGATATTAGCGAATTAATAAATAAAAGAAAATCTTTCAGAAATTTGAATTTTTCAGAGGTCATATAAAAAAAACGTCGCTTACCCTGCAAAATATTTGTAAGCAATTTTGTTAAGTAATTTTTTCGGATGAAAATACTGAAAACAGTGATGTATTAGGTCTAAAAATGTATAAACTATAACCCAAACTCGAAACAACTTATTTTTTAAATAGTAATATTACGCTAATGCAGCAGTAACACAGATACCAACTAGTTTTATATCACTTTCTCGAGGTTTTTGGCCACCTTTATTTGATCCTACGGTCTATTTAAAAAACTTTAAGTAAGTTTTTCCGTCTGGTAATGTCTCCATAGGATAATCCACTTGCCAATACATGCATTTTTTTATTCGAAGACAACGATGATATATTAATGAAAGATAAATTAATTAATAGTATTCAAGGAGAGTTGCTTTGTTCAAAAAATACTATCGTATTAAAATTTGGAATATGTGCTTTTTTACAAAACCAAGATCAAGTTTAAGAACGAGCAAATCGGATGAAAACCATTATTTTGAAGCAAAATATTCACCATATATTTAAAATTTGTAGAAATCATACAAAGTGACTTTAACAAAATAGTAAAATTTCTTTAAAAGCCACAAAAGCTAATGTTATGTCTTGAAATTTTTCACATAAGATTTGGTGTCGAATATTCACCATATATGTACTTCAAATTTGTCAAAATAGTTTAAAAACCACGCCTTCCTCCCACACAAAATAATTATATAAAAACGGTTAAGACTCTAAAAATTCGATAAAAATTGATTTAATGAATTAAAATGGCGCACATACGCTAAGAATATTAAAATTCACATTGAGTTTGAAATTTGACAAAATCATGTAAAATAAAATTTTGTTTTGAAATAAAAAAATTACAACAAATTGTAACGAACTGCCTGTTCTCCGGATCTATAGCTGCGCTATACTCAGTTGTGTCCAGGATTCATCACAAAAATAGATTGCTTTGTTTCAGGTTCTTCCTAATAAAGCTTTATTTTAAACGTTTTGAACTAAATTTCTTACAATATCTTGTATATAAAACAAATAATAGTAAGGCCATGTGAGCAATGCGGCAATGATTGAGGCGGTTATCGGTCGTGCTGAGTGGGCGGAAACGCTGGTGATCTTCGTTGCGGTCCTTGCGTCCTAACAGTGTGCTCCCCGACTAGACTATGTCCCTTCCTATCTGACGATGCGCCTCCAAAGCTAAGCCCGGGTCCCTTGCGATCTGACGATGCGCCTCCTAAGCTTAACCCGTATCCCTTGCGATCTGACGAAGCGCCTTCAAAGCGAAAGCCGTTTACATTGCGATTTGACGGTTCGCCTCCAAAGCTAAACCCGTATCCCTTAGTCAAAGTATGATTTGTTCCTCGTCTTTGTCTTACCTGTTATCCTTGCCACTTCAGCAAAGTTTATAATTTACTTTACCACAATTCAATTAGCAAATTTCTCAATCACTTATATCCCGTTTGACTTCAGAAAATTCCGCTCGCTTTAGTGGCCCGTCAGCAACTCCTCAATACTACACTCTTCGCTTCAGTGGTTCGCCAGCAAGAACAATATAAAGATCACGCCTTACCCGGCGTCTCGACAGCCAATAATCCATTGCTTACCATCTGTCAAATTCCATTGCAAGCAATGGCAATATTTCAAGGGTGGGTTTTGCCATGTTACGAAATCAACATATAATTTTATCATTTATTATATAAATTTATTCTTTTATAAATTTATTCAGGGAATAGACCCGGTTTTACTGGGAAACCAATGGTTATTTTTTTTAACCTAGTCATGTACAATTCTAGTGACTGAAAGTGTCACAGTCAAATATAAATGTTCTAAGAACTTTTGGTCTGTAAGACGGGATGTTGAAGAGCCTTGTCAGGTGGAGCCTTGAGTCCAGGTATTGACTGTCGTTGGGTTTGGCCCTCAGGGCTTAAATTCGTTCTGGCATGTGGTTAGTCCAGGAAGGTCGGTGTGAGTTACACTTAAGTTGAACCCGGGTTGGTGATTCCCTTAAATTACTAAGAGAATGATGGTAGATTGAATCTCGCTAATTTCAAACAGTAAATGTTAGGAAGGTAAACAACTACCGGATCAATATACTGTTACCGTTGGAATTTGAGAACAGGCAATGGGGAAACTTAAATAGTCTGAGTTGTGTCCACTGAGCTTGAGGAACCTGATGATATAAGTGACAGGCCTAGTATGTTGCCTTAATTTTTCATGTCAGAGAGTGATGACCTTTGATATGAATGTGATGATTTTGTAGCGGCCAAAAATAATGGGTTGTATTATTGGTATTGATACTGAGATAACACATGGTTATTAAAATAACCAAGTCATGTTTAATTTCGAGTGGCTGAATGAGTCACGGTCATGAATGTGTCTTTTGACATCAGTAAATGGGGTTCTGTGGCATGTTATTAAGGGAACCTTTCAAAGTGGCCTTTTTTGAATTCCGAAGGGGCGTTGGCCGACGCTTCATATTTGTCCCAAGCTTTGGAGCACCGTTGAATTAAGCCTTCGTGGCAGGGATCAACGTTAAAAACATAGTGGCTTTCTGTCTCTTCATTAGGGCTGTTCACATTTCAAACCGCTCATCAAATCATTTGTCAAATCGTTTGACCACAAAAGTGTTCAGACTCATCAAATTTTTCGTCAAATTTCATTTTATATTGACCACCGAAGTAAGCACATCGCGATGACGAAAAAATTTTAATACCACTTGTTATTAAAATCGTATTGGAAGGAGAAGAAATAATTTTATATATTATTATAAATTATTTGCAACATTTATTTATTATTATTTTGTTATTATTTTCTTCCGCTCTGATGCTTTCAAATCATTTCTCTTTTTGCCACGATGTGCTCAGGTTGAAAACTTTTTTGAACTGACAAAATCGTACTACACAATTTGACGAGTGTATTTCGTCAAATCAGCAGAAAAATCAAAAAATTTTGATTTTCATCAAACGATTTGACCAACGATTTGATGAGTGTTCCACTCGCCATCAACTACATTTGGGCAGTGCGTAACATAAATACAAAAACAATTTTTCTCGATTTTGTCGATCCCGGGATTATCGGGTTTGAAAATCTCAATCCCGGGATCCCGGGATTAGTTCGGGGGCCGAATTACAGCATCCGTGATCGAGCAAAATTACGAAGGGCACCACGAGATAAGTGCTTATCAATCTTGTACAATTTTGCTCGATCACGAATGCTGTAATTTGGCCCCGGGATTGAAAGCTTTAAGAAGTAATAATTCAAAACGTTTTTAATACATATTTTTATTATTTATTACTTGAAACTAAGAAATGTAAATTAATTCATTTATAAAGTAACAAAAACAAAACACATTAAGGGTGTTCACAGTTGCATTGTTTTCAGTGTAGTTAAAAAACCCAGTGGTATTAATACCACACTTTACCGAGAGGTTTTATATTCTTTGTTGTTTTACATGAAATCTCTAAAAACCAAAAGTGTGGTAGTTTTAAGTAGCCCAATTATGACGCGCGAACAGACCGCGTACTTTTCTGGTAAAAAAATGAAAAACGTCAAAAGTAATAAAATTGAGAGAATTAACTTCAACTTTAAAAAGTAAACGAACGCTTTCTGGTAAAATAATGAAAAATGTCAAATACGTCTAAGAAAATCTAAAAAATCTCCGCTGCTACACACACACAGCTACCATTTGACAGTTTTCATATTTTTACAAGATGAAATTCTTCTTGTAAAAACTTTAAAAAACTTGATCGGAGAGAAAATGTGATTTCCTCTCTATTACCTAATTCTCTCAGTAAACGAACGCTTTTCAGGCACTTTCTAGTAAAAACTTTTGAAATATTTCGTTTGCATTCGACTACGCGAACAGACCTTATATGTTTAACGAACGTGGTTTCTAAAGTTCCATAAACCAGGAAAGTTCTAGATCGGTTGCCAGTTATTGTCTAATTGCAAAAATGGAAGAAGCTCAAAATGCAAGTTCAATCTTGCTATTTTTCTAAATTTTTCAACAAAACTACACTCTATGGGTATCATAAGAAAGGTAATTTAAGTACCTATTCAACAAGGTACCTATTTAAATATGAAAATCTATGCCTAACTTTAAAAGATATACACATTTTTAGTGTCGTGCTTTCGTAAAAGGGAAACCACTAGATTTCCAGACAAATTGTAAATATAATAATAGGTATATCTTAAAAACTTATGAATGGATTTTCATGTTTGATACATACCTCGTTGAATAGGTACTCGCATACCTTTCTTTTGATACCAATAACGCGGAACACTAAAAAAACAGAAAGAGTTGTAGCCCAAAAATCCGAAAAATCCAACAAAAAAATATTAAAATAGAGAGTTCTCGCTTTTCTTGACTTATACCAAAATTTCTTGCATTGGTCATTTAATTCAAATATATAAGTTTGGTTTAATAAAAATATTTACAACGCATCGTACAAAACAAGAATTATGAATTCGTCTATAGTTTGATTTATCGTGTTAACGCAAAACATTTTGGTTAATTTTATGCGTTCGATACTATCAATTTCAATATTATCATTTCTATTGCAATTACCAATAAACTTTTATAGATACTTAAGCCAAAAATTGATAATTAAACTTCTGAACGAATTCTGTGTGTGTGGAATAAAGGAAAAGCGAACGAAATACATATTTCTATTTTTATTATACTAAACCTTTAAGAAAAACAGAAATACTTTGCTGTGTAGTTCTAAAAAAATGTACATTTTTACCAGTTTCGGTTTCGGCCGAATATTATAAAATGGCCGAATATTCGGTTTCGGCCAAAATTCCGGTTTCGGTCGGACACTACAGATATCAATAAAATATATCAAATTGGATAGTTAATTTATTTGCATAGTAACAAAAAGCTATAGTGGGAGGTTCCCAACCACAAATTCTATTTTAAAGGGTGCTCATAATTGTAGTTTTCAACTATGGCAAAAAAAACCACAATACCACACAATTGTGAATACTCTTATTGTTAATAAACACATTAAGCTGATCTTAATGTCTAATTTTTTTATAAGAGACTTTTGGTTGTTCGATAATCGTAAAAAATTTATAAGTTGCGATCACGATTGCCTTTAACATAAAACAAAATTATTTCCTAAGTCAGAATATTTGACAATTTTCAAGTACTTAGCTGACTTCCCGATATTGCATATTCTTCTAAAACTTTGCAAAGTCTTTGCTCCAGTGATTTAAACTCATCATCTTAACAATCTTTTTCAGCCTAAATAAAAGGTTTTTCTAATTCTATATTCATATTAACTTAAATTGAAATGGTTGCATTTACATGAATATTTGTAAAAGAAAAAATACCGGGATCCCGGGATTTAAAGGAGCAATCCCGGGATTAGCTTCCCTAGTATATACATATGTATATGTAACAGTTATATATTTTTGTTTAAATATTTAAGTTTTCTCAATTGCCCTGTTCACACTCATCAAATCGTTCGTCCAATCCAATAGAACATCGTGGGAATTCCATGTAAATTTCATGTTGTTCTATTGTATTTGACAAACGATTTGATGAGTGTGAACAGAGCAAATAAGAAAAAAGTACTGTCTAACAGAATATAATATTATTGAATATAAATAAACTGGCATAAATTTTTTTATTTACATCTTATTATGAATAATTTATTTTTATTGAATTGAAGTGTGATATTTATCCACAAAAAAGTCCCTAAACTTGGTTTTGTTTTCTCTCTGTCTCTCCAGATCTGCTCTCACTTGATCGATAAGAACTAGATCTCTCTGTGTCTAGCTTTGCGTTTGTTGTTCTTGCCGTGTTGTTGTTGTTGTGTTTTATTGAGGTTTAATATGTGCGGCAAAACTGGTGGCATGCTTTGCCTCATCGCAACCTGTAAAAAATCTTATAAAAGGTAAAACATGGGGACATACCCCGAATATCGCACGTTAGATTTATATAGCTACAGTGAGGCCAATTTAGCTATACGGTGTAAGTGTCACTTAAAACACAATCTAATTGCAAATTGCTAGGGACAGTATTAAGAACTGCGGCCGTATGTATCAGCGGAGCAATTAGTTCCACTTCATCTGAGGCGCTAAATGCAGTTCTTTACTTAATACCCCTCGATATTATGGAAAAAAGTATGGCACAGGAAACAGCCACCCACCTTAGAACAACCTCGTAGTGAGCTTACACTCACTCGTACAGGTCACTCCTCTATTATCGATTTTGCTGAGCAGTTTCTAACAACATCAACTACACTATTGCCACTCCCTCATTTGAGAAAGGCTTTCACACAGCAATCCATACCAGAGTAGAATTTACTGGCAGATCAAAGCTTGACCGCAAAGTCGGGGGAGGCGTCTTTTCTACGGATTAGGTTGTTAATTAAACCATCTTGCAAAAATATACCATTAAAAAAAAATTTGTTAAGTACAGCAAAATTAGTCCAAATCTTCTTAATTGCCTTTCAAGCTGCTTACAGCGGAAAAATAAGGTACATGGCACTTCAAAGCTGCTTTATGGTTTGCTGTGGAACTTGTCGCACTTAAAGATGTTTTATGGTACGTTGTGGTACTTGTGGAACTATAAGTTATATTTCCTGAAATTGATCTCTTAAGGCAGCTTCAGGTGCGACAAGTACCCCAAGTAACAATATTAGCCATATATTCATTCTTGCAGAGCTTATAGTGCTATCTTATATAGCAGCAAGCTTCAACTATAGCTTTAGTCGCGCTACTAAAGTTCTTGCAGAGAATATATAAGGCTACTTTCTTGAGTTTAAAAGCACTATTTTTACTTCATATGAGGAGTAGAAGTAGCTGTAAACTTTTAAAAGAGTCCCTGTCAAACCCAAATAAGAGCTCTTGCAAAGCTCTTTTTTATTATTCGTTTAAGTATGTATGTGTTAAAAATAAACTCAATAAATATATAAAATTTGACAAGTGTTTGTGATGATAAGAATGACAAATAAATTAAAGAAATAATAAAGTGATTATTATATCAGACTCATGTTCGTGTATTCGTTATATGCTGCGAATTTCGGTGCGCTTTTGAATTTATCGGAAACGTGAATGTAGTACTTCGAAAAACTACAACGGGCTTAACAAATAATTAAAATTAAGAAGTGTTAATTATTTAAAAATAGTTGGAAAATTTTTAACATTCTTTAAGATCAACTAAAAATGATTTAAGTACTTTATTCTTAAATATATGTATCATAGAAATCATCAATTTCGTTTTAAATATTATTGTAAACACTAATATTTAGCTTGCTTCAACTCCGAAGATTTTCTATTTTTTATAAGATCGCCATTTTTTTCAAAAAAGCTCTTTATCAGATTTTTTAGTCACTTGTTATTCTTAAAAAAATTATTGCATTAATTTACAGTATTTTATATCTATTCGCTTTAAAAATGCAATACAAAAATACACATTAAAGCAAATATTATACTCAATCTACGAGTTTTAAAACTGCTGTATAGTAATTTTTATTACTTTAAAAGATCCTTTACAGAGCAAGTAGTAAATTTTAGAGTTCTGCTCTTTTGCACATTTGATAAAATCCTTTACAGAGCTGTATAAAGTATTAAAGCTCAAAATGGTAAAAAAATCATATTTAGAGCATTTTCTTTAAAATTAAAAGCAACTAGCAGCAAACAAAGCTGCGGTAAAGCTTTAACCGCATATTATACACCTATAGAACACTTTTAGGACTCACTCGCACCTAGTTGCTCCAACAATGTTACTTGGTACCACAACGTACCATAAAACAGCTTTAAGTGCGACAAGCTCCACAGCTAACTATAAAGCAGCTTTGAAATGCCATGGACCTTGTTTTTCCCCTGTAAGCAGCTTTATTATTAAATCTGCGTAATAGTTCATTTGTTGCTAATTTCGCACTTCAAGCTATGTGTATAAATAAACAAAAATCTTCGTTTCGATAGGCAACGACATGGCTCAATGGGTAACGCACTGTCTCCACTTACAATATTTGATTGCATGCGAACTGTCAAATTGAATTTCTTGATATATATATATATCAAGTGTAGACCACTCATATCGTGAAATTTATCTCTTGAAATATTTCTTGAGATGAGCTGTTACTTTTCAGTAAAATATAATAAGTGAGTGAATTTTTAAGAACTTCTCAAGAAAAAAATATTGCAAAAGCAATAAAAGAGTGAACAAAACATAAAATGGAATGGCGAATGGAAGAAATTATTAAGTTAATAATCTTTCACAAACAATTCCAAAATGAAATTTCATGAGATAAGTGCCCACCTAAATATTAAAGCATGAAATCTGGATATCATGAAATTCAATTTGACAGTTCGCATGCAATCAAATATTGTTTATATTCGGGGATGCCAGGGATCGAATCCCGACAAAGGCAATTATTAAATGGTGAATGAAATTTTATTTAATACATGTAATAACTGTAAAGCAGCTGAAATAACTCTCAGTTGAGAAAGTAAGCGACAGAAAAAAATACAAAACAATATAAAATTTTTTATTCGATCGAAGTTCGATGCAGAAAGCTGCTTAGGAGTCTATGCAACGTACTATTTGAACCTCAAAGTACTAAGTAATTACTTAAATTTTGGGGTGTTTACACTGCAAAGCAGCTCAGAGAATTATCTTTTTAAGCCTGATTATGTGCATTCTTTGCTGGTTGGGGGGTGTCCGGTGGCAATTTTTACATTTAAAAAATTCGTAGTAAAGTAAATAATAAAGTTTTATAAAATATACATTAATGCGAGTTTTATTTTTTTAAAAAAACTTTTTATAAGTGCTGCCCTTCTTGACGTAAACACTCTTCCCATCTTTCATGCATATATTCAAAAACACGTTGGCAAAGATTGTTTGGAATTCTTGCAATTTTCGCCCGAATACTTTCTTTCAGTTGCACCTTGGTAGTAAGTTGGTTTCGGTAGACGATACTCTTGGGGTAGCCCCATAAAAAGAAGCCACATAAAGTCAGATCAGGTGATCTTTTCCTGATAGTCACTTTCGATTAATTTCTGGGTTAACTGGATTTTGTAGGGATGAAACTTGAATTTATTTTTCATTATTTTGTGCAATGTTGATCTGGCGATCCCTAAAGCTGACAAGCGCGCACTTAGTGGCATGCGTGGATTTTGGATAATTGAATCACGTACACGACGGATGTTTTCGATCAGATCTGATTTCTTCAGTCGATACAGATGGAGCTGGGCCTTGGTGATGAGCAGGTTGACCTGATCCTGAAGCTCCCAATCTTGCTACCCAATACCGAATCAAGGTTTTCGATGGCGCATGTCTTATTCGTGGAATATTGCAACGTTTACAGAACTTACGCTGCAACGTAATGAATGAAAAATTGCTCGTTAAAAATGCTTCGATAATAAAAGTGCGATGCTCTCCCGACCAACACTCCATCGAGACTAAATAACTCACGACGGTCGCGCTACTAACGCCTGCACCCGCGCATCTGAAGCTGTCACCTTTCAAAATAAATAACTGTTTGCAATAGGAAAATTGCCACCGGACACCCTGTACTTATTAATGTACTAAAGATAGGTCTGTTTCTGTACTCGATTCAAGTAACTTGAAGTTACTTGAAAGAGTTGTTTTACTACAAATTTTTGAAGCTCGAGCATAGAGCTTCTATGAGCTCGATAGAGATGAAAACCATGCAAAATGTCATTTTCTATTCTATTACAATTACTTGAAGTTAGTACGGAAACAGACCTATTGTGTAAAAAGCGAAGCCTTCTTCATTTTGGCACTCATTATATTGGGATCTTGTTTTCGAGCCATCCACACACTGTTTTTTAGCACATTCACTGAGCAAAGAGCAGCAAGTTGCTTGCAGCTCTTTGTTGAGTTACTTGCTGCCTTCATTATTTTACGCTTATCGCAACCATCCAGATTTCTTTTTCTGATACCTCCTTTTGCACATCCATAGCTTTCAGGATTACGTAAGAAGGAGCTTATTGATTTATGACGTCCATCGAATTTTTGAGCGATTTCACGAAAACCAATGCCTTCCGATTTCCAAGCAATTACCTTTCCTCCTTCAATATCTGTTAATCTTAATGCACGTGACATATTAAAAAATACACACACACACACGACTCTTAATATTCTAAGCCAGAAACAACCTTTACACGCTTCAATTATCTTGAAAGAACTACTGGATTTATAGAAATGCAACTGAAAAATGCTAATTTTGATAAAAGAGTAGAAAAAAATCCGTTATTCTACAATGACTCATAAAAAAAATTTTCTCTAATTCACTCAGAATTGAGAATTTTTTGTGGAAAAAACTAACTCAAAAATACCGTTAGCAATATCAAAACTATTAACATTTGGAGTGGATTTATGTAATTGCAACAGAGTGTATTGCAAAAATGCATGAACAGCTGTTGTGCTTGAAATTTACTTGAAGTTATTTCTGTACCTTTTGATAAATATTCTCATTTTGACAGATAATGCACTTTCTCTCTATTACTCGAACTTTACTTGAAATTAGTACGAAAATAGACCTAAAGTAAATACCCCTTAAATTAAGGGCCTTAATACACCAATTTTATTTTATCCACTTGGTTGTTTTTTCTACTTACTACTTAGTTGGCGCTATAACCGTGTCTTGGTATTGGCCTCATCTAAGAATTCGCTCCAGCCATTTCTGTCTTTAGCCAGTTGGAAATTCCAAGCTTCGTCAGGTTCTCCTCTACTTGGTCTTTCCAACGAAGATGCGGTCGTCCTCTTCTGTGTTGACCGCCGCAGGGTACCGAATCGAATGTTTTCTTGCGCTGAACATGACCTAGCCAGCGAAGCCGCTCGATTTTAATGCGCTTGACTATGCCGATGTCAGTACAGCTCATACAGTTCATCATTCCACCGTATTCGGTACTCTACATTGACGCAGATGACGGGCATGATGAGCGATTTATAGAGCGTGATTTTCGTTCGTCGAGAGAGGGTTCTGCTTCTTAATTGCCTACTGAGCCCAAAGTAACACCTGTTGGCAAGATTTATTCTTCGTTTGATCTCAATGCTGATGTCGTTGGTTGAGTTTATGCTGGATCCCAGAAAAACGAAGTTTTTCACAACCTCGAAGGAGGTATTGTCAACTGTAACGTGGGTTCCAAGACGCTGGGACTGTTTGTTGACACCAAGTATTTCGACTTATCTGCATTCACTGCCAGACCCATTCGACTTGATTCACTTTCTAATCTGGAAAACGCTGCATTGACTTAGCGCGTATTATGGCCAATGATATCGATGTCATCAGCATACGCAAGCAGCATAACACTCTTGTAGAATATTGTGCCACTACGTCACAGATCAGCAGCTCGGGTGATTTTTTCTGTCATTAGGTTGAAAAAGTCGCACGACAATGAATCACCTTGTCTGAAACCTCGTTTGGTAACAAATAGTGGGGAGAGGTCCTTCCCAATTTGAGTCTTGTGGATTGAGCAGAACACACTGAGATTCCAATCGTTCGGAATGCATTCTTCCGACCATATTCTGCATAGAAGCTCGTGAATTTGAATAGAGCTTCGCCTCCGTTCTTAACCCTGGATAACCAATGTCAGTCGTTTCGAGTAATATGTAAAAAATAAAAAAAAAACAAAAGACCAATATTAACGTTTTCTATTTCTAGTAAAATTTACAGTTTTCCCATTTTCAATAGCTTTTAATGTATTTTATGTACCACCAGCTCCTCAAAATCGAGTTTTTGAGCGCGTTAGTCGATTCAACTAACATTGGTTACAACGTATTAGAAATATGATTGGTTATCCAGGGTTAAACAGCTTTGCAGGTCAGCCATCAGCTCCCGCGGCTTTGTTATTTTTAAGCCGAGCTATAGCTGTCAGAACTTCATCATAGTCGGGCAGCGGAACTTCGAGGCTGTCATTCGTAATTGGGGTTTCCGGGATATCATATCTATTGGCGGGATTGATGTCAGCGTCGCCATTTAGAAGCTTAAAGAAGTGTTCCCTCCATAGCGTCAGTGTACTCTGGACATCTGTCACTAGATTCCCGTTTTCATCCTTACAGGAAGAGGCCCCGGTTTTAAAACCATCTGCAAGGCGTCTTATTTTTTCGAAAAATTGTCTGGCCTCATTCCTGTCACCATACATCTCAATCTTCTCCTGCTCGCGCTTTTCTGCCTCTCTTTTTTCCGCCTTTTCTTTTGCCCCTATCACCGTCTGCGAATCGAACAAAAATTAAGTCGAATTCGCCAAATTGGTATCACCGTCGGCGAATGTTTTAATTTAATTCGACTGCAACGTCAAAAACAGGCGAATGAAAAACTTCGCGGTATCACTGTTCGCGAATTTCGCAGATGTCGTTCGACTTAAGCGTCAAAAACAGACGAATAAAAATATTTGGTGACAAGCCGGCGAATGCGTTTGATTTCTTTTAATTTTGCACATAAAAATGGAAAATAATAGAAAAAGATAAGTAAATTGCATTGTATCAATAATCCCGACAACTTCGCTTAAAACTGTGGACACCGTTGATTGCGCAAGACCCAATTCAAAATCGTTTCCAACGCTCTTTTGGCAACGACCCTCAGCAAAAAATCGTAGAGTACTAGCTAGCTTCAAAATAGGAGGAATCGCACAACTTCGAATTGACTGCATGGAGTCTTCAATATTCTGCAACACAAAGACAAAGGCTTCCTTGTTAAGCCTAAAATATGATTAAAACCTTTAAGAGATTTTAAATATTTCAATGAAGATCAACCGGGCATATAAAAATACTCACAGGTCGTCAGGAATCTCTAGCGGATTGGATTTATCCCTAATACTGCGTCGTAATCTGCATAAAGTTTGTTTTTCCTCAGTTTCTCAAAAGAAGAGCTCCGCGCTGCTTAACATTTTAGTATATTTTATTATTTATTTGTATTTATCGCGGCTTAATTGAAATGTGAGGTTTGAGTTTTGACGTTTCTAAGCGAATTTTATTGTTTTCTGCTTTGGCAGCACCGTATCTGAGGCGAATAAGTAGGTTCGCAAACAGTGATACCACAAAAAGAAAAATTCGCCAAATGATTCGATTCGAGTGAAGCATTCGATTCGCAGACGGTGATAGGGGCATTTGTATCGCTTCTAAGCAGCGCGCGTTACAACCGACTGCAGGGTGGCTTTGTAGGCGGCGTCTTTCTCTGCAGTGGCGTCGCTACACTCCTGGTCGTACCACTGGTAAGGGCGGGGGCGGTGGTAGCCAATCACCTCTTCAGCAGCCGCACGCTTGGAGTTGGAAATATGTGTCCACTGCGCACATATATCATCGATTGGAGGAGTGCTTTGAAGCAGGAGTGAGAGTCGAGCGGCAAAAGCTTCAGCTTGCCGACTTCTAGCTTTCTCTGTGTAGGGTTGCGTGTATTCTTAGCTGCGCACAGACGTGTACGGATCTTGGCTGCGACAAGATAGTGACCCGAGTCAATGTTTGCACCACGGATCGTGCGTACATCCAATACACTGGAAGCGTGCCTTCCATCGATCAAAACGTGACCAATTTGATTTTTGGGTTTTTTGATCAGGGGACATCCAGGTGGCTTTGTGAATATTGAGATGCTTGAATCTAGTGCTACTTACGACCATGTTTCGTGCTGCGGCGAAGTCAATCAGCCTCATTCCGTTATCGGAGTTGTTGTCGTGGAGGCTGAACTTTTCGACTGTTGAACCCAAGCGCGTCGGAAGCGAATTTAATCTGGGGGGGCAGTACAAATGGGGGGGGGCAGTACAAATGGTGGTGCAAAAAAAGTTTACCAAAATTTCTTCACATGAAACATGAAGAGAGAAAGAAGAGGAAAATATATAATACAAAAATATTATCGTTGTAAAAAAACTGATATTTTGAATAACTTTTCCTTTTAAATTTTTTATCTAGCTAAAAAAGTGGGGACAATTGCCCCCCTTTCCCCCCGCTTCCGACACCAATGGTTGGACCTAATATATTTTCCTTGCCCACCTTAGCGTTGAAGTCACCAAGCACGATTTTTACGTCGTGACGGGGGCAGCGCTCGAAAGCATTTTCAAGGCGCTCGTAGAAAATTTCCTTGGTCTCATCGTCCTTGTCTTCTGTCGGAGCGTGCTCACGATCGGTTGTTTTTCACAGAACATTAAAGTCATTATAGGATATTGTCATGCTTGGAACATAAATATTTAAATTAAATAAGTAAATACAACTAAATACCTTTTTTTCGTTGCCAATTTTTATTTATACTATAGATGTACACAAATATTAAAAGATAGTAACAAATATTCAATGAAAAAGAGATAAAAAATATTTTGGAAAAAAGATAAACAAATGCAAAGAAATGCAGAGATAAAGTGGAAATCAATTACAAAAGCAACCTTGTCAAAGAATTTTTAATCGTAGAGTAAGAAAGATATTAAGTTTTCTTGATAATGATTTTGGTTATTACATTCAAACGACTGAATATTAATTGCATTAAAAACGGGTTGGTTCTTAAACGTTGTAGGAATGTAAGATATATTAATAATCATCTCGGTAAGCACATTCAAATAACCGAGTTATATTGAAGACTGCTAGTCCTTCCATGTTGAATGTCATATCTGGAATTAGAGTCTAGTAGTTAACTTTTTATTTTAGTTAATTTAGTTAAATCATATTTAGAATGTCTTGATTCTTTTGTGCATTTGGATTAACTGCTTCTGGTTGTGAAGAGGGTTGTTGTTGTTTCGGCTGCTGAGGCACTTGTTGCGGTACTTGCTGTTGTGAATTGCCTGTATTTACACTGACTACTTGTTGCGGTGCTTGCTGTTGTTGCGGTACTTGCTGCTGCTGCTGCTGTGGTAGCTGTTGCTGATGTTGTTGAACTTGTTGCGGTACTTGTTGCTGCTGCTGTTGTACTTGATACACTTGATTGGGATGGAATTGAACTTCTTGCACAGGTTTTTGTTGCTGATGTTGTTGAACTTGTTGCGGTACTTGTTGCTGCTGCTGTTGTACTTGATAAACTTGATTGGGATGGAATTGAACTTCTTGCACAGGTTGTTGTTGCTGATGCTGATACTGCTGTTGCTGGTATTGTTGCTGCTGTTGATGGTACTGCTGTTGTTGCTGTTGCATTTGCTGTTGTGGATTTTGATAATGCATTGGCGGTTGTTGCTGGTAACCTGCTGGATGTTGTCCATTTGGATAATATCCTTGTGGCATATTGGGATGTGGAGGCAACTGCAATAATAAATACAATTTTTTTAAAAGTTCTTGTTAGTTATTTTTGAAATGTATTCAACTCACCAATCCTTGAGCTATCTTTCTCTGAACTTCTTCTTGTCTACGTCGTTCAAATTCTAAATACTCTTCATGTGTGTATTGTTTCTGTTGGTCGACTGTCTCCCAATTTGGATCTCTGTTGAATGCTTCACGTTTCGTTTGTTCGAGAAACTCATGGAAGCTAATAAGGCCATCGTGATTGGAGTCAGTTTCTTGGAAAACATGTTCACGCATCCGTTCCATTTCTTCAGCACGTTCGCGCATATCGTCTTCCGGCATACCAGATTTATAGGCTTTGTCAAGCTCCTTTACAAAAAGTGCTTTGACCTCAGTCTCATCCCAGAAGCCATTACCGTCAACATCTTTAATATAGAAGCAATTCAGTGTCAGTCAAAATTTAAGCACTTCCTTAGGGTCTCATAAGTGTAAGTTAATTATAAATAAAATTTTTAAGCATAAATATTTTGTCTTTAATAAAATTTAATGGATCATCTTAACTAAGTAGTTTTTGGTTTTTTAGTAGTATTCTTTACTGTAGTAACATGAAAGATACTTACGTTTCTGGCATTAACAAAACAGAATTTATACACCTATTTTCGAAAGTGATCAAATTCATGTTGAGCGTAAGTTCGGCACCCCAAAGTTGTTTTTTTATATTTTTTAAATAGGTTCATGCTTTTTAATAATTTTTAACTTCGCTTAGGCATAGATGCAATTAATTTATTAATCGTGCAATGTTTTGTAAAGCCCAAAATCCTTCTAAGGATTTGTTGTGATTCTCAATTTTTGTTGAATTAACTCGAAATTTAAACTGAAGCTTCTCAAACAAATTATAGTAGAGTATCCAAATAGGAAACCTACTACGCCTATCCGTTTATTCGATAAAAAGAATTTTATATCAAATTTAAAATGTTAAAAATAGATCGCTGGTGGGTTGCCTAAAGAATTTCTGTCAAACAATTTCAATGAAAACATATAAGAATATAAGAAAAATTATCCTCAAATCGGTTGACGACTTATCCTTAATGATTTAAGGATATGCACCTGGAATGTCTAAAGTCTTAATTGGGAAGGTGCCTCTATCCAACTGACTGATGTCTTGGAAAGGTACAAAGCTGATATACTGCAATCCAAGAAATGCAATGGAAGGGACATGGTTGCATTCAGCATACACCCTGTGTTATCTACAAGATTAGGCAAAAAGTAATCACCCTATTGGAAAATCCTATAACTTCTGCAAATGGCGCCAAATGTCAATTCGGTTTTAACATTTGTGAATAAAACAAACGCAGAATACAAATCGACAAGCCATGAATCGGTTTACTCCGCAAGAACTGCGTGGTGTGCTGTTTACGCTGGAGGAGTCATCGGGCCATTTGCTTTTTTGAGAACGCTGCGGGCCAAACGACAACTGTAGACGCCCGTGCTACAGAGTCATGATTATCGAATTTTTTTCTTCCTTAATTGGATGAATTGGGACTGGAGAACATGTGGTTCCAACAGGAAGGTACAACGGCACACACTGCTCGAGCCACAACCGATATTCTAAATTAAGCATTTCCGGGTCGCTTAATCTCTCATTTTGATGATTTGCACTGGGCTATAATCACCCGATTTAACCGTTCCAGACTTCCTTTTATGGGGTTGTGAAGTCTCGGGCTTACGTCAACAAGCCTCAGACTTTTGAAGCCCTTAAGGAGAATATTCGCCAAGAATGCGAGAACCTGTTGGCAGAAGTTCTGGCAAGAGCGATAGAAAATGTCATAAAATGAGCCCAATATCATTTTCTCAACTTAATGGAATAAATTCTAATGGATTAAATAAACAAATTTCACAAGCAGAACCAAAGTATTTCATTAAAAAAAAGTTACAGCAAAAGAACATTAGGTGATTACTTTTGCCCCACCTTGTACTACAGCGGCCATGCGGAAAAGCACGAGTTTGGATACGGATTTTTAGTTGGCAAGAGACTACGGCCCCACGTACTGCGATTCACACCTGTGAACGAACGGCTTGCCATAATACGCATCAAGGTTAAATTCTTTAATATAAGCCTAATATGTGCGCACGCTCCGACAAAAGACAAGGAAGATGAGACCAAAGAAACTTTCTACGAGCGCCTCGACAATGCTTACGAGCGCTGCCCCCGTAACGACGTAAAAATCGTGTTTGGTGACTTCAACGCTGAGGTGGGCAAGGAAAATATATTTGGTCTAACAGTCGGAAAGTTCAGCCTCCACGACATCACCTCCGATAACGGAATTAGGCTGATTGACTTTGCCACAGCACGAAGCATGGACGTAAATAGCACTAGATTATTCAGAAAGCCACCTGGATGTCCCCTGATCAAAAAACCAGAAACGAAATTTATCACGTTTTGATCGACTCTTCCAGTGTATTGGATGAACGCGCTATCCGTGGTACAAACATTGACTCGGATCACTATTTTGTCGCAGACAAGATCCGTACACGTGTGCGCAGCTAAGAATGCACACAATCCTACACAGAGAAAGATAGACGCCGACAAGCTGCAATCGAAATAGACAGCCGAAGCTTTCGCTACCCGACTCTCACTCCTGCTTCAAAGCTCTACTACGATCGATGATATATGCGCGCAGTGGACTCACATTCCCCACTCCATGTGTGCGGCTGCTGAAGAGGTGATTGGCTACCACCGCCCTTGTCGAAACAAGTGTTACTACCAGGAGTGTCGCGACGACGCCTATAAAACCACCCTGCAGTCGGTTGTAACGCGCGCTGCTAAAAAGCGAGAAACGTATTTCCATGCGGAAAAAAGAAGGGCAGAAAAGCACGAGCATGAGAAGATTGAGATATTCAATGAGTCCCGAACATTTTTCCAAAAATAAGACGCCTTGCCGATGGTTTTAAAACTCTGCAAAAATGAAAACGGAAATCTAGTGACAGATGTCCCGAGTACACTGACGTTATGGAGGGAACACTTCTTTAAGCTTCTAAATGGCGACGCTGACAACAATCTCGCCAACAGAGATGATATTCCGGAAACCATAATTACGGATGACAGCGTCGAGGTTCCGCTGCCCGACTATGATGAAGTTCTGACAGCTATAGCTCGGCATAGAAAATAACAAAGCCGCGGGAGCTGACAGCTTACCTGCTGAGCTGTTTAAGAACGGAGGCGAAGCTCTATTTAAATGCATTCTCGAGCTGCTATGCAGAATATGGTCGAAAGAATGCATTCCGAACGATTGGAATCTCAGTGTTTTCTGCCCAATCCACAAGAAAGGCGATCTCTCTACTTGTGTCAATGACCGTGCGATAAGCCTTCTTAATATCGCAAATAAGGTCCTGTCGAGCGTTTTATGTAAAAGATTGAAGTCTATTCTAAACCAACTGATTGCACCTTATCAGTGTGGCTTCAGACCTGGAAAATCCACCATCGACTAGATCTTCACTCTACGACAAATCTTGGAGAAGGCTCAAAAAAACAACATGACACCCACCATATTTTTGTCGACTCTTAAGTCGCTTTCGAGAGCCCAATAAGGAAGCACCTATACTCCACCATATCTGAATTTGGTATTCCTGCAAAACTAATACGACTTTACAGGATGACACTAAGAAACAAAAGCAGCGCAGTTAAAATCGGGAAGGACCTCTCCCCACTATTTGTTACCAAACAAGGTTTCAGACAAGGTGATTCCTTATCGTGCGACTTTTTCAACCTAATGATGTAGAAGATCATCCGAGCAGCTGATCTGAGACGTAGTGGCACAATATTCTACAAGAGTGTTATGCTGCTTGCGTTTGCTGATGACATCGATATCATTGGCCTTAATACGCGCGAAGTCAGTGCAGCATTCTCCAGATTAGAAAGAGACTCAAGCCGAATGGGTATGGCAGTGAATGCAGATAAGACGAAATACTTGGTGTTAACAAACGAAAGTCCCAGCGTCTTGGCACCCACGTTAGTTTATAATACGTCCTTCGAGGTTATGAAGGACTTCGTCTATCTGGGATCCAGCATAAACTCAACCAACGACATCAGCATTGAGATCAAACGAAAATTAACTCTTGCCAACAGGTGTTACTTTGGGCTCAGTAGGCAATTGAGAAGCAGCGCCCCTCTCGACGAACGAAAATCGCGCTCCATAAACCGCTCATTATGCACGTCCTACTTTATGCATTACAAACCTGGACGCTGAGCAGTTAAAATAAAAAGGCGTTCGGAGCCTTCGAGGGAAAGATCTACGGACCAATCTGCGTCAATGGCGAGTACTTAATACGGTGAAATGATGAACTGTACGAGCTGTACGCTGACATCGACATAGTCAAGCACATTAAAATCGAGCGGCTTCGCTGGCGATGCTCCAGTGAAGAAAAGTTTTGATTCGATACCCAGCAGCGGTCAACGCAGAAGAGGACGACCGCATCTTCGGTGGAAAGATCAAATAGAGGTCCAAGACGAAACTTGGACAGAAATGGCTGGAGCACATTCTTAGATGAGGCCAAGACCGACATACGATTGTAGCGCCAACTAAGTAAGTATTTGGAGCTAAAAAAGTTAATAGTGAAAAAATTAAAGGCCGCTCTCAAGTCGTTTAAGAGTTATAGGCATCTAAAGTAGGGCTGTCATACGTTTTATTTTCCCAGGATATGTCCTGGTTTCTAGGGTTCTGTCCTGGTGTCCTGAATAATTTTCTTAAGCCAGCCAAATGTCATGGTTTTTTGATCGTTTTAATTTTCAATAAACATTTAAATCACTTTCTTTTTTTATGGTTTTACAAAATTATCCAAAAGAGTTCTTTGTGGGTAAAAACACAGCTCCAAAATCAATACCAAAGTTTTTTGAAAATCTTTCATCAAAAATGTATGCATTCTTTGTCCTTTGCCAAAATTTTATGATAGAAAAACAAATAAAAGAAATATGAAAATATTTAATCACAGTTATGGAAGTTTAAACTATTATTGATAATACAAATATAAATTTAACCGAGAGGCTAGACACCCAGTTTTTGGGAAAAAAAATAAAATTGATCTTTGAAAACCCCTAAAAAATAGCTCGATTAATACAAATGAAATAAAAAGGATTGAAAAAGAAAGGATTGAAAAATTTAAAAGCGCATTGAGCTATTTAGAAAAGTGGACAAAACCTTTGCAAAAGTTGCAAGTTTTTAGATGAATGAGTTTGGAAGATATCCCACAGTGGTATTGTGTTCAATAAATAATTTCGTATTTGAGTAGAATGGAGGTAAATATTGATGACAATAGGGGTATTCGCACTGACTTGGGTAGTTGAGTATGGGTAAATTGAGTACTTTTGGTTACTGAGAGCACCCTAAATTGCAATTGAGTACTTTGTAGAATAGTTTTGAGCAGTGCTGCATGTTTGTTTGATCTCCCCGGCTTATGTAGCTGACGAGAGATGAGTGTCACTCATCTGCCACTGCCACACTGTTGACAATTGTTTTAAAGAATTTCAATATTTAAAATCATGGCAGAATTATCCATTCTTCTATGATTTAAAATATTTAATGTCTTTCAAAACAAAAATTATGATAAATATACTAGAGAATTGGATGGATTTAAAAAAAAACTGTTTAAATAGAAATTATTTACTGAAAATTTGTCAGTATACCGGTATCAAATACCGGGACATAATGCAAGTGTTGAGAAAGTTTTTCACAAAAATGTAGTAAAAGAAATTTTACACATCTACGGCTACGCCTCGAAGTATTTGAATCCAGTTTGCTTTTGTGAAATAATACGTTAATAAAACGTGATGCTTTTAAAATTAAATAAAACTTGAACTTCCTTTTATTAAAACGTACATAAAATATTATTATTTTATGAAGATGTTTATTTTATTGGAGGTATTGACGTTACTTTTTGTTTTTGTTTTTTGTTAACAGTTATTAATTTAAAGTTTATTTTGTATTAAATAAGCTCCTTAAGCATAAAACATGATTTCTGTATTCTTTATAATTACCTATTGGGGGTTGAATTAGTTTTAAAGGTTTTCTAAGAGATGGCGTAACTATCAATAGATCGCATCGGGCACACCTGTGACTATATTCATTTCAAAGCACATTGTGTAAGCTTCATTTTTCAGTATGTGTCATTCCACTGAAGTGTAAACAACATATATTTTTTTCTCTGTGAACATGTCGACTTTCGTTCCAACAAAACGCAATTTGCGGGAAGGTTTACTTTTGTGCTTCCATTTGAAGAAAAAAGCGGTTGAAGCACAACGCACGCTTACTGAGGCTTACGGGGACTATGCTCCATCGATTTATACTTGTGAGTACTGGTTCCGTCGGTTTAAAAGTGGTGATTTTGATACGGAAGACAAAGAGCGTCCGGGCCAGCCGAAAAAGTTTGAAGATGAGGAATTGGAGGCTTTGCTCGATGAAGACCCGTGTCAAACCCTTCAAGAATTGTCAGAATCATTGGGAGTCGACTTATCAACGGTCGGCAAACGCTTGAAGGCCATGGGAATGATTCAAAAGCAAGGAAATTGGGTGCCGTACCAGTTGAAGCCGAGAGACGTTGAACGGCGATTTTGCATGTGCGAACAACTGCTTCAACGGCATAAAAGGAAGAGTTTTTTGCATCATATTGTCACTGGCGATGAAAAGTGGATCCATTACGATAATCCTAAGCGAAAAAAATCGTGGGGACCACCCGGCCATGCATCAACATCGAGGGCCAAGCCGAATATTCATGGCGCCAAGCTTATGCTGTGTATTTGGTGGGATCAGAAGGGTGTCGTGTACTATGAGCTGCTAAAACCTAACGAAACCATCACTGGGGAACGCTACCAACAACAATTGATGCAATTGAGCCGAGCATTAAAGGTTAAACGGCCGGAATATGCCAAAAGACACGACAAAGTGGTTTTTCAACATGACAACGCACGGCCACATGTTGCAAGAACCGTCAAGGAAACGTTGGAGGCGCTGAATTGGGATGTGCTACCCCACCCGCCTTATAGCCCAGACATAGCCCCTTCCGACTACCACCTATTCAGATCGATGACGCATGGCTTGGCTGAGCAGCGCTTCACTTCTTACGAGGATACCAAAAAATGGGTCGATTCGTGGATTGCCTCAAAAGACGAATCGTTTTTCCGGCGCGGAATCCATATGCTGCCAGAAAGATGGGAAAATGTTGTAGCTAACGATGGACAATACTTTGAATAATATACATTGTACCGTTGTTTCTAAATAAATGCTCAAAAACCGAAAAAAAACCTTTAAAATTAATTCCAACCCCAATACTATAGTGCAATAAAACTTTAATAAAAATGCATTATATTTGTGTTTTGCTTTGATGGAGGTTTTTTTGTGGTGTCCTGGTTTTGAGCCGACCATTTATGGTAGCCCTAGTCTAAAGTTAAAAAATGGTCCAACACATGTTTTTTTTTTAATTTTCCAACAAAACTAAGCAATCTGGGTATCAAAAGAGTGGTAATACGAGCATCTATTCAACGAGGTATCTATCCATGCATAACTTTTTAAGATATAATCCTTTTTATACTTAAAATGGCGCATTTTTTCAAATTTTAATGAAAAAAATTGATTTCTCTTTCAGTTTCGTCGAAAAATAAAATGATATGCAACTTTTTTTTACTAGGTTTCAAACAAATAATGCCCCTTAAAGCATAGTACTATGTTTACTTGCGTGGAATTTCGTTGACAACATTCATTAATTTGTTGCGTGAAATTCCTGACTTAAAGTTTGTTGCGAGGAGTTCCTATGGTACGTTTCTCAGAGAGACTCAGGGAGTGAGTTGGGAAATTTCATATGACCTCTCTCTTTTCACTTCAAAATAAATAGTCAGTACCATGGCAGAACTAGACAAGGTAGTATTAGGGCTGAATGTTCTCTCTTTCTTAGTGACCATAACTGTTAAACTCAGCCATTTTGCTATTTTTGCCCAGAGATTTGAGTGGAATTTCACATGAAACTGAACAGAGTACTATGCTTAAGATAGAGCCTGTCAGAAATAAAAATGACCGTGTGTTGGTGAGCAGATAAAATTGTACACTAAAAAAAATTCCATTCAAATTCAAGCATTTCAAACTAATTAATTAACATAATGTGAGTTTCAATTTTTTTTTGTTTCTTTTCACTAACTTTTCTTCATTCCTTAAAACGAAACATAACATAAAACGCATTCCATTCTT
Organism: Dichetophora obliterata; assembly: GCA_963920525.1. Lineage (NCBI taxonomy): Eukaryota > Metazoa > Arthropoda > Insecta > Diptera > Sciomyzidae > Dichetophora > Dichetophora obliterata. Next base: position 49,651,724 of record OY986438.1, on the reverse strand, counting down.
TGAAAAGCGTTCGAAATCATAAAATATTTTTCATACACAATTTCATTTGACATATTCATACATTTAATTTCTCGCTGTGGAGTGTCATAAAAAGCGCTCTCGTTGCTGTCTCAATAGTGATTGAGCGAGAAAGAGGCTCTTAAGGCTCTTAAGAGCCCAGGGTGACGGCCACTGCTTTAAGACAAACCTTATAACTCAAAAAAAGTCCTTATAAGTTCTTAAACCTTATAACTCAAAGATGGTTAGCAATGAAAAAAAAAATAAGCAAGCCAAAAAATTTAAAAAGTTTGCTTTTATGTTTGGGTCCATCAAGGAGTCAATGAAAAACAATAAAGGAATAACACCCCAATTATTCCTATTATTGATTTAATAAATTATATCGGGGTCTAATTTTGTTTTGTGTTTGGCGCGCAATCACAAATTAAAAAAGTCATTTGGGGTCGTTCATAAACTACGTTTCCGATTTTTAGCACTTTTTTACCCCTCCCTCCCTTCCGTTACTTTTCGTAGTGTATTTCAAAACCCCTCTCCCCCTTCACAAAGTATGACACATGAAATTAAAAATGAATTGATTTAAACATATTTTATTATCTTACACAATAGCCCTCAGAATTTTCAATAGTATTACTGACTATATAAATTAAAGGTACAATATAAAAAATAATACATAATTATTTATATCACCATTTAAAGCTATTCTATCTTCGATCCGAGAGTCGATGCTTTCAATCACTTGGATTGAGAAGCTAGAAGCTTTGTGAAGATTCTTCAAATTCTTCATTAGATTCTATGTCGACCCATTCATGTGTATCCTGATTTATAATGCAAAGAAATTCACGTGGTCTTTGATAGAGTTAATAAGTCGATTTAAACGATGTTTGTTTTTTTATGCTTATTATCAGTGGACCTGCACTGTTAAATGCATAAATCTATACATATAATAAAACTGAAAAAAAACTGTACATTTAATGTTATTAGGAAATTTTGTCTGCGCTGAACATTTTGAAGGATGTGGATTCCAAAAATGTAATTTTTAACATTTGTATCTGTATGCCTGTCTGTACGCGTATCACGTGAAAACTTCTGAATATAGTTTCCTTAAACTTGACATTTGGGTTCCGTACGTCTCTGGTCGGGATATAGGATAGGGATATATAGGATTTATCACAGAATTTAAGAATAACAGCCCTTTCATCTTTCAGCTTTAAAAAAATGAAAAATGGAAACAATAAATATCGTGGAAGAGAATAAAGTTCAGTTCTTCTAGGGCTTACCCTAAATAGCAACCCTCATATAAAACTTTATAAATTCAAAAATAAACTCACTTTTGACACCAAGTTTTTCATATATATATCTATAGTCCATTCACACTTGACATATATGATGATAAATAAATAAAATAAAATTATGTTGACTTTATATGATGATTTAAATACAAATTCTAAATGTTTGATAGTTTAAATCATACTTTAATCAAATGGTAGAGCTCGACCAAACAGAAACAGCTGAAAACAAATCAGCAAAAATCTTAAAACAACTTCAGTAAATATGCTTTGTTAGTGGAAGACTTCCAGCAGGCTGTTGGACTCCATAAATAATACCATAAGCATAGAGGCTAAAGTAAAGCAAAAATACAACAACAAATGTGAATATATGAAATTTGAGAAAAACTGAGAAATTGACACTTCAAATCTCATCGCCTCTGTGGTGCAGTGCGTTAGTGAGCGCTTGCACGGGTATCACAAAGATTTCTGATGAAGTCTTTTTAGCACGGCCGAAATTGCAATAAAATGAGCTTGTGATTTTTTTCCTTTTCATATTGAAAAAACTTTGTTGTTGTTACTTTGGAAAGATTCGTTAGAACAATTAATTGTTCTAACTTTGACCTTAAGCTCAATAAACGATTTTAAACTATCAAATTGTATTTAAAATCAAAGTATGATTTAAACTATCAAACATTTAGAATTGTATTTAAATCATCATATAAAGTCAACATAATAAATAATAAGATCATTTAGGAAAAAACTTTAATAAAATAAAATAAAATATGTTGTATTTTACGTCCGGGGTCTCCGTACTTTCCGCAAGAAGAATAGAGACCAAAGACGGGGAGCTATTAAAAAACTGATTTCTTATTTTATTACTAGCGTTTTGCGCTAGAGACTTTTATTTATGTTTTATTTTTGTACTTAGTAAGGCCCGCTGTCTAGGCGAGGCTGCGACCTTAATAAGTTGACTCTAGAATAGCTCTGCCCGTTTCTGGTCGACCGCGAGGTAAATGTAAAAAATGTAAGCGGTACGCGATCACGCACACTTTGCATGCTAGAGTAGGTAAATGAACGGCTGATGCTGACCGTGCAAGCTGATGCCGATGCACCCAACAGTGCAATGTCTTGGTTTTGTTGCCGCCGACGTTGTAGCCAGAAACACTTGACAACTAAAAACAAAGCTTTGGTTTTGTTTGTTTGGTAATTTAAGCGTGTGCACTTAAATTAGTCATTCTTATTTTCATGAACGCCGGCAATTTGAGTCACCGTACTCAAATTGGGTATCGGTCGTTCGTTCATAATAATAAACAAAAGGTTGTTTGTTATTTATGAGCTTGTACTAAGAAATCTGCTATACGGTGACGTATAGATTAAACAGATTTTTTGTACCGCATTCTAATTATGAAAAATATTTTATGTTTTTTATTAGCTTTAGTTAAGTGTGTTTAGGAAAATCGTGTGAGGTAGGGGTGTACAAAGTGTACAGGGGAATGTTGTGGGATACAACATATATAAAAAAAAATAAAATAAAATATAAAAAAATAAAAAAATATATAAAATAAAATAAATGCATGATGATTAAATTTTAATCTTTTTGTTTCTCATTCACAATATTTACGTCTTCATTGTGTTTTAATTATTATTTTCCTATTTTTATTTTAATTCATTTTAATGTATTGATTTAGGTTAATTCATTTAGATGGTCTTTGTATTTTTAAAAAATTATAAAATTGAATGTCATTATAAATCATAACCTTAAGTAAGCTTGACTGAAGTGTTATTTCAGTCTTTTTAGAACAGTCGTCGCAAAATAAACAAACAAATAAAAATATAAAGCTGTTTTCGGACTACCACCACTTTATCCTAGCCATGAACTTTATGTGGAGGAGTTTAAAAATGTCTAATCCCTAGATAGACTATATCTATACTCTATCTCAGCGATGCCCACGAAAATTATTTGAAGAGTGAAACAACAAAACAAAAAGCAACATCAAATAAATTTTAAAATCTGGATGCAATGGCGAATTACCAATATCACGAGTGCTGGCAGAGTCCGCAACAGCGAACTTATGTATATGTACACTAGGGACGGTTGATTTAAAAATCGCCCATTGCTCAGTAAAAATCGTATTCTAGGGATCAAAATAAGAAACTTTGCCCGAGGAACTATACCTCTAAAACGAATTCTAATGCCCCAACTTTTGACTTTTGTCCCGTAGGGTAAAATTTTGAAAAATCCCTCTTTGATCCATTTAGAGTGCCCCAATCGAGTCGAAATATATCACCGACCCCACTAACTTTGTAGGGCCGATCTACCCATGCCAGTGGGTGGCCAATAATAGGCACACCCCCTGTAACCCCCTGGGGGTTCCCCATACGAACATTTAAAAAAATCATAATTTTGGCACTTTGCATGAAAGGGGGCTCCAGGGGGTGTGCCATTGGCATGGGTGGATCGGCCCTCCAAAGTCATACATTTGGTCATACATTTGGACTCAATTGGGGCACTCTAAATGGGTCAAAGAGGGATTTTTCAAAAATTTTACCCAACGGGACAAAAGTCAAAAGTTGGGGCATTAGAATTCGTTTTAGAAGTATAGTTCCTCGGGCAAAGTTTCTTATTTTGATCCCTAGAATACGATTTTCACTGAGCAATGGGCGATTTTTTGCCTCCCCACAAATCGACCCCCACTAACTTTGGAGGGCCGATCCACCCATGCCAGAGGCACACCCCCTGGAGCCCCCCTTTCATGTAAAATGCCAAAATGGTGATTTTTGAAATGTTTGTATGGGGAACCCCCAGGGGGTGTGCCTATTATTGGGCACCCACTGGCATGGGTGGATCAGCCCTACAAAGTTAGTGGGGGTCAGTCGTACATTTGGACTCGATTGGGGCACTCTAAATGGGACAAAAGGGATTTTTCAAAATTTTACCCTAAGGGACAAAAGTCAAAAGTTGGGGCATTAGAATTCGTTTTAGAGGTATAGTTCCTCGGACAAAGTTTCTTATTTTGATCCCTAGAATACGGTTTTCACTGAGCAATGGGCGATTTTTTTGCCTCCCCACAAATCGACCCGGCCTAATGTACACTGTAAAAATTATGAATCAATTAATTTTAAATCTTCCAGTTTTTTGCTAGTCAGAATACATTCTGAACCGCGAGGAGGTATTTAGATATCCTTTTTTTTATTTTTTGTTTGAAGTTTTTAATTTATTTTATTTTTTTTTTACTTTCTTTTTTAAATCTTTTTTATGTGAATTTTTTATTATACAATTATTTTCCTTTTTTAATCTTATAATAATTTTTATTTGCTTTAAACTTCATTATTTATATTTTTTATTATCTTACTGTTATTAATAACTTAACTGTTATATTATTAAGATTAAAATCTTTTTAATCTTTTATTATCTATGAAAAAATAGACAAACTCCCAGTTTTCCACAAATTTTTTTTTGCAAATTTTTTAAGGGTTTAATAGCCCCGATAAACATAATTTATTTTGAGGCAATATAAAAAAAACCCACGTGCAAATATTCAATAACTTTTTCTCAGTGTGTATTCACACAACGAGAAATATAAAGAATACGACGCATGCTGTTGATGTCTGCAATGCGAATGCCAAAAACAGTTCAAAACAGCTGCAGTCGATGGTGCAAAAAGAACAAAAATAATAACTTTAAGAAGCGAGGCAGAAATTGCAAACTGAATTCGGCAATTTACAGCAATCATGAAAATATTGAAGTTGTTGTAAAAGAGTGGAAAGAGTGGAAAGAGTGGAAATAGTTAGGCGCTGGGCATCGCTGCTCTATCTGATACTGCAACTTTTTAAGAACATACGAAGTATAAACTATAATACTACACATTTAAATGAACATACTCAGCATTCGGTACTAGAAACAGAAATGACTTAGTTGTGGCGAGATGCAGTCGAGAGGTCACAAAACAACGCTACTTATGTGCAGGTCCTAGGGCTTAAAATAATTTACCAGAACTAACTAAAAATGATAAAGTTAAAAAATTTACCGTTTGTTTGACACCAAAAAAAAATTTTATATCTTGAAAACTATAGAAAGTACACAATAAAGTGCACAATAAAGTTTTGAATAAATTTTTAGTTTTATTTCCAAAAAGGCCCAAAAAAATTCTATTTCTTCCAAAAACAGTGCAAAGGTTGTTTTTGTCGTAAAAAAAATAATAACTGAAAATTGCATTTTGTATACTCTTTATATGAAGAATCATTTAAAAACAAAAAAACTGTTTCTGTTTGACACAAAATTTGATGCTCTATTAAGAAAAATGTAATAGTACCTCTTTTGATTTTTGTAACGATTTGAATTTTTTAACATGTTGTTTTTTTAAGTATTTAAAAATGCTTAGCCTTCAAGAATATTTTCTGGTTTTTTCGTTTAACTATTATAAATTTTGACTACTCAAATCATAAAAATTTCTTTTTCTTAAGACATATTTTCCTCATTTTATAACACACTCTATCAAATCCTCCCTATTTTTAAAGAAAATGCAAGCAAAAACCACAAAAATATCATGTGATATTAACAGGTTAATATCAGCTAGTCTTATTTGAAAGCATTTTAATAATGTTTGCTTACCGTGAAGCGCAAAAAATGTGTGTGGGTTGAAGTCCTCCCTATCCATATGATCTTGTTTCTCCCAAACTTCCTCTAGTTGTGCTTTGTTGATTGGATGATGCAATTTTTCGTGTTTGTTATGCTTTTCCTCCTTCTCTTTGATTTCTTGTTCATACTTCTTACGTTGCTCCTCATCCATTTCTTTTAACAGACTTTCACGTTCGAATTCCTTTTGCATTTCGTACTCTTTGAATTCGGCACGTCGCTGACGATCAGCCTCGGCCAAATCGTCGGTTGTTTTCCTAATTAATTTTTGCAAATCCTTAATTTCGAAAGTATGCTCGTTGTGGTGATCTAAATGCTGAGGAATCTTCATATGATCCCTATCAATGTCATTTGAAAGCTCGTACTGTTTGTTGGCATATTTGCGCAAACGGTCCATTTCACGTCGTTTGATTTCATCCAGCTTCGTGCGTATATGGTGGCTCACATATTCAAGTTCCTGGGCAATCTTACCACTCTGAAAAAGAAAACCTAGGAATAAACACATACACTTAGCATGAAAATACATAATATTAATTTACGCGAATATCTTCCTCTTCCGCTTTATCTAATTTTTTTCTGAACTCGGGATCGCTCTCAAGTGCTTCGACGACTTCCTTTAAGTAGCGCTCATATTCCAAAGCTTTCTGCAATAAAACAAATTATTTAATTTGCAAAAGGAATAGAATGATTGTCCCACCTCGACGTCAGTAGGTGTAGGTTGTTGGTTGGGTGCTTCTTTTTCTTCTTTTTTATTTTTGGTGACGGGTAGCGCAACAGTCAGCGCCATCAGTACCGTCAACATCAGGATGATACACCCAGATTTCATGGCTGTTTAGTAGCCTTTTTAATAAAAATAGCTGCCGCAATTGTGGCAATTGGGAAATACGAATGAAATTCTTTCTTCTTTTTTTGACAAATAACCTGACGTGTCTCTTTTTTTCAACTCAACAAATAAAAACCACGGTGCAGGAATTATATATAATTACACCATGAATTACACCCCAGCTGGACAGCTCTAACCAAAGAAGTAAAATATAAGGAAGTGGTGTAATAGCAGAAAAGTGTGGTATTTTCTATATTGGTGTTGGTTTAAACAAATACAGAAACAATCACAAAGGGCCGTATTCGGTTGTATCGTAAAAGAAGGCCCAAACTGTTAAAGTTTGTTCTTATGCATTAAAATTTTAGAAACATTTCAAGAATAGCAACAACTCTAATTATTTAAAAAATTTTTGATCGCTCGCAATTGGCTTAGAAGTTATAGGCATCCAACGTTGGAAAAAGTAGACTAAAAATTTAGCTGATTTTTTAAGTTTTCCAACAAAACTAAACTTTATGGGTATCAAAAGAGAGATAATACAAGTATCTATTCAATAAGATATCAAACATAAAAATACATGCATTTAAGATACAACCCTTTTTTTACTTAAAATCGCGAGGTTTTTCCAAATTTAATAAAAAAAAAATAAATGTATCAAAAGGAGGCCTTCGGATGCTGCTTAGGGTTTACAAACCTCAGTAAGTACCACACAGGCTTCTCTGTCTACAGCAGTTCTGAATGTAGTTATCTTTTTATTAATTCTCTTTTTTAAGTGTATTGCTTTCGTAAAAGAGAAACCACTAGTCTTTCAGACAAATTCTAATTATAAAAAATTATATCTTAATGAATTCTTATGGAATTCTAAATTTGAAACCTCGTTGAATAGATACGCACATTACCTTTATTTTAATACCCATAAAGCATAGTTTTGTTGAAAAACTAGAAAAACTGCAATATTTTTAGGTAATTTTTCTATATATGAAGGCCTATAAATTCTAAACTTCAACTTTAATTACAAATTAAATTAGGTTAATTTTTTAAAATCCTTATTTTTTTGGGTGTTTCTGCCTAGTTGTTGTGTAAAAATCAGAAAAATTTAACAAACAAGTACTAAATCTGATTCACTATACTGAAAACAAGAGCGCCCCAAACATGTATTCAACTGCGAAAAATGACTGCGCCCCTGAAGCAGTGTTTGTGTTTTGACAGATGTGGTTTGATCAAACTGGCGGAAAATCGACGGGGTCTAAATTGCATTTTTAAACCATTTTTAATAAGAAATATATACATTTCTAACACAAATAAGTTAAAAGAATATCTTTAGAAACTAAATAAAGCACTTTTGTTAAAAGAATTTAAACCGTATGGACATATTTACCTGTGGAACGAATGCGCATTGTTTTTAAGTTTTCGGGAACTTTTACAATTCTTAACCGCACAACTCATATTGCATTTGTTTTAGTGGTTTTTTTTCTTTAATTTTGTTGCTTTTTAAGCAGTGAAAAATGCTTAAAATTGAATTATTTTCAGCTATTTTGCTGAGGAGTCTTCCAATCAGATGCCAGGGTTCTCAAAAATGTCAAAAAACACACTCTTTCTCGCTCGCACAATTTACGAATGGTGCGACAGTTCACGTACAGTGTGTGTGTTAGCAACACCATTTCCTTATATTTTACTTCTTTGGCTCTAACAAGTTTACAAACACAATAAAACAATATTTTGTGTTCACTAGCACATTCTTATGTTATTAGCTTATGTTGAACAAGGAAAGTTGTCATATTTGTATATCTTACTTTTGTGCTCGCTTAAAATGTACTGCAAGACCAAAAATATAAACCAACATATCAAAGTGATCGGTGTTAATTTTTGACGTTAATTTTCAAATAAAATAATATAATGAATTGAATAAATTAAAATTTTTCAAAAATCAATGCTATCGCAGTTTTAAACACCACGTGCAGCGTCTCAGCAGCAGCAGATATAAATCATCAAGCAACATAAGCTTTTGGATGGCGGTATCATAAGTGTGGCTGCAACAAAGAGCCGTAAAAAAGGAAGTTAACGTAAATAAAGGAAGTTAACAAATTATATTAATCAAATAAAAAATTAAAAAATTTTTCTTTTCAGGAAACTAAATAGATTCCTGGGTAATCCAATTCACCAAGGACATCAATTATTCCTATTTGCACATTTTGAAATATGCATGTACAAACTGCTGCTGCCATTGCTGGTGTGGATAAGAAACGTGTATTTTTACTATCGTGTGTGCGTTTGTTTTCATTTTTATAGTCGCAATTTATATGTATGTAGTCGTCATTAAAGTCATTTGTTCAAAAATTGTGTTTTAAAATTGAAAAAAAAATTCTAGGCTTGATTTCTTGGGGTTGGGCATGATAGAACTGCTAGAGGGGAGAAGTGAGTACGCTGAAAATGTAATTGGTGTGAGCAGTTCAGGTATACATTTTTCTAATGGATAAAACATGGATGGCAGACTGAGATGCCAGATCACACGTATGAGAGTCAGAGATGCAAACCTTGTTATACTTTTACCTACCTATAGAACAAATATAACAAGTTTTGTATGGATTTTTTAAGGGGAAATAACACGAAGCGTGTTAGCACTCGTGTTAAATAACACGTTATCTAACAGTTACGTGTCTAGCTGGGACCATGACAAAAGCTATTGGTAACTTTCATAATTGCCAACACCAAAAAATATACAATGTAAATTTTTTAATAAAGCCTACAGTTAACAGGCCAACCTAAATTGGTGCGCTTTGCGTTGCGTTTAAAAGCGTCACGCAAATGTTCTATTATGTGCATGAACCAATTTTGACAGATAAATGACGTTGACGCACCAATTTAGGTTGGACTGTTACGCATAAGCACAATAGGGGTTTTCATGATCCACAATTGTAGCAAATAAGAGCGGAACATGTCAAGAATAAGCGTGTACGCATTGGGCCATTATCATAGTCAAAATAAAGTCGACTTTAAATATAGCAAAAGCATTTTTGACAGTTTTACAATATAATATGTTGTCAAAAAGCTTGCACTAAATTTAAAGTCGACTTTATTTTGACTATGATAATGGGCCATTATTTTCAACAACATTAATATTTTGCTTCTTTAAAGAATTATAATTACACCATGACAAAAACTATTGGCAACTTTCATAGTTGCCAGCACCAAAAATAAGCTATGTAATAGGGGTATTCACGATTCACAATTGTAGCAAATAAGAGCGGAATATTTCAAGAATAGGGGGGTACACATTGATCAAATCACTCATCAAATGATTTGACAAACGATTTGACCAACAGAAACATATATGGATTTGATGGCGATTTGACAAAAATTTGATAAAAATCAAGGTGTTTTGATTTTTCTGCTGATTGGACGAAAGATGTGAATAATGTGAACACTCGTCAAATTGTGTAGAACGATTTTGTCAGTTCAAAAAGTTCTCAACTTGACAAAAGAAAGAACGGAAGAAAATAATAAATAGATGTAGCAAATAATTTATAAAATAATTTCTTCTTCTTCCAATACGATTTAAATAAAAAGTGCTACTAAAAATTTTACGTCATAGCGATGTGCTAACTTCGGTGTTCAAGAAAAAATTAAATTTTACGAAAAGTGTGATGGGTATAAGCACTTTTGTCGTCAAGCAATTTGAAAAACGATTTTATCATCGATTTTAAGTGTGAACGAAGCTAATAGCGACATCTCTAAAGGCCCAACTAAAATAAAGGAAACGAGACGATTGCAACTTGCCGAATGTCTGGAATCGTTTCGTCTGTTTTGACATTTAACCCAAATTGAAACGATTTGCTAAACTCGTCTGAAATAGCTGATCAATTGCCAACAGAGTGTCTTTTAGTTATCAATTGATGTGCAATTATAATTTTGTTAATTATTAAACAAACATTTGTGAACTATAAGTGAAAAATGTCGCGCACTTTGAATAGCTGTTGTTGACGAGTTGAGACGCTGAAAGTTCGGTTCTTAATAATACATTTACACCGAAACCAAAATACGTTTAATCGCTATTGTGTTTTATCTCAAAACTCGACTGTATACACCACCTTTTTCACGTTTTAGTTTGACGTTTATGTTTTCTTAGAGCCTGTCTACACTGGACGCACTCAAACGACTCACCGAATGTCAAATCAAAGGGAGTAGCAAAATTTTTAATACTATTGCCTCACTTCATTCACCTTCCCACTTCCTCATCTCTTCAGTAGACGTCAAAGTGAGACGGTTGAGTGAGGCCAGTGTAGAACAGCACGTACTGTTCCATTTTTGCTCATTTTCGTGAAATAATTAAGCTTTGACAGCTTAAAGTGCTGCCACCTTTTATTTCTACCATGATATGATTCGACCTATACAGTGTTTAAATGGTGCTTTATAATAAAACGCACTGTGAGGTTTTTTAAATTTTGTATGGTATAACATACATAATAAGTCGTGTTTGGGCTTTTACTACGTTTCCATAGGATCAAATGAGTCATTTGAAATGAGTAATTCAAAAGTGTTTACTGTTGTAGTATCGTGTAAACGCCCTAATCATAGCATCTCTGGTTCGATAACTCAACTGTAACGTCAAAGTGAGTTATCGAACCAGAAATGCTATGATTATGGCGTTTACACGATACTACAACAGTAAACACTCTTGAATGACTCATTTCCAACGCGTATTAAACGCGATAAGGCACAACCAAAGTAGACGTTTTGCTCCGTAACGAGTAAAAACGTAAGTGTTCGGTAAAATACATATTAATGTTGTTACCCAAAATGAGCAAACGTAACTGAACGAAACTAATCGAAACAGTTTGACAAGACGTATTATTCCGTAAGAACCGAACTGCTAGCGTACAAAAACTATTGGCTGTGCAACAGCTGTGCAGAGTGCGTTTTTATTTTATTTTCATCAATTTGTTCCAACTTCGCCATTATTTCACTTATTTTTCACAAATCTTTATTAAAAATTACAAAATGCACAATGTAAATATTGTGTCGTGTTGGTGAAATTTTTGAAGACAACACGACAAAGAGAGGATACGACAATAATATTTGATATCGTTGTTATGTACCTATTTTTATTTTGAACAGAGAAAGAAAATAACGATTATTTTTGAGTTTTTAGATTAGATCATGCATAAAAAGTTGTCATTTACTTTTGATATAAGGGGTATTCACGATTCAGTGCACTTGCCTATGCAGTTGAGAACTTGTACACTTTTAAAAAACAAAACATTAACACACTTATTCACCAACACAAAATCAAAAATAAAAAACAGCACACACTCACTGCTCGAAAGACTAACTGCCCATGAGCAGATAAATCAAGTGTGTAACGCATTTGAGTACACGATCAAAGACCTTCTGCTGTTTGCGATAGAGAGGGCACACTTGTAGTAATTCCTGAACTTCGAAAATTGTCCCAGTTAGTAGAGAAAAAACACCCATAACATCGTCAAATAGCAGAACATTCTCTTGAAACATGTTCATCAAGAAAAGTGAAACCTGTGTAAAAGAGTCACTTTTATATTTGAAATATTAGTTTATCGTTAAAAGGAGGCTTATTTACCAATCAGCTCATGTGCCACTGCAATTTGAAATGCTGGATATTCCAGATGAGTTTGAAAATAATCAAATATTTGATGAGCTCTCTTAAGACAAGCTGTGCGTAGTGCATCGTCACCATATTGACTTTTGGCTAAGGTATTTGCGCAGTTAGCAAGCAGCAATTTTGAATTTGTTGCGATTTTTTTTGCTGCTGCAGCACTTTGTTGCTGTATGGCTCCAAAATTTTTCTGATTAAAATTTTATAACGAAAAAATACGAAGTAAAAAAGATTGCTTTTATTATATAAAAAATTAAAGTATTTTTGTATTAAAAAATACATTTCAAGAAGTATACTTACCACAGTTCTTCATCACGAACCTTTTGATAATTATTTTAATTTAAATGAATATAATTGCTGTCAAATACATACTATGCAGTTTATTTTAATGTAGATATTCTTTATTTAAATAAATGTATGTAAACAACTACTTACTACATACAACTACTTCGTGTAGTATTAATTATTTAAATGTAAAATCAGTAAAAATATATTGAATAATAACAAAATAAATAAAACTACATATATGTGAAGTAAATACACATTGCGGTTTAAATTTTACTACAGTACTTTTTTGAGTGTATATATGTGGCTCATGTCCAAATTAAGTAACTTCGCCAACTGTCAATGAAATTACTTCGAAATTAAGTAATTTATCATAAATTACCATTTAAATTAAGATGCAATCGGTGTCAGCACTAGTTTTTTCGATAAATAATTGAAGAAATCGCATCACAAGATGGCATTTTTGTAAATAACCAAAACTGACCAAACTCAAAGTTCACAAAAATATATTGAAGACACTACAGGTCATCGCTTTTCATGCAACACATGTCCTTTACATTTTACAACATAAATTAAAACATTTCAACACGTACCATTCCACGGCTAAAGGTGAGTAGTGCTCCAAGTATTTGAGACGAACTATTATTAAGATTCCTGCAATGTTATAGGAAGTGGATCATGTTATGGGCGGTGCAGCTGCTTGGGAGAACGTATATTCAACTGATGCTGATTGTCCGGGTTGTGCTCACAAACAAGTTTATTTTATGTAAATACAAACTCGCTTTGCAGATGATCCTATGACCACATTTTACAAATGCTGTAATCAAGCACGAAGTTGCTTTCAGTCGGTCGAAGCTATAGCTCTACCAACCGACACTGTTTATGGTCTAGCCTGCAATGCCAACAATGAGAAGGCCATACAAAAATTTATGAAATCAAAGGACAAGACTGTCATAAAGCAGTGGCAATTTGTGTGAAAGACTTGGCTGCTCTTCGTTGCTATGGTAAAGCTGAGCATATAAGCTATGCGTTGTTGAAACTTTGCTGCTGGGATCCAGAACGATAGTTATCGAACGTTCACATAGCTTAAGCATTAGTTTCCTCAATCCAAATACTAGAAAAATTGGTATTCGTATTCCAAAATTCCAATTCATTCACCATCTGCGCGATGAGATCCTTTAGCTCTGACTAGCACAAATCGTTCAGCCGAACCAAGCAGTCTGGATGATGAAGAATTTTCGACGTTGTGCCCTCAGCTAGGTGGTGTCTTTGATGCTGGGCAGCCGGGACTAACCAAAGAGTGTCGTTCTGCATCAACGGTTAGTTACTTGTCACAACCGGAAAAATTAAGAGTACGTGCAGGATGTGCGATTAAACAATCGCTCGAAGTTTCTACTGTCATACAAAGTGCTCCCATTTCGTCCAACATTTATCATATTTATCTCGTTGGAAAGATAATAAGATAACCAACATATTACAGTATAGAGTTTTGAAAATTAAAAAGCAACTATGGAACGTTTTATTTGTTTTTTTTTAAATTTTAAGTACATAGAAGGTCAGTATATATATTTCAAATTAAAAATAGTGGAAACTAATCAATTTTTTCTGGTCGGACATGCTAAATAAAACAAAAACTGTTTAAATTCACTTTAATGCCTTGCGATTGCAAATTTACTTTCTTTGCCTTACTTTTGCCACAAAATGAGCAAATATATGAGTTGCCAACGAACTGTCAAAACAAATTACGAACAGCTAATTTGAACGCAGTTGATTTATGCCGTAGTATGAACGTAGTATTAGTTAAAGCTACTCTGGCGCACCGATTTTCTGGCGCTGTAGATATATTTACTTTTTTCATATTCTTGAATAGCTGTACATTATTCGATTAAAAACAATCGATTTTTTAAAACATTGCCTAATAGCCGATACACATTGACTGCGACAAGCGACGAACGCCAATTGTCAAAAAATAGAACGCATGTTTTCTTATGAAGATGTATTTTTTGAAGACTGCACGACAAAGAGCGAACACGACCACAATTGTTGCTGCCGCTGACTTCAATCTATTTCTAATTTGATAGACAACAAATGCGAACATGGAAGAGTTTGTTTATGTATTGTATGAAATACAGACTGTCGCTGTTGCATTCATTATAATCAAGTCGTCAAGAATACTGCAACATTTCTCTCTGACGGCAAGTTTTCGTTTTGTCGGTGGACGTCTGTTGCAGTCAATGTGTATCGTCTATGAATTCCCTTAAACCATTTATTTTTTAATCGATATTAATCCGATCAGATATATAAGAATTTTTATCGATTTAATTCGATTAGAAATAAAAATTATTTTTAATCGATCCGTTTTCAATCAGATATTAAAATATGGAGAGTGATACCTGGCATCGTTAGAACTCCTTTAAATTTATAGTAGACATATTTTCGTTGGTTAAGGTCTCATTCCAACGTTAATATTTTGCACCACGCCCAACCTCGTAAGCACCCCAGTAGATATATTGTAAGCCAAGGTAACACCACTCAGCGGAAAATAGCCCAGTCTTAACGCAAGATACACGTTACACAATCCGATTGTAACACACGTCCTTCTTGTGACCACTCGCTGCTCAACAGTGACAAGAAGCCCCAGGGAGCGCGCCAACGTCGTATATCTCTACCACGCCACAGCCCCAGGAAACAAGCTAGTGTCGCTCGTCTTCATCGCATCACTTTCTCCGGAACTACGTACACTGTCACAAAGATAAGGCTCCGTCACGTCATCTTCTCAAGGGCATCAGACATCGGAATAAGATCCAGGTCAAAACATCGGTGCATAACTGTGTGTGTGTAAAATCATATTGTTGTGGTTTTGTCTTTGCTCTCTTAATTACACAAAATATAAAGTTAAGTATATACACATTTAAATATATATCAAGCTTTGCCAAGCATCTCTTCTCTTCAGTTATCTTCTCCTCTTTATTTTAGCAAGTAAGCATAACTATTCTAACTATATCAATTTATAAATGAAATAAAGAAAACCAGTCTGGTATTACAAACTGAACTGATAACACAACACATATACCATATTGTCAGTAAGCCATTAAAGTAAATTCAATTTTGAATTGTGAATAAACTGAGGAAATATTAAAGAAGACAAAGCGAAAGGGTCTTTAATTAAAAATTTTCTGTCACGAACGCTGGACACCGGCGAGTATACCCCAGCTGTAAAAATCCGGAAAACGGAAGTTCGTTACAATCGTCGTCGAAGTTCTTTTAAAAAATCAAAAATTTTAATATTTATTTGACGACGTTTGCTCAATAATTAAGTAAACAATCACTGCAGATCTCGACGTCGAAATGAAAAGTTTCAAGAACATAAAAATTTTATTTCGACGTCGTTTTGAGAGCGAGCACGGGTTCAAGAAAAAGGTTGATAAAAGGTGGCAAATAATTTATAATAATTTATAAAATTATTTCTTTTTCTTCGCATACGATTGTAATAACAAGTGCTACTTAAAATTTTCCGTCATCGCGATGTTCTTACTTTGGTGTTCAAGACAAAATTAAATTTGACTAAAAAAATTTTACGAGTATATTTTTTCCATCTCCAAGACTTGTGCAGTTGTGCAGTTAGGTTTTCGTGAACACACTACCATCACTATTTCAACCCTGCTGGACAGCTGTAACAAGTTTACGTACACAACGAAACAGAATTTGGTGTTCACCAATACACTCTTACGCTGTCATTTCATGGGAAACAGGAAAGCTATATGTGTTTGTATGTCTAGCTCTTTTGCGGTCATAAAATAAACTTAACAAGAAAAATAAACATGCAACACAAAGCGGTTCAATCAAATGGAAGTTTTGAAAATAAATCAAAAATAGTGCATACGAAGTTTAATAATTTTTCTTTTTAGTTTAACAAATTGAATAGCTACTGGTGAATACTTCAGACAAATTGTTTCAAATCAAGCAACTGCGAAAATGTGCTTTTGATGTTCTGTGCTGTTCATGCCGATTTATTCTTTTATAGTTGTTTGTTGGTTAAAATTTTATAATCATAATTCAAAATCTATCCGGAAGGTAAATATTTTATTAAACAAATAATTCAAAAACTTAAAACAATTGTGTTTATAATTTGGCATATAACAGTCCAGAGCTCTAACCTATTGGCTAGGGGGTAGGCTAGACACAACGGCATAGGGAGAAGGGGAGGATAGCGCACAACTGAATTCCTAATTGGTGTGAGCAGTTTAGCTATATATTTTTCTCGTGGTAAAAACATGTGTGGCAGAAAGGGATGCCAGATCACACGGATGAGAATCAGAGATGCAAACTTTGTGACATTTTGATCACCGCTTGAGCAATGGTCACAAGTTTTGTATGAAACATTTTATATGGACGTAACGCAAATCGTGTGACCGCTCGTGTTATATACGCCGTATGTAACAGTTACTGTACTAGCTGGGAAAGCTGTCAGAAAAAGTCCTCAAGTTTAGGGCAATAGTAGAAAAGCACTTGTGCAGATTTTTGACGTACATGTATTTTGTTTATGTAAAGTGCACAAGTCCTCAACTGCACAGGCAAGTACACTGAATCGTGAATACCCCAATTGTAATGATGCGTTCTCATTGTGCTCTGAGAAATAATTATGTCTATCCAACATGAAGTATGTGTGAAAGCTCAACAACAAAAAAAGCCGTTATTTTGCCGAACTACATGCCAGATAGACATGTAGTATTAGGTGTGTTTCCGTACTCTACACTGTGTAAGATTTGTGTAACTTCTGGTAAGCTCGAA
This sequence comes from Dichetophora obliterata, assembly GCA_963920525.1. NCBI lineage: Eukaryota > Metazoa > Arthropoda > Insecta > Diptera > Sciomyzidae > Dichetophora > Dichetophora obliterata. The sequence goes on along the minus strand of OY986438.1, from coordinate 49,634,298 downwards.
CTGAGAGAGTAAAAATTAAATTTGAGAATATTAGCAAAAGTACGGAAACAGCATGGCAGAATTAGAGAAGGTATATGCATTTTGGAGAGGGAGACTGCCGCAACTGTCAAAACGAAGTTGACAGCTAATACAAAATCTGAAAACGATGAGAATGCGATAAGAAAGCGAAAATAGGCAAGAATAGCAAAATGCTTGAGTTTGACAATTCTGGCTATGAGAATGAGAGCGCAGTCTGAAATGCATATACCTTCTCTAATTCTGCCATGGGAAACAGCTTCTTGCAAGTTTCGAGCACAAAACATTTGATTCTGACAGCAGACGAGTCAAACGTAAATAGCGCCAATTGAAATTGTCGTGATTTTGTTTATGAAGTAAATTTTTAAGCTATAAAATCTTTTAAGTTATGTTTTAAGTTATAAAATTACTTTAAATAATTTATTTATAGTTAAAAATGGAAAGTCAAAAGAAACTGCATTTTGTAAATTTATTTTTAGCAGCACAGTTTTTGAATATTTGTGAAAAACATAAACAAACATTTGACATATGCTTGTTCTTCTTGATGCTTCTTCTTATTGATGCTTGTTCTTAATTTACTCGAAGTCTTGAGTTCTAGCACGCTCTGTGCACATTCTGTGCTCGAGAGAGCGATTTTATGCTTGTTCTTCTCCCATTTCTTACACAAAAAGTACGGAAATAGAAAATAGCGACTCACAAGTCACACAGTGTGAGTACGGAAACAGACCTATTGTCTGAAGCCAAAGAAGTAAAATATATGGAAGTGATGTAATAGCAGAAAAGTGTGGTATTTTTATATTGGTATTGGTTCACACAAATACAGAAACAATCACAAAGGGCCGTATTCGGTTGTATCGTAAAAGAAGGCCTAAACTGCTAAAGTTTGTTCTTATGCATTAAAATTTTAGGAACGTGTCAAGAATAGCAACTACTCCAATTATTCAAAAATTTCAGATCGCTCGTAATTGTCATAGAAGTTATAGGCATCGAACGTTGGAAAAAGTGGACTAAAAATCTAGCTGATTTCTTAAGTTTTCCAACAAAACTAAACTTTATGGGTATCAAAAGAGAGATAATACAAGTATATGTTCAAGGTATCAATTATAAAAATACTTGCATTTAAGGTACAATTTTTTTACTCAAAATGGCGAGATTTTTCCAAATTTAATAAAAATTACTAAATGTATTAATAGGAGGCCTTCGGCCTCTGCTTAGGGATTACAAACCTCAGTAAGTACAACACAGGCTTTGCTATCTATAGTACTTCTGGATGTAGTTATCTTTTTAATAATTCTGTTTTTAATATATTGCTTTCGTAAAAGGGAAACCACTAGTTTTTCAGACAAATTCAAATTATAAAAAAAATTATATCTTAAAACGTTATGCATGGAATTTTATTTTTCACACCTCATTGAATAGATGCGCGCATTACCTTTGTTTTAATACTTAGAAAGCTTAGTTTTGTTGAAAAACTAGAAAAACATCAACATTTTTAGGTAATTTTTCTAAATTTGGTAACCCAATAAATTCTTAACTTCAACTTTAATTACAAAATTAATTAGGTTAATTTTTTAAAATCCTTATTTTTTGGGTGTTTCTGCCTAGTTGTTGAGTAGAAATCAGAAAAATTTAACAAACAGGTACTAAATCTGATTCACTATGCTGAAAACAAGAGCGACCCAAAAATTTTTCAACTGTGAAAAATGACTGCGCCCCTGAAGAAGTGTTTGTGTTGTGACAGATGTGGTTTGATCAAACTGGCGCAAAATCAACGGGTCTAATTTGCATTTTTAAACCATTTTTAATTAGAAATATATACATTTCTAATACAAATAAGATAAAAAATATCGTTAGAAACTAAATAAAGCACTTTTGTAAAAAGAAATGAAACCGTGTGGACATATTTACCTGTGGAACGAAAGCGGATTGTTTTTAAGTTTTCGGAACTTTTACAACTCTTAACTGCACAACTCATGTTGCATTTATTTTTGTGATATTTTTCTTTGATTTTGTTGCTTTTTAAGCAGTGAAAAATACTTAAAATTAAACTATTTTCAACTATTTTGCTGAGGAGTCTTCCAATCAATTGCCAGGGTTCTCAGAAATGTCAAAAAACACTCTCTTTCTCGCTCGCACAATTTACGAATGGTGCGACAGCTCACGTACAGTGCATGTGTTAACAACACCATTTCCTTATATTTTACTTCTTTTTCTGAAGCCCCCTATAGATGCATCGAATTAAAACATCGATGTCTCCGATGAATCGATAAACATCGAACAACCCTAGTTGTCACTAACATATGTTTTATATGTAATTATTTTATTTATATTGTTGTTATATGTGTCCAAATAATTTAACTGTTTGAAATAATAATGGAGCATAAGCTTCCTGGTCAAGGTTTATATGTATATCGTCTTTAATAAAAACATTTAATTATGGCTCAGCCAAATCCTAATGCATCCCAATGCCAGGACCAAAAATACGCAGTTCAAAAGAAAAAAAATGTGCTTACCGCACGTGAATACGACAGAATTTGCGATTTTATTAATCACTTTCATGGACTGGCCATCGACTGTGAGTTGGAACTAGAGCATCGCGTGGCATTAGATATTGAACGCATGACACTAAAAAGCATTTTGCAATCTGAGCTGGGAAGCCGTTTGCGCTCTCAGCATTGGAGATATGAAGCCAAGGCAGCAAAATTTCTGAAAATGTTCGTAATTATTTTCAGAACAACGGCATAATTGAAGAGTAATGAAAACTGAAATGTTAGGCCGCTCTCAAGTCGTTTAGAAGTTATAGAAGTCCAAACTTTTAAAAATTGTCCTAACGAACTTGTGATTTTTTTACTTTCCTACAAAACTAATTATTATGGTGTGCAAAAGAAAGGTTATGCTGTTACCTATTCAACGAGCCGTTTATCATAAAAATCCATGCATTACTTTTGAAGATATAATATTTTACGTATTATGCACACTTGATGGTTCATTCTTTTACGAAATAAAGAAAGATAATTATATCTATAAGTACTGTAGACAGCGTAGACGGTGTTGGACTTACTGAGGGCTGCAATCTCTAAGCAGCGGCCAAAGGCCGCCTATTGAAATAATAATTGTATCCCTAAGTACTGTAGACAGCGAAGCCAGTCTTGTACTTACTGAGGGTTGTAATTCCTAAGCAACATCTGAAGGGCTCCTATTAAAAAAGATAAATAAATACATTTAGTTTTGTTCATTAAATTGAGACGTCCAGCTACATATATATAGTGAGTAACATGAATATTAGGTTTTTTATTTTCTTCAGTATATGTTGCTTTTTTGTATTAAAAAAATAAAAATTCTAACATTTTATATTTGGATATTAATTAGATCTTAAGAATGATATACAGTTTTCAAAAATAAAATCAAGTAAGATAGAAAAGGAAAAAATAAAAACCAAATATAACTTAAAAATCCATGTTACTTTAATATTTGGTTTTTTAATTGTGTAACAACCTTTGGTTCAAATTCAATGTAAAGTGTTGATTTTGAAGCATTTGAAGGAAGAAACGTTATTTTGCTAAGCTATTACGCCTCAAAGTGCAACGTCATTAGGTTAAGTTAGGATGGTCTCTAGGAAGCATAGAGACTAAAGTAAAGCAGAAATACAACAACAAATCATGGCAGAATAACCAATTCGGGGAGCAAAAAACGAGAGAGCAAAACATTGGCTTAACTATAATGTCACTATTGACAATTTATGTTTATTCGTTCAGCCATAGGGATGTTTAATTTACTTGTAACCGTATAAATCAATTGAGTACCCAGATCTTATGTATGAACATGTAAAAAAAGTAAACAAAAATCTTAAAAATTTTATAAAATGAGCCGTGTTTTAAGATATAATATATAACTAATTGTTGTTTTGCCTTAAATGAAGCAAATGAAAGTTTACTTTTAATATAATTTTCATTCGACTACTTATTTCGATTGTTCAGTAACCAATTTATTTGAAAAGCTATGTACGGCTTCTTTAAACTGTCAAAATATATTTTGACAAGTGAAATTGCTGTTTGAAAAAATTAAATTTATTTAATGAAATCGACGATTGTTTGTTTATTTGTCAACAATTGTTGAATTGTTTTGGAATTATCGCGACGGGAGGAAGTTATAGGGTGTCCAGTAAAGCCGTTGTCAAACCTGAGTTGTTAAACATTTGCAGTTACCGCAATTGAAATACTCAAGATAAACTGCTTGGGAGTACATGCTATTTACTTTTAAGTCCACCGGAATGGAAACGGATGTGCTAAATTCAAGAAACAATCTTAAAATAATTATGTGTATTGTGTTGCAAGTAATTGTGCTCTGTGTAATTTTCAAATTGTAATGTTTAAAATTTAATTAATAACTTGCTGGGACTTTGAAAAAATAAATTAAATTAATTGTCCTTAAGATTTCAGCTACGTTTTTAATTCGATCCGATCGGCAATAAGTAACATGCGAAATTACTACATTAAAGGCCGTTTTCTCAATGTCCGGTTAATCACTAATCGGAACTTTGACCGGCTGTTAGCAAGAAAGCATTTTCTCAATGTTCGGTTAGGTCTTAAGTGCCGGTTAAGTTAATGGCAAGTTGAGGTTCCGGTTAGTTGCTAATCGGAAGAACAGCTGTGTAGTGCAAAAAATAATTATATATTTTATAATTAAGAATTGATTATAATTGATAATCATCCAACTTGTCGTGTTTTGTTGTCGGAGAGAGCGTATTTATAGTGCATCTACCTTGTTATTCTACCATGACAACAAATGTGAAATTATGAAATTGAGAAAAACTGAGAAATTGACACTTCAAATCTCATCGCCCCGGTGGTGCAGTGCGTTAGTGCGCGCTTGCACGGGTATCACAAAGATTTCTGATGAAGCCTTTAGCCGGGCCGAAATTGCAATAAGATCAGCTAGTGATTTTTTCCTTTTCATATTGAAAAACTTTGTTGTTGTTGTTTCTTTGGAAAGATTCGTTAGAACAATTAATTGTTCTAACTTTGACCTTAAGCTCAATAAACGATTTTAAACTATCAAACAACTAGAATTTGTATTTAAAATCAAGTATGATTTAAACTATCAAACATTTAGAATTTGTATTTAAATCATATAAAGTCAACATAATTTTGAAAATTTTTAATGGCAATTGCTTCATCAACCGTCAATATTCAAAAGTGTAAACAAAAAAATGTGATATCTTTATCTGCTGTCTTAAAAATGAACTCCCTTTTTCCATTCAGAATTGGGCTGCTAAACTTTACTAAGATAATGACCCCAAACATAAGGTTCACGTAGTTCGAGAATGGCTGCTTTATAACTGCAAATGTAATCGATACGCTTTCCCAATCCTCCGATTTAAATTCCATAGAGAATTTATGGGACGAATTGGATGGGTGTGTTCGCAAGAGTCCTGCTTTTCCATACGGGATTTGAAAAGCAGACTTCAGGAAGGATGGTATAAAATTGGAGCTGATTATACCCAACAAATTATTCCCAATATGCCAAAACGTCTAGAAGAGGTAGTCAAAAGCAAAGGATATAGCATTAAATATTATTTTTAATGTATTGTTAATGGTCGTTTTTATCACTTAAGCATAGTACTCTGTTCAGTTTCATGTGAAATTCCACTCAAATCTCCATATAAAAAGTGACAGCTGCGGAACAAGTGTGGAAATTTTCACATGTTCGTCAGAGCAGTACTCTGTTCCGCTGCGTGAAATGATCGCAACATGTTTCTGAGCAACATTTTTTCATGACAATTTAATTGTACTGCCTATTTATTTTGAAGTGAAAAGACAGAGATCATATGAAATCTCCCAACTTATTCTCTGAGTCTCTCTGAGAAACGTTGCCAAAGGAATTCCTCGCAACCATGGCAAAATTAGACAAGGTAGTGTTAGGGAGGAGAGCCAGTGACCGAAACTGTCAAAACGAAGTCAATATTTCATACAAAATCTGCAACCAATGAGAATGTAATATGAAAGCAAAAATTGGCAAAATACCAAAATAACTGAGTTTAACAGTTATGGTCACTAAGAAAGAGAGCACATTCTCAGCCCTAACACTACCTTGTCTGGTTCTACTATGCTCGCAACAAACTTTAAGTCAGTAATTTCACGCAACAAATAAATAAATGTTGCCAGCGATATTTCACGCAAATGAACAGAGTACTAGAATATTAAAGTTGCATGAACTTTTAAGTTTTATTTTGTTTTATTTTCTTATTTTCTATTTTACTTGATTTTGTTTTTTAAACTATATTATCTCATTCTTGAAATATATAAAATTAATATCCAAACAAAAAATTTTAGGCTTTTTAATACCAAAAAACAACAAAGTACTTAAGGGATTTTATTCATTAATATCTTATTTAAGAAATCACATTTCAACCTTTTAATAAGTAAACATTTTTGGCACAACTTATTTCACATTAAAACAAATTTGGTCGTTTTCATATACTTGAAATGGAAACTTTTGCAATTTTGGACTCTTATAACTTCTTAACCACTTGAGAACGGCCTGAATTTTTTGGACTTGAAGGCCTTAATAGATATGATTAAAAAAAAAAATTTAAATTCGAGTTTTGATTATTCTTCAATTGTTCAACAATAACAATAGTTAAGTCTTGTTTCATTATTTTAATTTTTTTAGTTTTACCGAGCAATCGGCGCAAAGTAACGATAACACCCTGCTGCTTAAGATTGCCACACTAGAAGGTATGAGTCCAGTCGTTCTCTGCCGCAGTCTTCTACAGGAAAAGTACAAATTTAAAATAAAATCACAGCTTGCACTGCACATGAAGTGGCCACATCTTATTGATGACCAGCGTCTGGCGGCAAATGTGAATCAGTGTCTTATGAGCGACAATCAAGACGGGCCCCTTGTTGATATGAAGCGGCGCGTTTTGGGCGAAGAATATGAGTTTAAGGTACTTTTACGACATTGCCTTTAAACATTTTTGTGCTTATTTTTCTATACATTTATTTAGTTGAAGAACATGGCTAAAGCCGTAGGCATGCATTACTATGACGAAAATGATCTGCGGCGCATGGGTTTTGATAAAACCCCAGATCTTAAATTGATACTGCCCTGTCTATACAAAGGTGATGTGATAAATTGGATTGAAAGCAAAGCTACATTTGGCGATATCAAGACCCACAAGTGGTATGTGCAGCAACAATTGTCCAGTTATTGCAATCGGTAAACGAAACGTTTCCACTATACATTAGCAATAAAGATTCGCTTATATCAAAATATATGATCTATACTTTCCATCTTTTGCAGTTTTGGTCCTGGAATTGTTATTTACTGGTTTGGCTATCATGAGGAAGCTCCAGGTCTGTCTGTCAACTCCAGTGGCATAAAAGTTTTGGATGATTTCCCCGCAGCGGAAGATTTAACATTTTTGGAATTAGAAAACAACGAGGAACTTAGGAATGAACAGTTAGAACTTGAATCTCCAAAAGAACCCACAAAAAGTTAAATTCAGCAGTAGTAAATAAATTAAGCCTATAAATAAAATTAGCCTAATGACAATAGATTTCAAACTGACTAAAGGCGAATTTACACGATTCACTATCATCCTTCACTTTGGATGAATCATCTGATTTGTAAAATGTAAATTGAGTTTCATCTTTAAAATGAAGATGATTGTCATCCACATTGAACAGTGAAAGAAGTAGAAGGTCTTCCTACTTTTGATGAAAGTGAAAGCAAACCGAACTGATGTGTCATTCGTACTAAAACACAATTGAAAGGTGTTAACATAATTTGAAGCAGAAAGTTTATATTTTTTTTTTATTTAATTGCTGAATAGCTTTTATTTACTTAATTTTTGAAAAGTCAATAAAATTAATCAGCCAGAGCATATATTTTGACATTCAACACCGAATCATCCATCAAATTTCAAATTTACACTGTGAATAATGTAAATTAAAAATTGATTCACTGTCATCGTTCAACGTTCACTATCATCGTTTTTAATGAAATGTGTAAATTCGCCTTAAGGTTAAGAAATATTATTTAACTTGACTGGTTGTTTATAGATTAAAAAAATATTCGATTATATACAACTTAACAGTAGTTTCATGTAACTTAGGGTTAGGTTATTTAATAGTTAAAAATGAATAGATATTTTTCAGTAAATAAAATAAAAATCAAATAAAATTGAATGGAACAGTTTTATATTAAAAATAAAAATGTATTCGCCATTTCAGCCCCTGAAAGGCCTTCGACCGAGCTTTGACCGAACACTAGAGAGCAAATATTAATTCAATAGAAAATGCTGTGTCTGCACCACTCGTAAACCCTTTTCTAATATATAGTTATTTGTTTATATTAATTTGACAATCAACATTTATGACCCTGAATTAAAGAAATGTTAGAAACAAATTTTTAAAAAATAAACTTAACGTGGTGTAGCTGCAGAGATCAAAATAGCTGTGCGAAATTTGAGAAAAGAAAAGTTATGAAAAATCGTTTGACTATGTTGGTGTTACATATTTTTAAAAAAAAAAAATACTCCAGATCAAAACAGGTATTCTTATAAAATCTTACCCGCAAAAGTTATCTTCCAACGTTCGCCGGAATGAGCGCAGGAAGATTTTGAAAATTTTTCCTGAATTGCCCATTCATCGCTTGGGCGATCGAAAAGCAATCCATATTCCAACGATCCATATTCCGGAATGAGCCAAGGATTCAAAAATTTTTCATGAATCACGCATTCATCGCTTGGGTGATCGAATCGCAAGTGCATCACAAAATCAACTTCTCTTCCAAATGTTTGCAGGGATTGTTCTCAAAATTTCTCAAATTCAAAATGTGTCTTTAGTAAGTGTGTGATATATACCTGTAGTTTCGTTTCAAATGAAAGTAACACTTCTTAAATCTTAAAAACTTCAACTTTTTTGTTTAAAATAATATTGATGCCAAGATTTCCATTGCAATTTCATTTTACTATATTTCCCATTATTTTTATTTAGACATTATTTCTGTGGTACAATTTTATACAATATAAATTGTTAGCTATTTCAAATTCCCTAACAACTCAATTTGTAACGATATATTTTGATTCTCTTTTGTAAACATTCATATAAAAACGGAACTACTAGTGTTTTTTCTTTATTAAAAAAAATATTAAAAATTGGTAATTTTTGTTTTAAAAATACAAATGAAAAAATAAAAAGAAAGTCTGCTTCATTGCTTCCGATAGATAGACAACAAGCAGACAACACCTTCACGTCTTCACTAGAACTTCATACATCTCTGGATTTGAGGTGGAATTTCTTTAGACAACATCTTTGAGTTCTTCTGGCATGTCGTTTTTGGGATGTTTATTTTCAAAATGCTGTTTGTACGTTTTGGGATCAGGCATTTGAGACTGTTATGAGAAAAAAATAATTAAGAATTGAGCGTTAAGTTTTGTTGTTTTTGCTGTTTTAATTGTAAAGTAGTTATACCTTGCAGACGGCGCAAACATGTACGAGTGCTTTTTGAGCAGCCTTCTTTTGATCAGTGGCACTGTGACCCTGTTGCTTTTTCATTTTGGCCTGCTTTTCCTGTGCCTTTGCTTGTGATTGAAGTTTTTGATGTCCACGAGCCATTATGAATTTTTTGAAGTTGATTATCTGTTTGGACACAGTAGAAATAAAAAACATAAATAAAACGCACATGAGCACGGTTTGTATAATTTACAAGTACATATGAATATTGACAATATAAAGAAACCTAAGTAATTTATTTAAAGCTGCTTCAAACTATCTGAGAAAGCATACAACTTCTCGTAAGATCTGCCGAATAGAGATGAGTCGATATTTCTATAACAGGTATTTTGTCATTGTTACTGAAAAATAACACTAACAGTCTGTTACAGAAATATTAAAGTAACAGTGACTGTTATTTTTTTTCAAAGAAAAATATTAATCAAAGTTACAGCTTTATTATTTAGACCGCGACTGTTGCTGTTGTTTACGATTGTTACAAGTCAAATACTTGATTGCTGTTACCGCTGTTCTTTTTCAATTGCATGTTTCTTTGATGTAGACGTATATATATGATTTTAAGCCATTCTTTATTTTAAACTGATTTTGGATTTTCATTGGATTATTTCTTAAGGAATTTTATATAGAATCAGGTAAATATTATTTATTATGTTGATTTTATATGATTTAAATACAAATTCTAGTTGTTTGATAGTTTAAAATCCTTTAGGGTCATTTTGTTCACAAGAGGCATAAATATGATTTAACTCGTGGATAACTATTTCTAGGTTAATTTCATTGTATAAATTTAATCTAGGTTAATTTAATTGTATAAATGTCGAGATAAAAATTGGTTTTGTTCACAATTTATACCGGCTTTATGCTAAGAGCATAACTTCGCTCTCAGTTTTTAACGCTTTCCATTGGAATATTAGAATGTTGCTCATTAATTAAAAAATGTATGGGGATTTTCAAAAATGCAACCGAGATTTTTTGACGTTCCGTTACATATTGATTTTATTTAAATTCTAAAAAATTGATCTTTTAAAAAAACAAATCTTATCTTTTTATAATAAAAGCTGAAAGCAGCATTATCTGTGCGAATTGCAATGTTATTGAAAACGACAACCATTTGGTGTTTGCATGTGATCTTCATTCAAGGATTCGTCGAAGTTACAACATATTTACAAGATACAATAATTTGGAGGATCTACTGATTTCCAGAAACATGTCACATTTTAAGGAACTCGTCATTTTTCTTCAAGAAGCAAAGATTGAAATATTATGTGCTTATATTTCAATCTTTGCTTCAAACTGCACATCTGTTTATTCTATCTGTCATTTTTTGTTTGCTCATTTTGTATTGCACACTGAATATTTTATTTATATAATACAATGTAATTTTTTTTTACTATTTTATTTATGAAATTTTAATTGGTGATGGAGTTATAATTTTTAATCAAATTGGCCAAATAATTCTCTGAGTACTGTACCATCAAATCTAAAAAAAAAAAATTATAAAATGGCAAAACGCGACCACTCTGCTAATTACAGCGAGGACGAAATTGTTGTTGCAGTGCGTATTAAGGAAGGCAAACATAATCGAGTGTCGAAAGACAGACACCACCACCAGCAGCACAAAAAACAAGGCGTGGGCAGACATCATCACAGATTACAACTCTCGGGGCATTTTTACGAAACTTGGTCGCTGCTGTGCAATCACGATGGTCACCTTGCGCAAAATTACACAAACCGACGTTACGGAAATACCAGCGAAGTCAGCTATGGTCACTTGCATTGATCCAAGCGCGTAAAATCGCAATGCTATCAGCAATTGAGTCATCGGCAGAATATAGCGTGATCTGCAGTGCAAAAATTAATCAGCATTGAAACATCTTATTTTACAGAATTTTACCTTTCCCGTGTATGTCGCAGAGATGGTTCAATTAATAGCAGCACACGTACGACCGCGGACTTCGTCAATTGAAAACGATAGACTAAGTCATTTTCGTCCCACTTCTCCAATCCAATACGTTCCTGCATTTTATATTGCCTGTGCTCGACCCGCAAAGTCACTTCCACTTCGTCAACATCGAGCTTCAGTTCTCCCAAAAGTGCTCCAAAACATCCATTTTGTTATATTTTTTTCTTTTAAATTTTAAAAATTAAAACATGTGTCTGTTTACATACTTTGACACCAAGTAAATTAAAAAATATTAAAATGAGAGCAAATTAAAAATCTTAACTCACCAATTTTTACGAGTTAAATATTTCTGGGGTTAAGCTATCTCGCCACCATTTTTATCGCCAGCTTGAAGAGTTAAATGCTTAACTCACTGTGAACAAATGAAAAACTGGAAAAATCATGGAATTAACTCTGGGATAAATTTATCTCTCTGTGAATAAAATGGCCCTTATTGAGCTTTAGGTCAAAGTTAGAACAATTAACTGTTCTAACGAATCTTTTCAAAGAAACAATAACTTTTTTCAATATGAAAAGGAAAAAAAATCACTAGCTGATTTTCATCAGAAATCTTTGTGATACCCGTGCAAGCGCACACTAGCGCACTGCACCACAGAGGCGATGAGATTTGAAGTGTCAATTTCTCAGTTTTTCTCCCATTTCATATTTTCACATTTGTTGTTGTATTTTTGCTTTACTTTAGTCATTATGCTTATGTTATTATTATGGTGTCCAACAGTCTGTTGGAAGTCTTCCACTAAGCATGGTTACTGAAGTTGTTTTTAGATTTTTGCTGATATATTTTTCAGCTTGTTTCTGTTTGGTCGTGCTTTGCCATTTGATTAAAAACTTTAATTAAAGACTTTTTTTTAAGTAAATATTAAAAACTTTAAGTAAATATTATTTTTTAATATGTAGACCAAAGACAATATTAAAATTTTTGTAATTCGTAGTATGAGTTCCCTAATAACAAGGAAAAGCAGTCCGATTTGGGAACAATTCACACTAGAGAATGACAGCTTTGCGAAATGCAATATATGCAAAACAAAGATGTCTTACAAAACTTCGATTAGTAATTTAAGGAAACATTTAGAGAGAAGACATCCAACAGTACGAATAACTAATAACATGGCCAGTAGGGCGTATCGAATTACAATTTTTCGAATTTCATATTCTAAGAGGTATTAAAAGTTGCATTGGGTGGTCAGGATCTCCCAAAAAAAATTTTAGAAAAAAATAAGGAGATCTTCCTCACCCGCAAGGATAAAGTTGTTTTTTGAGACAAATAGTAAAAAATTCACTATCTCAAAATGCTTTCATTTTTGTAAGAAAAACTACATGTGTTAGGACAAAAGTAAATAAAAGCTTTAACTAACAATATTTTGGCAAACACGATGCTACTCTTCGTTTTTGCCCAAAAGATCCTGTGTGAAGGATATTTAAACCTAAAGGTACACTCAAGATAGCACAGAAGTTTTAATTATTTTCTGGTTGTCTAAACTTTAGTGATACTGATAACAGTGTTAATGCTTTCCTTAAATATGGCGAACTAATAATTTGCATATTTTTCGCACATGCATTTTCTTGCTTTGAAGAAATGTATACTTGAATGCAATTTTTTAACTTTTTCAAAAAAATTAATATAAGGCTATATATCTCGGGCACCAGAAGTGGTACCGAAGATAATTTTCTTAAATCAGATTCTGCAAATAGTTCTGAACAAAACCCTGTATTAAAGTATCTTTTTTAAGAAAACAGGAAAAAACCACGATTTTTTTCCTATTTTGATATTTAAAAAAAGTTACTTCAAGCATGAAATGTAACAATTTTGTTCATATCTCCTTTATGATTATTATTTCATTAAAATACTTCTAAACAACAATTGTTAAGTCGAATGGCATACTCAGAAACTCAAAATTTTAGTATAAAATTTTTGTGAATGCTGAGTTGAGGTGTTTTAACGAAATAATAAAATTTTTGCTAGGACGAAAATTTTTTTTAAAAAAATCGAAACAGGAAAAAAAAATCGTGGTCGTAACCTGATGTTATAAATTGATTCTTTTGCACAGATGGTTGTTCAGAAATATATGAAGAATTTAAATTAGGGAAATTATCTTCGGTACCACTTTTAGTGCCCGAGATATAAAACCTTATATTAAGTTTTTTGAAAAAGTTAAAAAATTGCATTCAAGTTTACATTTCTCAAAAACAAGAAAATGCATATGCAAAAAATATGCTAACTCGTGGTAGGAAGGAAAATCATAAAAGTAAAATATAAGGAAATTGTACTTCTCCACACATACAGCGTTTGTATTCTGAAGTACTTTATCTTTTGTGAGCTAGGCAGTAAGCTTTTTGATGTTTCGGGTATCAAAAATGTAAGCAACACAAATTGTCATCCAATAAATTAAAAATATTGAAAACAAAATTGAAACACACACACACAAAAAAATTTCAAAAATAAATTCACACCGGTGAGCGGATATTCACATTTTTTGCACCTAACGGTGTTAATTTACACCGCTCACTCGGTGTGAAATGACGAACTTATCCGATCGGTATGAAATAAGAAAGGCAAAGAAGAAGAGCAATAATGAAATCACATTCTCATTGATAAACAAATTACAAATTTAAATTTCTCAATTTTATTTGTTAATTTATTTTTGTAAATCTATGTCAAAGATTTAAATGTAATTTTTTGGCACCACGAAATGGACTTTAAAATGTCCATACATTTTTGAGTTTTACTTCATATGAAATAACTCCCAATTTTCGGAGACTATCTCATAAATTTTGGGAAATATTTAATTTTTTTGTTTGGGTCTTATTCCATTATAAAATAAAGCCCAATGAAATAAGCCCCAATCAAATTTTATTTGAGGCTTATTTCATTTGACGATTAATAAATTTTATGGCAATTTAATAAAAACTGTTAAAGAATATCATTTCAAATAGTTGGTGTTAAAAAAAATTATCATTTTGCGTATTATAAATAAACACCTAACAGGATACAAAACAAACATCCTATCTGATATTTACTTTTTTACACAGTTCAGAGTGAAAAAATATGCTCTTTCGAATATTAAATTCTAAAGGCCCATTTCCAATAACGCGTGAGATGCGTTGCGTTTTACGCTGCGGAAAAAAACAATTTCCAATGGAGTGTGTGCGTGAACATATGGTTGCCGGTCTTCTTAGCGAAGCATAATTTTAATGTGTAAAAGTTTTAAAAGTTTATTCAAAATAATATACACTGATGCTTTGTGTTGTGGCTTCCAGCATACTATTGGTCCCGTAAGAGGTTTTGCTGCAGTATGGACAGATAGGGCCAGTTCGAAAATGCATTTTTACAAAGCATCAGTGTGTTTTATTTTGAATTGGTGCTAAGTTAAAATACAAAAACTGCGCAGCTCTGTTGATATTCTTAAAAATAGTATAATTGCGCAGTTTTGGCTAATAATCTTCGAACTAATTCAAAATAAAACACACTGATGCTTTGTAAAAATGCATTTTGGAACTCACCCATATAGTTAGGCACTCCGGCATGCCGCTGCAGATATATCGTGAGTGTGGAGCACGTCTTAAATGCCTGTGACCATTTGAACCACCGCCTGTTCTTATATGCATTTTTGGACTCGCCCATATAGTCCATATATACTCCGGCATACCGCTGCAGATATGTTGTGAGTGTGAAGCACGTCTTATATGCCAGTGACCATTTGCACCACCGACTGTTTGTAAATGCATTTTTGGACTCCTCGCCCATATAGTCAAGCACTCCGGCATGCCGCTGCAGATGTGTCGTGAGTGTGGAGCACGTCTTAAATGCCTGTAATACATTTTTTAGTTTCTCTCAAATTCGTTCGTTGGAACCAGTTAGGTATGTGTTCATGTATTTAATATTTGCGTCAATTTACGAAACGCATCTCACGCGTTATTGGAAATGGGCCTTAACACTTTGACACGGTGTAGGACTCCCTGAAACATCGGTGTAAAAATTTTATACAATTTTTCAAGTTTGCAGCAACATGAAATCAAAGTAAAAGTAAATTCTAAAAAATTTCTTCGTGTTTTTTGAAGATGTTATTTGAAAGAGAATTATAGCACACCATTATTCCATGTTCATCGTACCACCATAACAAACCATTGTACCATACTGACATCCCATACCACTGATGTGCAGCGTAGATAGCTTGATGTAAACAATACTATTGTCAAGACAATTGCTTTTAACGACGTGCAGATAATTAATGTCAGAGGCTGCATATTTACTACGGTATTTATTTTAATTGAATCCAAGTTCGGAGTATTTGTTAATTTTACACCTTCCAGACATGCTTTTTGTTTGTTTAATTTGTTAATTTGTGTTAAATAAACGAATTTTTCAAAAGAATTTAAGAATCAGCCCGCTCTAATAATTTTCGCAGTGTTGTATTTTGTTCCAAGCAATGTTGACATTGCTTACACAATTGTCGAATTGCTTCAAAATAAAGCTTTCAAGCAACTTCAAGCTACTTGAATTGAGTACGGGAACAGACCTTTTGTCGACAACGTAGACTATTCTCTACATTATCGACAATTGTTAAGTAAACGTCGACAATTAAAGACGACGCGTCGAGGAACATCACTGTCCCATACCGTTATTTATGTTATCAGCAGCCGCACAGAATTCACCTTTAAGCCCTGTTTATAATAGATGGAACGGAATGTTATAAAATCGTATTAAGTGTCAATTTGCAATCTATTACATAAGTTTATTATATAAAGCGCTGATTATAATAGATGGATTGACGTTGCTATTATAATCACTACTACGTTTGTAAGCGTTTCGCCACGTTACAATGACATTCGACTCCGGTCCAATCCGTCTATTGTAAACAGCACTTTAGTCTCGCGCAAACTTTTATCGTCTGAATGAAACTCATCTTACATCGTTTTATGATCAAAAAGCTAAACCTTTCGAACACCTCCTAAATAAGAACTGTCATTCTCGTTACTTGAAGCAACTGCTTCGCTTTTGTTTATTCCTTCATTCCACGCGGCTAAAGAAGTTTCACTTCAAAAATACCAGAAAATGATAAAAAATTTAACAGTGAGTTCCTTGCATTATTCATAACAAATAATCCTGTTGTTGTTTTTTTACTTACATTAGAAGTTACTTTTCGATAGAAATGTCCGACAAAGCCTGTCTCCTAGAGGTGTTGACTTGAACGAGCAAGAGAAGAAATTAGAAATGTATGAATATACAATTTTTTTATGTTGAAAACGCTATTGGCCGCATTCAGCGCAGACAACTGTTGTGAACTGTAATGGTAGCGCTACCTTAGTTCACGATGTTTTTCTCTGAATGTGTTACTACTCTACACGTCATAAGTTAGATTCAATTTTATTTTTAAGTAAATTTAATTCAATTGCAAAGTTTTCTCACTTAAATTTGCTGCGTCCTTTCTGGGTTTATTAATTTAAAAGCGTAAGTAACAGCATCTGACAGTTAAGCAAACAGTTGTGTTCATGTAGCATAGAATTTGTTCGCTCGATTAAAAGGCGTTCGCTACTTTATCAGTTTTAGTTAGCGCTACCAAATTTGTACCATTCAGCGAATTTTTACAAAATTGCCAACTGTTGTCTGCGCTGAATGCGGCCATTGACATTTTTTTTAACAGCACTTTTATATGTTTCAGTTTAGTAGAGTCTGGGTAATAAAAGATCTTGAATTTATTTTAAAGTAGGTATAAAAATTGTATTCTCTTTCAGTGAACTATTTTGTTTTGTGTGTTTGCTTACTGTAAAATCATTTGTTCCAAGTATTTGTAGTATTTAAAAATATTTATAGTATTTGAAGTATTTTCAGTATTTGAAAATATTTACAGTACTTGAGAAAAGAATTGGTAATTGAAAGTATTTGTATTTGTGCAATTTAAGTACAAATACAAATAGTATTTAAATACACTACTTATTTTTAAATACGTGGTATTTGTAATTGTACTTATACTTGAAATTTACAGCTCTGACCTATTGTACATAGTTCAAGCAATAGAAATGGTTTGGATTGATGGGATGCCACGCCACTTTGTCCAATGAAATTTTTATATAGTCGATAACAGGCTCGCAATGCAACGAGCCTCGCATTCTTTTTAAATACTCTTAATAAAACTCAAGGATTGGCTTGTTTGTGTTTGCTATATGTATGCCCAAGAACCGCTGCAAACGATAATTTATTCTAGAAAATTCATGTAAACTTAGATTTTTTTTATAATTTTTTAGTGGTCACCGGCCAAAAATCTGGCTTAAAGGTAATAAAAAAGTCTAGGGATTGAATTAAAAGAAACACTTCATGAAACTTCTGAGAAACACTCTCAGAAACGTTCATGAAAATCTTTTCTTCAGTAGTTCAATATCTGGAAAATCATGTGAAGAATAAAAATAACGTATCAAAATGTGAGAAGGACCGGTGGTTTTTTCTTAATCGTGTACACAATAAATGTCTTGTTTTATTTTGTTATTCCTGCATTTTAATTCCATAAATCTTGTGTTCTTTAAGAACCCAAAAATACAGCTTCGAGCGAAAAATAGCAGTTCTTTTATATTCAGATGTGTTTGGATAAATAATACTAGTCTACAAATTTCGTATCCGGTAAGCCCATTATCATTCCTATATCGCTCATTTACTTGAAGACCGTCATAACTCAAAAAACACGATTTTTAGGTTAATGATGCAGAAATGTTCTTTATATTCATACTGTGTTAAAATTTCATGTTATTATTTTGAATACTCTCCGCGTGAGAAGAGAATATGCCTCTCGCTTTTCATACAAGGTGCAAGGTGCAAGGCAATTGAAAAATTTAAACGCATTTTCTTCAAATCGCGTTTTTTCAGTTATGATGGTCTTCTAGTAAATGAGCGATATGAACTTTTAACCCTGGTTTCAAATCTGTACTCAGCTTCCTCCTTTGCACGTGTTTAGTATTGATTGTGATAGTATACTAATCACAATAAAAAAAATATTATTTTGTATTTTAGAAAAAATATCAGCTTTTCAATCAATATATTAACCACTATCGTGTCATGTGCGCTAGCGGAGAGAAAAGATTATTATCCAACGAAATATCAACAAACTTTGTATATTTTATTTTAGCGGAGCTGTAATCGTTCAAATTTAAAATGTCTGTTTTTCATGTAAAACTACATTTAATCAACAGTTTTATACTAAATTCTAACTTTGGACGATAGTAGTTTATATTGATTGCAAAGCTGATATTTTTTCTAAAATACAAAAGATTTTTTATTTTATGGTGAGTAGTTCATATTCTAGATCAATAATTACTAAACACGCCCCAAAAACGTAAAACACGCTGTATATTGAAAATGTTACTATATAGGAGGAAACTGAGTACAGATTTGAAACCTATATGAAAAGTACATATGGGAATGATAATGAAAACAAAAAAATGATAATAGGTTTACCGGATACGAAATTTGTAAATTATTATTATTTATCCAGACATGTCTGAACATAAGAGTACTGCTATTATTTTGTTCGCAACTGTATATATGCACATTCCTATCGACAAATCTCTTTTTTCTTATATTTCTAATTTTCGAAAAAAAATAAATTTACTATTTAGGTGTGTCAATTCACCTATATGCTTGTATATAATTTGCACGGCTTTTCCAAGCTGATAACATATTGTTATCAATAATAATTTAATACAATAACAAAATAAAGATTTGGATAATGCAATATTTATTTACACACTTTAAAGAAGCTTGTTTAGAAGTTTCGCAATTATCTGTTGCTTTATTCCCAAAAATTTTACACTGATAATCGCTATACTTATGTCAATGTGCGTTTCAAGTTCATAGCAAAGTTCAGCTTGCGCTAATGAACAATACTGAAAATGGTCGTTAAAGCGTTTTGGGAATTCCGCTACTGGTACCAACTGTTTATAAGTATACAAATAAACATGGTACAGAAAAACTAGGTCTGTTCGCGTAGTCGAATGCAAATGAAATATTTCAAAAGTTTTTACTAGAAAGTGGCTGAAAAGCGTTCGTTTACTGAGAGAATTGGGTAATAGAGAGGAAATTACGTTTTCTCTCCGTTCAAGTTTTTTAAAGTTTTTACAAGAAGAATTTCATCTTGTAAAAAGATGAAAACTGTCAAATGGTAGCTGTGTGTGTGTGTAGCAGCTGATTTTGTTTAGATTTTCTTAGACCTATTTGACATTTTTCATTTTTTTACCAGAAAGCGTTCGTTTACTTTTTAAAGTTGAAGTTAATTCTCTCTCAATTTTATTACTTTTGACTTTTTTAATTTTTTTACCAGAAAAGTACGCGAACAGACCTAATATGTGTGATCGGTGCAGGGCCGTAGCCAGAATTTACACATGGGGAGGTTTTGATTTTTTTTTATTCAAATGGAAAAAGTACCATTTGCTTAAATTAACTTTGTTTTTATTTTTATAACGAGCTAAAACATTTTGCAAAAACCTAAAAAATCATGTTTTTCGTAAATATATTGGCTGATAGAATAGTTGTAAAAAACAAATAAACCGCCAGATATTAAAGGTAGGAAAAGGCTCTTCAAATCTGGATCAAATATTTTAAAGTTTTGCAATAGCATTAAAGATAATGCTGTTTTTCTGCCTTTTTTTAAATTTATTTTCACTAAAATTTAAATAACTTCATTATTTCTAATGCGATCCTTACTTTCTAGATATCGTTGGAAAGGTTTTCAGTACTTTTTGAGTAATCGAAGTGTTTAAGGTGTTAAATTAAAACTTAACGTATTAATTGAAAAAGTTAACGTGCATAGTCTTTGTTTCTGTTTTGTTATAAAAAATCGTTGTACAATGTAACATTTGTGGTAGCGTATTTTTTATGATTTACTAAGTATTTCGTGGAGCGCAACTTTTTGGTTCCGATTGGTTTCGGGGTAATTGTTGATTTTTTTTATATGTGTTATTTTTAATAAAACCCTAACATGGAATGACCACATACTACGCGCAATTGGGAAGACATATGTCATGTTGCGTTCGCTCTGGCTGACACAGTACTACACACCGCAAAAAATATGCCTTCTATTGGCCAAAACTTATTTGATTCCAACACTACTTTATGGATGCAAACTGTTCGCCAACTGCGACTGTATCTGTAGGCAAAAATATATGTACTTTTAAACAATATCACAAGATATATATTTGGTTTAAAACATCATGACCATGTCTCCGCATATGCAAAACTCATATTTGGTATATCTTTTGACAAGTTCTTAAAACTGCGTACTTTGCTACAGCTGCACAAAATTGTATACACTAATTAACCTCATTACCTACATACGCGTCTAAAGTTCACCCGCTCTGCAAGGGTAAATCAAATCATTCAATTTATTCATAAATATTCAAAATGGGAACGACATTTCTTCATCTACGCAATTCGCCTTTGGAATTTATTACCATCATACTTGCTATCAACCAGTAATACATATCAATTTAACCCTAGAACCCATACCTTGTTTTTTTTTTACGTTAAGCTATTTGGGGTTCCTCTACACCCCCACTAACTTTAAAGCGGCATGTCGTTAAATTCATAACAGATGATACAAAACTATTCTTCTTTATTTAGTACACACTTTTTTAAAAAAGAATAACTAACAATAGAGCACAAAAATCACAGCTATAGTTACAAACATTTATGTTATAAAATGTTCCATAAAGCAAAATGCAGCCATTTTTAATTTTTAATGGGGTTCCTACGAACCCCGTATGGGTTCTAGGGTTAAAATATCACTTCTCAATAAATTTAATACTAAAATTAAAATCACATCTTAACTAGTCTTAGTTAGGGTTTTTAGTTAATACCTTCTTAAATTCTCTCGTTTCATAAAAGCTATATCTTTCCAATTTTATTTATTTCTTAATTACTATTTTTATACATTCTAATATAATAATAATTATTTTTCTTCTTTTTTAAAAAAGTTTATATTTTACTTTTTTTTGCTAAATTTAAATTTTAATTATTTTTCTTATGTATAAAACTTATTTATTGATTATAAAATATTTTAAGTCAAATTGTATTGCATTTGATCTAAAACGGCTAATCGTTACTTAAGCTTGTTAAATTTAAGATTTTGTGTCTTGTAGTTTAAGGATCTATATTCAATAAACAATAAACAACAATGTGGTTCACAGTGATTATGTTGACAAAAACTCAGCTGCTAGTTTTTGGTTATGCATTTTTATATGCACATTTTAGGCTAAATGTCGGTTTCCAAAAGAACACTTTATAACATTTGGCATGGCGAAGGAATCCCTTCGAAGAAATTTTCGGCAATAGAGCAACATGTTTTTGATAATTATTGATTATAATCATAGTTAAATTTTTCATCTATAACCATGCCTAGATATTTTGTATGCTGAACTTTATGTATTTCACTATTGTTGATTTTTACTTTTATATTAATTTCAGTGTTGTGATTTGATCTAAATATAATGTAATTGGCTTTTTGAATAGGTATACTTAGTCCATTTCCTCATGCCCATTCGTAATATATCTTCATATCATGGTTTATGTTGTCTTCAAACTCCTTTTCTGTTCTTGCTGTTGTTATAAAATTTGTATCATCCGCATAGATGTTATAAGCTGATTTAAAGGTGCAATGTATGATGTTATTTATGTATTATAATTAAAGTCTTGAGCCCAGGATCGATCCTTGAGGTACTCCAATAATACTTGTGAGCTTTTCGCTATATTCGCCATCCATTCTTACAATGTGAGGTCTGTTGCTTAAATAACTTTGTTATAACTTGTTAGGTACTCCTCGTATACCAATATCACTTAGTGTTTTAAGTAATTTTTCATGATCAACAAGGTCGAGTGCTTTTGATAGGTCGATAAATGTTGCTGCAACTTTTTTTTTCATCCAGTGCATCGTATATTTTTTTTAAATGAAGCTGATATCGCCGACTCAGTACCGCTACTCGACAGGAAACCAAACTGATTGTTGTCGAATCCTATTGTGGTGTTAGTTAAGTTTTCAATTCTACTATCAATCGCCTTTTCGTAAACTTTGCTGATTGAATTCAATACTGAGATTGGTCTGAAGTTAAATAACCTATAATTCTAGAGATGTCTGTTATACGCTATCAAAATCAGAACCTATCTCAAAGATCTGTGCACGATTATAATCGAGTTAATTTGGAAGCAATGAACCACTATCTTGATTCTTGTAATTGGGATTCAATGTTCGTAGGACTAAGTCTTAATTGCATGTATGATAAATTTTTAACTAACGTTAAAGATGCAATTATAAAATTTTGTGCCTTTGAAAACTGTAAAAAAATAATAATCCTCCGTGGTTCAATAAGAGACTATTTAATCTTAAAAACAAGAAAAATAAAGCATATAAGCGATTTCGTGAATCTAAAGAAGATATTCAACTTAAATCCATGTATTTGACTTGCCAAATCAATTTTGACACACTCCTCAAATTTCTTTATAAATCGTATTTGTTGTCTACTGAAGACGAACTACAAAATAATAGTACATTTTTGATCTTATTTGAATACTAAAAGAAAAACGAATGGCTTGTCTAGTCTAATGCGCTATCTTGACGATTGCTAAGAGGATATCGAAACTATTTGTAACTTTTTTGCAGAAAACTTTAAATCTGATTACTCGAATGATAGTTTTGACGTTTCAATTTCAGGGTGCCTAATGCTATATGTGATATAAGTAGCATTAACATTACTGAATTTGATGTAGAACTTTCACTAACTAATATAAAAGGAAAAATATCTGAAGGACCTGGCGGTATTGCACCAATTTTGTTAAAACGTTGTGCAAAGTCATTAGCATATCCTTTGTACCTAATTTTTAATAAGTGCATTGCCACTGGAGCGTTCCTAGATTCTTGGAAAGTATCTCTTATTGTTCCAATCTATAAGTCTGGTCCGAAGAAAGACGTTGGCAACTATAGACCAATTTCTATAATCTGTGCAATACCTAAGCTTTTTGAAAAAATTGTTTGTGAAAAAATTTTACCATGTTTTGTTAATGTTCTATCTCATTATCAACATGGATTTCATGCTGGTAGATCAACTGTTATTAATCTAGTTTTGTTTTCTAATTATATTGTTAATTCATTTGTTAGTCGTTTGCAAACCGATGTCATATTTAATGATTTTGCTAAAGCTTTTGACAAGGTACATCATGCCTCTTTAGTGTTCAAACTTGAGTGTTTAGGATTCCGTGGTGAGTTTATTAAATGGTTGAACTCATACTTATGAAACCGTGTACAATTTGTAAAAATAAATGATTCCCTTTCGTGTCCTATAAGTGTGTCATCTGGTGTCCCTCAAGGAAGTCATCTTGGTCCGTTGTTGTTCTTACTTTTCATTAATGATCTTCCCCGTGTTATTAAATATTCTCAGTGTCTGTTGTTTGCAGATGATTTAAAATTATATCGTTCCGTAAAGTCTGTAGAAGATTGTAGTCTTTTACAGACTGATTTAAACTCAGTTGCCTCGTGGTGTACCTCTAATAATCCTTGTCTTAATATTTCGAAATGTCAATCGTTCTCTTTTTTTTAGAAGCAGTTCAGCTATATTTTATAATTACAGTATTAATAATCTCTCTTGATAGAGTATATCTTAAAAAAGATTTGGGCGTAATTTTTGATCGCCGGCTTACTTTCAAAGACCATTTTGATTATGTCATACCCAGGGCTTAGTTACTCTATGCTAAGATTTTTAAAGAGGAATTCTAAAGATTTTAGAAATCCCCTTACAATCAAGGTACTATTTGGAAGCCTGGTAAGACCTTACCTAGAATACTGTTGTGTCATATGGAATCCCTCATATGCCTCGCATATTCGGAGACTGGAAAGAGTCCAGAACGTTTTTTTTAAATATCTGTTCTCAAAGTTGAATTGGCAATCAATTTAACTTCCTATAAAACACATTGTGGTTTGTTTAGTCTGAATTCACTTGAATGTCGTCGCATTATGTATTCTGTTGTTTTTATTAGAGATGTCATTCACTGCAATATTCAATGTCCTTGTATCTTAACTATGATTAGTTTTTATTCACTTCGTAGAAACCTAAGAGGGTGTTTCCATTTTCGTTGCAATACACTGAGAAGCAACTTTGCTCAGCAAGAACCATTGGCTCATTGTCTTCGCACAACTAATTTATTGTTAGCTAATATTGATATTTTTAATAATTGTTCTAGACATTGTTTTAAAAGCAATCTTTTTCTGGTCCTTAACCAAATAGGTGTTCTCGAACGTTTTTAACTTTAGGTTATTTGTAATTATGTTTTTAAGTTATTTTTATTTTTATTTAATCAAATATTTTGTATAGTCTGTAATGAGATGTCATCCCTGCTTGACAAGCAATAAATAAATAAATAAAGTTTCTAAAACGTAGGTACTGTTATGCACAAACGTCACTGGCCAGGATAAAGTGCGTATGTATACGCAAAATAAGGCTAAAATTGCTATAGCAATTTGGCAAACTCAGCCTTTTAATTCAAAGTTTGTATTTAATTTGTTAAACAAATAAGTTTTTGGCTATTTGTCTAATTTTCTATATAAGTATTAGATTAGTCAACTTTGTGCTTTTTATAAGGCTATTAACTGGCAAAATCCAATCTCTGCACATTCTTGTTGTTCATCTTGGCTTAATAATTATGACTATGGCTAGGAATTTCGTGTGCTTTTAGGATATGGAAACAAGTGCTTTCATGACCAATATGGTTTTCGCATATTTAGTTAAACGATAACCTCACTAAAGAAGACTCAAGAACTATTAGCAGAGATTTAACTTAATAAAGAAAATTAATTAAAAAACTATTTTGAATATTCTTTTTCTGGTTGTTGGTCAGCCAAACCTAGCTGCTGTTCATGTAAATTATGTATTTGGCTTTTTGCACACATTTTAATGTTGTTGAACACGTTCTTTGCTGGTTCGTCAGAAAATTAATGTGTTCAAGAGCTTGATTGCCAGCAACAGCATGACACTTGTCCTCACCCAAAAGCATGCAATACGAAAATTGCACAATTCAAATAATAACAAAAGAAATTCCTGCATTTATCTTACATTTCTGGTTTTTAGCGGCATGTTCGGAAGATGCCAGCGGAGCAGCAGCTTTCGCGACTTACCTAATTTTGTTGTTGTCGAAACAAGTGAAAATTTTGATCTGCAAGCTGCTGTGTGCACGAGTAGGTGTTCCGCTTGAATCCAGTTGATGAAAGTAAATGCAGCTTACTCTTGATTTTAATGTATCCGAAGTTATTACTTCACTTTAAGCACACGTTTATTTATTTAATTATAAATAATTAATTTTCTTTTATATTCAAGATTTGAGGAAATTTTCAGCTTTTGCTGCTTCGACGAAAAAGAAAAATGTTGCAATTTGTTTCAAGTTTATATCGAGGCAAGCAACGTTATTGTTCTTCTATCCTTTTCATGCAGCTTTGAGAGAGTTGTTTGTGAAATGAGCAAACGAGACAAGTGCTATGTACTATATTTTGGCAACTAGATGGCGGCTTCGTCGTCAGATGTCCTACAAGCAGTGTTGCCATATTTAAAAAACTTTAATTAAAAAAAAATTTTTTGGTGAATAAACGAGAACTAAAAAAAAAATAACTAAAACATACAGCCTTACCAAAAAAAAATATTAAAATGTCGACTCCAAATTTAGAGTAAGCTTTTTGACAACAAATTCAATAGAAATAATGTCAGAAAATCTCACACTAAATTTAGAGTCCACATTTAAATGTTTTTTTGGTTAGGCTGATGTATTTTTATAATGCATGCTTTAAAATTTGTATTATTGTATTCGAAATAAAGTATTTAAATTAAATTAATAGTTAAACAAAAGAAAAACAATCGTATTCATTAACTAAAATCATTTTAATTGTATCTTATTACAAAACATAAAAATTTGTATTATTTTTTACATACATACATGTATATATAAAAATTTGAGATTTATATGAATGTAAATATCATTACCAATTTTTGGATTAATTTAAGAAATGTGGAGATAATTCCAAGTATTTTCATTACAACGAAAAGTTGTTTATACTGTTTTATCGATTCCTGAAGTACCAGCAAATGCAGACAGCATTTCTTCTTAAATCTGTAGTTATAAACCCAAAATAAGAAAAATATTTTAAATCAATTGGATGTAATTTTAATTTTCGATGGAAAGATTAATTAAGAAGATTAAGAAAAAATTAATGAAACTACAAATTTTGAACAGTAGCAAATGAAGCACAGCCTCAAATAACGTTTTAAACGACATTTTCGTAAGTGTTTTTTTTGCAAGTACCTGTTAGAATTACACTCTTATATTATTTAAAAGCAGAACTGAGTAAGCAGTTGAGCAGTTTGGGGCTTTTTTATTGCATACCAAAAAAGTAAAAAATTAATAAAAAATAGATAAAAGTGCTTGTAAAATTAATAAAAGTGAACAGTTACAATTTGGTCGCTTACAACGTTATTTGCGGCTTTTGTAAAATCTGATATATAAAATTTTTTATACATATTTTTATCAATCTTTTTTATCAGTTCTGATGATTGTTTGAAATTTGTGCAGTCCCAATCGTTTTTCCTTAAAAAAATCTTTTGTTCTAAGAATGCCACACAATGTGGGAGTTTCTAATTTTTTCTGATTGTAGTTTTATTAATATTTATTTGTGAAAAAATACGTACTACATTTGCTGTTGCAACAGGAATCGTTAAAACAGCATAAACTAGTTTTCTAAGTAATGGGAAGACTTCGGAATTATCTCCACGTTTCTGATCAAAAATTGCTTTCCAAAAAGTTTCAATATTATTTTCATTCAGTAAGCTCTAATCACCGAAATTAATGTGACGCAACTCATGCCACCCATCGTCAATTTCTTGCAATTTTCCTGATTGAATGACATTAGGTAGAAAAACACACAAATTGAAAATAGTGAAACTTTTTAAAATATTTGTAGGTGCTAAAAGTTCGACACATTTTACAAAGTTATTTTCAAAAGTTTGATTTTCAAACTTTTGAAATCAAAAATTGCATAGCTTGACATAAAATTTTAAACAATGTTCTTTAAAATCCATTTCATCTGTTTCGGATAATTTATGCCCAGAACTTAAAGTCGAATATACCTCGGCTCCTAAATAAATGTCTTTAGGACTTTTTAAAAACTTGGAATCATTTGCATATATTTCTTTAAAGTTTTCAAAGCATATATATTCATGTTTTTTCTAAATTACCTTGTTATTTATTATGTTGATTTTATATGATTTAAGTACAAAGGCTGTGTGTCTTTAAATAAATTTGTATGCGTTTAAATAAATTTGTCTTTTTTGCTGTGTCAAATAGACGATGAAATTTTGACAGTTACAAATTTTGCCGTTTTACATTTCGGTAGTGTTTTAGCACAAATATTTTATTTAATTTGCATTATATTCAATTTGCGACATATTTAACTCGAGTGCTTGTACTTGCAAGCTGTTTCGTAAACTTGTAATATTGTTAACTTAAAAACTTAAATATAAAACTTAAAAATAACAAAATAATAAAAATAAAATACACTAAAGTGCTTGAGTTTGTGTGTGCGTGTGTGAGTGTGTGACGAGTGTGAACACTCATCAAATCGGTGGTCAAATCGTTTGATGAAAATAAAAATTTTTTGATTTTTCTGCTGATTTGACGAACGATTTGACCAGTGTGAACACTCGTCAAATTGTGTAGTACGATTTTCTCAGTTCAAAAAGTTTTCAACCTGAGCACATCGAGGCAAAAGAGGGAGCGGAAGAAAATAATAACAAAATAATTACAAATAATTGATGCAAACAATTTATAATAATTTATAAAATAATTCTTCTTCTTCCAATACGATTTTAATAACAAGTGGTATTAAAATTTTTCCGTCATCGCGATGTGCTTACTTCGGTGTTCAAGATAAAATGAAATTTGACGAAAAATTTGATGAGTCTGAACACTCCTGTGGTTTGATGAGCGGTTTGAAACGTGAACAGCCCTAAATACACTAACCGAATCCAAGTTACCGGAAATTGAAAACTGCTGCACTCAATTAACTGGAAGAATCATTTTCAAAATAATGCACTCAGAGGGCTCCCAAATAAATGAAGTGGTCAAAAACTATTAAAACCAAAACGTACTCCTAAAAAACCATCAGCATTGTGCAGAGCAGTAGATTTTGCTAACAACAACTTCTATACGTCGTCTCCTGTGTTATGATTGTTAGCTGCATAAAGATTCCTGTCCTATACAGTGATGCCAGTTTGGTTCCCTGGAATGATATTTGGTTTCAGTCTGGTATTGATGAAAAAGTTGAACTTTTCGCTGGATGTTCCTATTCGCATTACTGTTATTAAAAATGTTTCGTGTCCGTGGTTTAATGCTTACTAGTATCGCCTGCGGTCGAAGTTCGACCATATTAAAAGCGATTTGTCTTTTGTTTTTTTTTTTAATTTTATTGAAAAACGTTTATCATAGTTAAAAAATATTACATCTCATCTCCTCTTTTATATCTGCATTAAAAAGAATATATCTGCACTCATTTTACGTACTCTGTACTCGCTGTTATCAGAATCAGAATGAAAAACAAATTTTCATGTATTGATTGTGCTGATTATTGTTTATGTTTGCTTCTCATATTGTTTCGATGTTCATTTTGCCGTTTCTTAAATTTTCACGGAATTTTCGCGTCACACTTATTTTTTTAAAAAATGAGCGGCGGACGTCAGTTGTTTTTTTTTAATTTACTAAAATACTAATAGCGCAATTTTAGTGAAGTTGACACATTTTAACAAATAAAATAGTATATTTTAAAATCTTAATTGATTTGAGATCACTTGAGGTGCAAAAAAAAATGATTTCAGTACAAACTTTTGGTTCTTGAAAATCCTTGCAGGACATGAAAATATCAAAGTTTTGGCTTTGAATATATTTTCAGATCATGCAAAGTCCATTTATTCCAAA